>CM075019.1:22113715-22161290 GCA_037576675.1 Pangasius sanitwongsei | reverse complement strand
TTATTTATTTAAAGCGAAGGATCGTCACATTAAATACTGACTCTGTTTCATTTATTACTGTTTACTGCTCTTTATAGCATTTTTTTTAAAATGTAGAAACATTTATTTTCATTATTTTTGAAGGCGTCTTTGCTCTACAGCGTTTCTCTTACATGTGCCTAAGACTTTTGCACAGAACTGTATATATATATTAAAAAAAAAAAAAGAAAAAAGAAAGTGTTTACAGGCAAAAAAATCCTGATTAAACATAAAAAAACTCAGCTCACCGAAACGCCATCTTCTTCAGTAAATGAGCGTCCATGTGCTCAGGTAACGACTGCGCCGTCCGCGAGCTTCCTGCTCCGTCACTGAACACACTGGAGAGGTGATTTTCACACCGGGGCTCCAAAGACACCTGATAGAGAGAGAAAAAAAAAAAGAAATCTGCAAATCACTGCAAATCGATAGTTAATATCGTTAGGAAGATTGTTCAAGCCACGCCTCATCGCTCCTCGGCAACTGTTGCTAGGCTAAACAGAGAATTATTAGATACAGATAATTACTCTGAACCAGGCTTGTGCGATATAATGTCTTTACACTGCTACGATATCCAGTTTATTCTCATTATGTTACCAGAAGCGCCGCAATTTAGCATCGGAATACACGTGTACAAGTTTTTCCTGTTTTTGGTCTGTCACTTCTGGACAATTGCATCATATATCTTGATTTTTTTATATTTTAGAAAAACCTACATCACACAAGACTATAATGAAAGATCTGATCTGTGGTATCTACCTCAGACTGGAGCCCCGGTGGTTCCGAGTCCTCCATGTGTAGAGCGCACAGCTCCAGCTCGATGTCCCGGTCCGGTCCGCTCTCTGCGCCGTCTCGAGCCAGGAACTCGGCTCCACGCTTCCCGGCGGTGCTGAAGGAGCTGCGTTTCTGCTCACTGACACACACACACACACACACACACACGTGGAGTTAGTGCTGAAACAAACACATACTGTACAAAAAAAAAAAAAGTGTTTTTTTCCCCAGTTTGGCGTTCTCAGACTAAAAACTCGTGTGTGTGAGATCAGGTGAGAGAATCAGATGTTTCTCCCACTCAGAATCTGCCCTAACGAGTAATCATCACTGATACCACACACACACACACACACACACACACACACACGTCAGAGCTTTACAAGTGAAAAGTGAGCGTTACCTCTCTAGGAACCCGGCGCGAGTCGACTCGAACCCACACGGACTCCACCGGCACTCGCCCTGTCCGACCTGAGAGCTGTAATCTGCAAAAAAAAAAATTTAAATAGAAATAAATAAAATATAGAGAGCGCGTGAGAGAGCAGGGGCACAGCAGCAGTCAGACAACGTGACAACCTCTAGATGGCGCCGGTGTTCCATCATCATCCTGTCTGTCTTTTCTTCCATCATATTTGTTAATCGATTCTGCTAAATAATCAAAATACTGCAGAAATTGGGGCAAGACATTGAGAAGGAAATAAAGGATTTGAAAAAGCATAAAACATGGGGAGGATATTATTCATTTTTAAATTGACTAATAAGGATGTTTATAATATTTTAAACTTAAATCTTTATATTGAATAATTTTTATAATCAGATTTTTATAATATAATATATTCTGTACGTATAACATTACGTATGCTATTATTCATAATAATATTTTAATTTTACATTCTTATACATTTCATAATGATTAAAACTTAATATATAACAGTTTTCTACACATAATACTAAACATTATATTTATCATGTTTCATTCATTTATTGATATTGTACAAAGGTTGCTTTTTTATTTTATTTTATTTATTTATTACATATTTTGGTTATATTTGGAAATTTGAAGTCTGGACTGGTTTGGAATCTGTTATAATTTTTCTAACAGAAAGATACACTGCTGTTTTTTGTAGAGATTTTATCTGGACAGCAGGGATGGATGTGGTTGTGTTAAAACAAACAAACAAACAAATAAACAAACAAACAAAAACAAACAAGGGCACAAACAAACAACATGTTCAGCGTTCACTTTATTAGCTACTCCGTGTCTCTTCATTGCTAAACTTCTGACTGATTCTGGATGTGTTTGGAGCAGGAATGTGAACTCCAACAGCTCGCGCACACACACACACACACACACACACCTTTGAAGTTGATGAGCGTGGTGGTGGCTGTGCGGCTGTGCGTCGCCGTGGCCTGAACGGGTTCGGTGGTGTGGTGGTCTGTGCGAGACGAGCGTGAAATGGCGCCCCACTTTGAGATGATGGGACCCTCGCTGAACGGGATGATGGGGTCCTCGTCCTTCACACGTCTGTACGGCTCAGAAACGTGCAGCCAGTGTTTAGCCGTACACTCACCGTCCTGCCGAGAGAGAGAGCGAGCGAGCAAGAGCGAGAGAGAGAGAGCGAAAGAGAGAGAGCGAAAGAGAGAGAGCGAAAGAGAGCGAGCAAGAGCGAGCGAAAGAGAGCGAGCAAGAGAGAGCGAAAGAGAGAGAGCAAGAGAGAGCGAAAGAGAGAGAGCAAGAGAGAGAGAGAGCAAGAGAGAAAGCAATCAGTGGACATCAGCCTTCACATCACATCTCTTACACGTGGCTTCATACCATAATGTTAAAGAATATAAACATTTTATTATTATTATTATTATTATTATTATTATTATTTAATTCAGTAGGCTCACTCAAACCTCAGCGTTTAACTTCAAACACCTTCGGGATTCGATGATGTTCATCAATTTGTATTAACGGTGCTAAGATATTTATGCCGTATTGTTGCGTTCCTTCGTTAAAACGTGAAGCTCCTACACAAAATACGCAAAGGTTGCCAAATCTGAAATAAAAAAAAAAAAAGAAAAAAAAAGAAAAAAAAAAAAAAGATTTTTTCCACGCACATCCCCCTTGCAATTCCTTTAGTGGGAGTTTAAATCTGTTGATTTATATTTTATTGTGTTCTTATAACTGCTTAATTAATTTTTTAGTTTAGTTGTCTAGGCAACAGTTGTGATAATGTTTGTGTTATAAAAATTATAGTGTAGATGACACAATAAGCTAGGAACAAGGGATAGAGAAAAATAAATAAATAAATAAATAAATAAATAAACATACATACTTTATTCTAATAAATATGGCAATTAATAAACACAGAATAAAATGCTTTTTAGTTTTAGAAAAGAAAAATTGAGTATTTCAAAACTTATATAACGTACAACAAATAACAGACGTGTGGAATAAACCTGATTATTCTGATTCACATTTACACCCATTCATAAAGAGTTATAAAGTGAATCTGTGTGTGTGTGTGTGTGTGTGTGTGTGTGTGTGTGGTTCTCACCGTGTGTTGGGAACAGGTGTGAGAGTAAAGAGGCTCCGAGTCGAACGGGCCGACGGCGCCACACGACCACGGCGAGTAACGACCGAGAGGCGCGTCTCCACCTCCGCATTTACAGCTCACACACACACCGCTCTCCACACACTAAACACACACAAGAGAGTGTGTGTGAGAGAGAGAGAAAGAGAGAGAGAGAGAGAGAGGCACATGAGTTTAGCAACAGTCATTACATTACGTGTGTGTACACATTCGATTCATTTCTTGCAGCGTTTAACAGGAAAACCCCGGAGAAGCCCGGCACGTCGACACCAAACCAGAAAATTCCACAACTCGTTTAAAAGCCGATATTTAAAAGAAAGGCTGCACAGAATAAGCACTTAATATTAAACGTGATAGAATATTAGCTTGAGAATAAATTAATTCATTCATTTTGAAAAGTCATTCGAGTCAGCCGTCTTCACACAACATTTTGGGATAACAAACTTCCTGGAAAATATGATTTATAATATAATTAAAACATGATGATATTCATATAATTAACTCTGCTTTTTTCCTCTGAATTTTTTTCTCCTCCTTATTGTTTCAAACGATGTGAAGAGTCACTTTGTATTACTGTTATGGTCAATTATAATTATTATTATTATTATTATTTTCTTCTACATGGAAAAATAGGACGCTAGACTGGAAGATTTACCGATTTCAGGGTGAAGCAGGACATTTTTCTTTCTTGAAGAATGAAATGTGCAGACTTTTTCGTTATTTTTTGTTTCTTTTAATTTGTGTGCGCAAATATTTAATAAGTAACATTCAAAAATTATTTTTTATATATGATATATTTATATTACACAAGCATACAATTATATCCAATTTATTAAATATTTGTCATCAATCTTAACATTTTTATGACACATATACATGATTTTTAAAAAATTACATGGTAAAATCAATGATTATTAAATCTGTATATTAATAAATAAATAAATAAATAAACAAAAGTTCACATGTAAGATATTATATATAAATTAAATAAACAAATTACTAGTACCAGATTGCGGAATTGTAATTAAAAAAAAAAAAAAAGGCGGAAAAAAAGAAATATTTCTCAGGTACGTTTCCTACGATGGAACTCTGAGGTTCTGAATTGTTTAATCAAGTTTAATTCTCATTACAGGAATAACTGCGTTTCTGAATTTCTGACCGTTATGTTGGTGTATTTATAAACGCAAATCTTAAAGATTAAAGTCAGTGAAACTCCAATAACAATTCATGGAAGAAGAGAATGTAAGAGAGAAGAAATAATAGAGAGAAGAAAGAGAAGTGGTGAACAACTCCGTCTGTTTTGTTTCAACGCTCACCAACATGCAACAGGCTGCGTTTAGAAGAATAACAGTGAGTCAGCAGGCAGGGGTGTGTGCCGCCAAACTGTCCAGCGTGAGCTTGTGTGTACACACACACACACACACACACACACACACACAGAGAGAGAGAGAGAGAGAGAGAGAAGAACTGCTACTTGCTCAGATTCATCAGTTGCTGAGCAACAGTTCCGCTTTAAATAGCCATAACAGCACACTGAGGGAGGACAACGTTCTGCTGTCACACTCACCAACTGTAGACTTCTAATGAAACACACACACACACACACACACACACACACACACCACCGCAACACACACACACACCTCAGAGCAGAGATCCACAGTAAAGACGGGGGAATGCTGTGCCGCTCGGCCCGAGCCGTGGTGCTGGTGTGACCACTGTTCCTGACGGAGAGAGTAGAAATCCTCAGAGCCCAGAGCGGCTCGGCCATATGCCTCCTGACACACACACACACCAAACATTACACACTAATTACACACTTTACACACACACACACACACGACCTGCATGCTTTGTTTAGATGGTTCAGGTCCCAGAAACAGTGCTGCCTGTATAATTATTATAACTAACTATAATTATTTTTTCTGTTTTCTTTTTTTTAAATAAATCAAAGCCTTAAATCTCCCTTTTTGAGAAATGTAAAAATAAATAAATAAGTAAATAAATAAATAAATAAATAAAGTCTACATACGTACATACTTTAATATTTGATATTCATTTTATTATTTTTACTGATAATAAAATATAAAACACTACAGTAAAATCATTTTAAATGTAATTAATTATTTCTGCACATTTCAGAAAGGTGACCCGATCCGTAAAAGACGTTAAAAATGTTTTCATTAATAACATGAAATAACATTTTATAGTTTCAATGTTTCTAGCTGGCACTGAGAATTAAGCCCCGCCCCCGACACGCTGGTTACTGTCGCTACCTAGATCAAGCTTCCAAAAAGATCGAAGGCGTCGTCAAGGTTACCGTATGAATCATTTCATTCACAACATGCCTTTTCAACTTCTCATTCCTAATGCTAACATTTGGAATAAGAACAAAAATATTTAAAAAAAAAAAAAAAAACAGCTTTTGAAGTCTTCAGAAAGCTCAGCAAGGGAAGAGATTTAAAACCAGGGATGTAAAAATAACTGGACAAAAATTTAAAAAAAAACACGTCATAGATGTAGGTCTCTGGTCTATCTTAAGCAGGAAGTACGTTTGATGTACCGTTTTTGGCACGGATTAAGTTGCTCCATAATCAATTGAGGGCGGAGCTAATTTCAGGGCCGGAAAAACGTAAAGAGAAACACTAAGTAATGAAGTTAAAACAATAGTAGTAACACAAATTGTTTTGGTTTTTTTCATTGGGAATCTGAAATTATACATTGTTTTAAGTCTAGCTACACCTTTAACATCGAACAGGTCGCTAACTAGCTAACATGGCGGTAAATTAATAGTGTAATAGCGACATAGGAAAATAACTGCTGCATGATAAAATCACTGCTATTAAGTGGCAGGCGTTACTGCAGCACGTACCCGGTGCAGCGCGGCTCTCCTGCTGGAGGCGCTGCAGTAGGCGCTGTCGAGCGAGTTGAAGCGCTCCCGGAGAGGGGGATGATAGATGGACGAGTGCAGCACCTCCAGAGGGAGCGAGTTGCTCCGGCCGTCCTGTCTGTGGTACAGCTGAGGCCTCCAGAGACGCCGGCTGTCGTAGACGGGAGCGTAAACGCCGTGACCGTGGGGGTGAGAGTGAGGAAGGGGTGGGTAAGAGGGGGAGGGGGGATACGGAGACATGCCTAAACGAGACGGGAGGGGCGAGTCAGGGTAGGGAGGAGCCAGAGGAGGCGGGGCTGAGGAGTCAGAGGCGGGGCTGGAGCGAGGGAAGCGAGGCAGGTAGGGTTTGTGATGGTGAGGGTTTGACAGAGGAGCAGGGAAAAAATTACCTACAGAAAGAAAGAAAGAAAGAGAGAAAAGAAAACAAACAACAAATAAGTTCAATGATTGGTCATTAGGCTGCGTTTTATTTTATAACTTTTTTAAAGATACGAGCTGATAAAATCCATCAAACATGAGAGCTGGAGTTCTGCAGGATTCTCCTGTTAGCCCCGCCCACACAAAGTTGGAAGCCGTTGTCAAGGTTACGACAATCGCTTCCAAAATCGTTAATTTTACTGATTTGAGAAACAGATTCATTAAGTGACAAAATTTTAACATTTAAATATCTTTAAGTTGTTCGCACATTTAAAATTAAATAATCGGGAAAATGTCTGACGTTTATTGAAGAAACCCTACAGTGATGGACAGGTGTGTGTGTGTGTGTGTGTGTGTGTGTGTGAGAGAGTCACCGGACGGGCAGGACGGCAGATCGTACGCAGACCTCTGTTCAGGAAAGTACGTGACCTCGTGGTGACCTCTCTGCGGTACAGAAGCGGGTTTGAGGAGCAGCGAGGTGTCTGCAGAAGGTCCTGTCGCTGGGCTCTTCGGAGGAGAACCCGTTTTCCTGAGAGAAGAAGAAAAGAGCCAGACTCATGTTCAATGTTCTAGAAAATTCTACAAACGCGACAGAGTTAAACTGAGCAGAGAAAACTTTATTTAATTTAATTAAACAGGCGATGAAATGGTCCAATACAAAATCGCTCACGTTTTATTTAGAAACTTGTAAACAAACTGCCATTTAATGAGATGAATTCAAAAATAATTTCATTAACACAGCAGACTTCTTAAGAAATACCATAACAACTGCCTAGCAACCACCTAGGATTCCATAGCAACTGCTGTGCAACCACCTGGAACACCGTAGCAACCACCTAAAACCCCATAGCAACCAGTCGAGATACAATAGCAATCATCCAAGATACCATAGCAACAGCCACCTAGGACATCCTAGCAACCACCCAAGATGCAATAGCAATGGCCTAGCTACCACCTGAGATACCACAACCACCGCTTAGCTTGTGTGTGTGTGTGTGTGTGTGTGTGTGTGTGTGTGTGTGTGTGTGTGGTTGCTTTAAGGAAAAAGTGAAATCATGCATAATCATTGATGAAAATGAGAATGAGGGAAAGAAATGTGTCCCAGCCTTTTTTTAAAAATTTTTTTTAAAGGCACTTTTAGTCTGCTTTAACACTTTCACCTCCTAGAAATGATCTGAAAAACCACAGCAACCACCGAGCAACACCTTAACAACCACATGGTACACCATAGCAACTGCCTAGCAACACACACACACACACACACACACCAGGGCTGCACAATCACTGATTTCTTCAGGAGAGACACTTTTTAAATAAAAATGACTTTAATTTATCATCATTTAATATTTTATCGAGTAACTTTTCTAAACTCTAGACCAATTTATTACTTTGGAAAACATTTTAAATGCACTGTTTTTTGTCCAGTATTCGTTAATACGTTAATATCATAAAGTTCGAAAAATAGTGTAAATAACGTTTATAAATGTGGCATCTCGGATTAAAATGTTGTGTGTGTGTGTGTGTGTGTGTAGAGGAAGCGTGGCTCACAGGTCTTGGCTGGTAGCCGGGAATCCGTCAGCTAGCTCCTTCATCAGCTCCTCCTGCTCCTGCTCTCCTCCTCTGGGCACGAGGCGAGTGGGGGAGGAGCTCTCCGAGGCCCCGCCCTCCTGCTCGCCGGGACACGCGTCCACAGCTGAGGATTTAACGGCGCCCGTTTTGGGCAGGAGGGACGGCCTGGTTCCTGAACCGACCTTCTTATTCCTCATTCGGTACCTCGGAGGAGGAGAGATGTACAGAAGAGCCGTGAGATGCTGTGTGTGTGTGTCGCGTGGGTGTGTGTGTGGGCGCAAGTGTGAACACAAATAAAGGAACAGAAAGGAAAAAAAAAAACCCTCCTCTGTCACTCTGCTCACTGTGTGTGTGTGTGTGTGTGTGTGTACACGTTATATAAGCGGTATTCATTTCTGCAGATTGTTCTGGTTGCACGTGAATGTGTGTAATGCACTGACATTTATAAATAGTCGTCCCTGTGTGCAGGTGTGTATACTCGTGTGTGTGTGTGTGTGCGCGTGTGTGTGTGTGCGCGCGTGTGCGTGCATGCGTGCGCTCACTTTTCCAGCTCGTCCTGCGTGTGGGCGAAGGTGCAGTTGACACCCCGTGGGCAGGTTCCTTGCTGCCGCAGGTCACGGCACATGCTGGTCTTGTATTTACTGTTGGGCTGAGACTAACACACACACACACACACACACACACACACACACACACACACAGTCAGTTAAACCCAGTTGGACCACTTAAACTGAAATTTCTTAAGCTTCTTAAAAATAAATGTTCTTCTACTTTTATGAAAGAAGAAAAATATTAAACTAATTTAAACTTCTTCATTTTAGAAAAAAAATTAGACAAGAAAACATTAATGTTGCCGTTAATGTTGTAATTTCTTACTAAACATCTCACTCTCGTACCTTTTAATCCATTTTACTTTGTTTATAAATACGGGTTATTTTCTTACATATTAAAATTTATTTTAAATAAATAAATAAATAAATTCAACGCATCTCTCAATCAAAATAACGTTTCATCAGAAACTAAAGCTGCGTCCAAAATGCCGATGTGTGCGCTATGTATTCTCTAAAACACAGTCTTGTATCTTATTAACCTCTTTTAATCTTTAAATCTTTAAACAGCGTTTTTAAATTTCGAAACGGTTTCACAAATTTTTGCTTTTTCATTTGCATCCAAGGCGTAGCGGCAGATTGTTGGCTCCGCCCCCTCTGGTTACGCAAAGTAACCATAAGCTTTAAAAAAAAAAAAAAAAAATGTTCAACAACTTTTCCGCCGTTTTACGATAATAATCCTCAACGAGTTTCTCTGCGTTAAAAGTGCAGGTTAAGGCCACGTCCTAAATCTCGCACTAAATAAAACGGCACTGAATAGTGGGCGTAAGACGCAGAGGCAGAAATCCTGATTTCAATAAACACGAGGACGCAAAATTCAGCAGCGTGTGTTTGGTGTCTCAGGTTATTAATCTCGTGTGTGAGATCAGGTGAGAGACTCAGGTGTTTCTCCCACTCAGAATCTGCCCTAACGAGTAATCATCACTGACACCACACACACACACACACACACACACACACCAAATCTACAGTGTGTGTGAGAATTAAAATTCATAAATATATAAATAAATAGAGCTTTAAGGCTGATATTTTTTGACTTCGGTCATTAACCACGTTTAATCTCTCTCTCACAGGTGACGTATAATCTTTGAAGAAAATGAGGATGAGGGAAAAGTGTTGCAATTTAAGAAAAACTTATTAATCTGCTTTTTTTTTTCCCCTCTTTTTTCTCTCTCTCTCCGGCTCACGTTTTTACATTTAATCCCAGAGGAACGTGGTCCCTTTTGGTCACTTTGTAAAGTTGGAAAAAAAAACCAAAAATTTTTCTGAAAAGCACCAAATGATGCCAAATTTTTTTTTTTTTTTAAACCTCCTGGCCAATCAGATCGCAAGCTGGAGATCGACTGAGAAAAACAAACCTGGAGGACAAAATGGCAGTGAAAAATCTAAGAGTCTTCTTAGTGAGCAAATATTTATAACGTATAGAATCGAAAATATTCCAACGTTACTGTAACCAAAAATAACAGCGAACGTATATGTTTGGGACGTTCACGTGACGTGACGTGACATCTCACACAGCGAAGACGAACAACCTCCTCATCGCCCGAGTTACACTAACCTTTATTTCATTTGGATTACTGATAATTAATCTGATCTGGAAAGCAAAGCGAGGCAAGTTAGTTAGCCGATACTAGCTAGGACTCTTAAGAGCGTTGTTATGGCAATATTGTGGCCATCACGTAAATTTTTTTTTCTTTCTTTTCCGTTTTCATGCTTCGCAACGTTAACGTTCGTACGAAATCACAATGTACGATTCAGACCGTGTGATATCCGTGAGCTGGGAAGTAGTGAGAAGAGCTCAGCGCTTACCTGAAACGTCTCGTGACTCTTTTTGCTGAAATTCTGGATGAACTCGACGAGCCCGTGGACCACGACCTTCACCGCCAACATCACAGACTCGAGCTCCTCCCACGAGGGCACGGCTGCGTCTAAACACACAGAGAGAAAACGTCCTTCGAGTGTTCTCACACCCCGTGGTGCATGTGTGTGTGTGTGTGTGTGTGTGTGCGCGCGTGTGTGCGCATACACACACTCACCCAGGTTCTGGTCAATGCCAGCCAGGAGTTCTAGCGGAGCTCGGAGGATGTTGAGGTTGGCCGGGTCTCCGGTTCTCTGCAGGACGATCGTCAGCTCCTGCACGCTCTTCGCAAAGGATTCTGGGGACTGAAGCTGCAACGAGGGCGTGGAGGAGAAACGATACATTTTTATTTAAATTAAAATGATATGCTGCATACATGAGTACAATGTAAATACTGTGTGTGTGTGGTGTTCTCAGATTATTAATCTCGTGTGTGAGATCAGGTGAGAGAATCAGACGTTTCTCCCACTCAGAATCTGCCCTAACGAGTAATCATCACTGATACCACACACACACACACACACACACACACAGGAATCTGGGGAGTAACACACGGAAGTGTTTTAAACTTTGAGGCTGCTTTTAGAAGGATGTTTTTGAAAGCACGCTGCCCGTTTGTTGTAGGCGTCTACGTAGGTGGAGATATTTTCTCTTACGCCAGAGAGTGAGAGAAGAAACCAAACACCTTCCACTAATCATGGAAAATAAAATCAACTTAAAAACCTACTTATTTGTGTATTTTATTTAATTAAAAAAAAATAATCTGAAATAAAGTAAAACAATAAATAAAAACTAAATATAAGTAAATTTAAAAATAAATATTACATTTTATTATTTAATATTTATTTAATTAAATTTAAATGTAAATAATACAAAGAATAACAAAAAATAAATCCATGTATATTATTTATTTTTTAAAATAAAAGCATTTATTTTTTACATTCACTGAACAGACAAATACTGTAAAAAAAATTAAACCACTAAAATAATAAAGAAATAAAACTGGAAAATGTGTCCGGAGTGCGAAAGCCCCTGAAGCCCCGCCCCCTGACTTCTGCCTATTGGCTAAGACATGAACACAAAATACTTTACACCAAACATTTAAGAGGTGAATTTCAGACAAACACCAAAACATCCTTGTGAAACCATCTTCAGACAGAAATCATGAAAAAAAAATAAAGGGAAAGTGGGCGGTACCTTGTCTATGATGGACTGCATGTGTGATTTGTGCACGAGGTCGCCGTACAGCAGAGAGGACCACTGCTCAGGAGAAATGCGGAGCCCCGCCTCCATGGCGATGTGGACGATCTGGGCGTCGTGTTCACGCCTCAAAGCCTCGTACGTACGAAACTCCTCCTTCAGCTGCATCAGCGAGGAGTCTTCATCGCGCTTCGTCACCTGAAGAGAAGACAGGAAGATTAAAATCTGACCGGCAACAAACAGGAGCGATCGTTATGAGCTCATCACTCTCGGTGCGGTGTGTTTGGTTTTCTCAGACTATAAAAACTCATGTGTGAGATCAGATGAGAGAATCAGGTGTTTCTCTCACTCAGAATCTGCCCTATGAGTAATCATCACTGACACCAAACACACACACACTCTTCACTAAACTTCATTTACTCTCTAAAATTACATCCTATATTTATATATTTATGATGTGTAGCGAAGTCTAGTCCAACTGCTGCGTCAGAAATACTTCATCTACTCCGTTTACAGCCCCACCAGGAAAAAGATAGTGCACCGTTGCATTCTGGGATAGGGGTGACATTCTTGCCCTGCCAAGCACGCTGGAGTCACGACATAACACACCTCGTGATGCGCACACACCCTGTCTAACACTCAAGCGTCTTTACACAACACAGATCAAATGTTCTGTCACTCTGCCATCACATCAGTCAACTTCAGCCTGATGCAATAAAGCAAGGAATAAAACACTCCATGGCATGCGGTTATAATAAAATAATGAATGACAGGATCGCATTTGTAGCAGCATCACTGCTCTGACCTTAAAGCAGGAAGCTCGGTACAGAAGCTGCACCACGTGACCGATGCTCGTCTTGGAGGCCTGAGGGAACCGAGCTTCCAGCTTCTGAACCACGAAGAGCACAAGAACCTTGCGAGAGAGAGCCGAGCCATCTTCGAGAGCCAGCAGTACGAGCTTCAGTGCGTCCTCCTGCATCGCTGAAACACACAAACAAAACACACACACACACACACACACACACACACACAGAGCGATGATTAGACACAGATTTAATCAGGTACAGGGGAGAGGACTCGTGTGCCTGGTGCTCTCAGACTGTAAACACTCATTTATGAGATCACACGAGAGATTTTTCTCCCAGTCAGAATCTGCCCTATGAGTAATCATCATGGACACCAAGCAGGACAACGTACACAAATACAACATTTATTCAAAATGCCAGATTTTTACATTAGAGTGCTTATTAAAAATTCTCACTGCCGTTCGGAAAACAAGAAAGAAACCCATCTGGCACAGGATATATAGATTCCAGCATCCTGGGGATCAGATGATGCGTGTTGCCGCGTCTCAATTCGCCTACTATCCGTCCTAAAGAGTATACACGATTAGAATTAGCGTGTCCCGAATCGTCGTATGTTGAAATGAGGATCCCAAAGGTACCCGGATGGTCTACTATTTCCGATAGACTTTCAAAGCGTGGATCCGTGGACACTTTTTCGGCTAATATTACCCACGACTCCTTGCGTGAGAGCGGAGGAGTTTTGTGACGGTTTGCTCTGCCGGATTCAAGCACGCATTTTAGAGAGGTGTGAATGAAATGTGGAAAAATAAATCAATCAAGGGAATGTAAATTAAATTATATAGTAATTTAATTGCCTAAGGAATAACAAATGAAGAAAAGCTGAAATACAGCGAGGGGTTTGTTTAGGCAACGACGTTCTCTTTCGTTACAAGACATGTTCGTATGCTAGTATGTTCTAGTACCTGCATACTCTTTTGCTACGCACTTGAAAGTACGTACTTTTTCTTCACAAAAAGAGTATATACTTTTAGCGCATAGTATAAGGAGGCGAATTGAGATGCAGCAGGTGTCTGGGGGGAACTGACTGGACAGTATTTCTGGATTAACCAGCAGGACAGTGTGTCTGGGGGCACCGGGGACTTGCTGGACAGTGTGTCTTGTGTAACCAGCTAGACAACGTATCTAGATGGAACCAGGTACTGGCCACACAGTGTGTCCGGGGAGACCAACTAGACTGGGGGAACCGGCAGGATTGTGTGCCTGGGGGAACCGGGAAGTGGCTGGACAGTGTGTCAGGGGTATCTGGGGACTGGGCAGATCATACACCCTGGGGAACAAAGTCACACCAGCACACTGGGGCCTTTGCAGGGAAAACCTGAGGGAACCAGAGACCAGGTGCAGAGACATCTGGACACCCTAGTGCATGAGGACACTAGGGACCAACTACACTAGCATTTGAAACACAGAGCCACTCCGTATGCAAACCTCATAAAAACGCAACAATAGATACTTTAACCTCTACAGCGTAACGTGCACGAGACTCACCAGGTCCGAGGAACTGACAGCCCCGCGCCCTGACGGCGGCCCACAGGTTGGCGGAGAGCTGCTGTGGGTTCTGGTGCTGCAGGATGAGCTCGGTGATGGTGCGTTCTCCCAGGGAGCGAGCCGCCCTTAGTGCCCTCACTCGGCCCTCCTCCTCCACCAGCTGGCAGTTCACCAGAGTCACCAGCTTCCTCTGCATGGGCCGACTGAGCGCACTCGCACTCTGAGACACCACGCCTTTCCCACGCACACACACACACGCATGCACAGGACAGGGGAAGTACATGTGGTCAGGCTGCATTAGTTACACTTAAACAATTAGTTATAGTGTCAACTTGGTGCAAAGTTTTAATACATTTATGTAAAAAGGATGAACATCAACCTTGTGATTAATGCGCATGAAGCTTACACAATCTTCACCTGCGTTTAGCCCCACCTACTTTATACTGAAAATGGAATTATTGTGGTGAACTCTGTATAACAATTAAAAATCCACTAATAACTCAGAGTTTGTATTGCAGATTGTGGCCACAAGATCCACATAAACCTCATTAGTTTAGCTTCCTGCTGCCTGCACGCACACAGACCATCTGCCTTTTACAGTCGCTTTATTTCCACAGCTCATGCAAATCCATGTTCCAAGGACATCTGAAGCTCGGTACTGATGCAACACCAAATTTAAAATCACATTAGTCTCCCAGTTTAAAGTAAAAATAGCACTGATTTTATTTAATAAGGCTGCACGTCCTCGAGCTGGCAGAAATGCTAAAACTCTACGCTTCATCTCTGACGCACAAACCCCAATCTCACACAGGGGGAAACAGGAAGCACTCTGATCTACACACACAGCCTCATAACCGCAAGAACAAAAAACACAGAACACTACATTCTCACCATCTTTCTCTCTCTCTCTCTCCCTCACACACACACACACACACACACACACACACACACACACACACACCACTGAGACTCGTGCTTGTGCTCGTACCTTTCCCCCCGGTGATGGGTTTGAGGTACAGCGCCAACTCCTCCACACATGTCCTGCACACGTCATAATGCTGCGTGTCTTCAGCGCTGCCCAGACACACACTCTGGCTTTCAGGAACCTGCACACACACACACACACACGATAATATTTAATAGCAAATAAGAAAGACTTTCATTGTCTTATAACAGGAGTTTTTTTTTTTATAACTATTGTTCTAAACCACGCATCCAGAGAGACGTAAACTTTCCCTCACAATCCCCCTCCTACAGTTTTACCACAACAACTATTTTTTTCTTACCGTCCCACCTCATCACACGTCCCCACACAATGATGTGTGCAATGCATCAACCAAATTTTCCCTCCCACAACACCCACCTGCCACACCACAACGCCCACCTGCTGCCCCAGAACGTCCATCTGCCATCACAGAACCCCGACACGCCATGCCAGAATGACGAACCGCTATCCCACGATTCCTGACCACTATTCCAGAATCTCCACACGCCATCCCAGAACATCCACCCAGTATCCCACAATCCCCAGCCGCAATCCCAGTGTGCCCACCTGGCATCTCAGAATCTCCATTCGCCTTCCTACGACACTGAGCCGCTACATGCTAGAATCCCAAACCTTTTCCCAAGATGTCCACGCGCTATCCCAGAATGCTCCTCCAATATCCCACCATCTCCACTCGCTACCCCAGAACGGCCACTCAATACTCCTGAATCCCAACCCACCATCTCAGAAAGCCCAACCACCACACCAAAACGCCCACCTACTCACCTAACATGTCAGAATTCCCACCCAGTACCCCAGAACGTCCACTCGGGATCCCAGAACATCCACCGGATATCCTACAATCCCTACCTGCTATCTCTAAACACTCACTCGACATGCCAGAACACCTGTTTATTACCCCAGAACCACGTCCACTCCCCATCCCATAAACCCCACCCACTATATCAACGCCACCTGTATTACTCCAGTCCTTCCCACAATCCCTTGCTCACCTGCGCCCCCACCAGCAGCAGCAGGGCGCGGTTGACGGGCAGGAGCTCGATGTCGATGCTGATGGCGGTCTGGTCGAAGGGACAGGCTTTACGGTGCAGTTTGTGGAGACACGTCTTACACACGGTGTGTGAGCAGCCCAGGCTGATGGGTTTGTGTCCGCCGGCGTTGAACTCGTTCAGGCAGATGGGGCAGGACAGGAACTCCGTCCACTGCGCCGCCTGCACGGGCATCCTGGCACCTCCGGGGGGCGTTCACGGGCTTACGGAGATCACATGACGCCCGGGTTCGACGGCTCACACACACCTGCGGAGAAACAGGCGCATAGTTCGGTTACAGAACAAATTATTCACAAAATATTCATTTATAACATAATTAACTCTTTAGAACAGTTTTGAGGAACATCTGAACATCCATAATCGACTCATCACTGTGTTCTTCGGTTAATGTGAACTTGCTTCAATCAATTTAGAGAAAAAAACTTGAGACTTTTTAAAAAATGAGAATAATTTTTTACATTTTTACAGACTTGTCATATTCATTTTTTTTTGGTTTATTTTAGAATATCTTAAATACAACTGATGAACCTTGATGTCTCGAGTCAATTTAGTTTCAGCAGAATAATGTTTTTCATTTTTTAACATTTTTGTACTTTTTCAGCTGCGAGTGTATTTACTTTCTCATACTTTCCAAAATGAACAGAGTATAAAAAAAGCGAAGTGCAAAAAAAAAGAAAAAAAAAAAAACCATTAAATAAAGTGGCACTTAAATAAAGTGGAGGAAAGGAAAAAAATTTAAAGTGAAGGAAAAAGGGGGAATGAATGAATGAATGAATAAATAAATAAATAAATAGAAAAGAAATGGGAAAGAGAAAAAAGAGAAAGACAATTGAAGGAAGAAAAAGAGAGCGGCATGAAAGAAATGAGAAAAGACAGGAAAGCAAAGAAAGAGAAAGAAGGAAAGAAACACAGGAGTGGAAAAAATAAATAGATAGATAGAAAGAAAAAAGTTAGGAAAGATAAATAAGATGAGAAAGAAAGAATACCTGAAAGAGGAAAAAGTGAAAAAACTGAAAGAAAAGTCAGAACTGAAAGTAGCGGAGTGAAAAGATAGAAAAGGATGAGAAAGAAAAAGTAAGTGAAAGAAATGAGAGAAAAGGAAAAGAAAAAGGGAGAAAAGAAGAAAGGTTGAAAAGTTAGGACAGCGTAAGGAGGGGAAAAAAATCAGGAGAAAGAAAAAAGATGACAGAAACTCAAGATAGGAAAGGAAATTAAAGAAAGAAATAAAAGGAAAATGGAAGGAAAGGGTGAAAGGGAAAAGAGAAAGAATTGACAAAAAAAGAAAAAAAAGGGGGGACGAATGAAGTTGGAAGAGGGGAGAGAGAGAGAGAGAGAGAAAGAGAGAGAAAGAAAGAAGACTGGAATGAGGATAAAGAGAAAGAAATAAGCTGACATGAAATTGGAAGAAGAAAAAGATGAGAGGAGAGAATGAGAGAGAGAGGGAGGGAGGGAAGGAAGGAGCGGGGGAGAGAGAGAAGACTGAAATGAGAAAAAAAGAGAAAGAAAAAAGCTGATAGATGAAGGTGGAAGAAGAGAGAGAGAAAACTGGAATGAGAAAAAAAGAGAGAAAGAAAAAAACTGACAGATGAAAGTGGAAGGAGAGAGAGAGAGAGAGAGAGAGAAGATTGGAATGGGGGAAAAAAGAGAAAGAAAAAAGTTGACATAGATGAAGTTGGAAGAAGAAAAAAGATGATAGAAGAGATTGGGAGAGAAGGAGGGAAGAGGGGAATGAGAGAGAAGACTGGATTGAGTGAAAGAAAAAGAGAGAAATAAAAAGAAAGATCTGTGAAAGAACTCAGACCACGTGCGTGACCCCTGCGCTGCGCGTGCGCGTTCCTGCACACCGCGTGCTTCTCGGCGCGTGCACGCGCTTCTCGCGCCCTCCCGGTAACAAACCGACACATAACCGGGACATGCAGAAATAACACTTTATAAACTTTCTAACTACCGCGCGGCGGCCAGTGGGTCAGTAGCCGCCATCTTATTTTCTCTGTAACGTGACATTTACCGTCATTTCTTTCTGCAAGACGAGCTCGCGCATGAACCTCTCGAGCCCCTTCCTCTTCCTCATCTTCCTCATCCTCCTCCCCGGAGCTGCAGACTTCACGGCACCGGCGCTGAGCGCGTGCATGTCCCTCTCTCCCGCACACCGGGACGGGAAAAAAGTTCTGTCGCACAGCGCGAGACTCCGTGACTGAAAACGTGCTCCGGTACAAGAGGCGAATCCCAATTTCACTCCTTACTCCCTACATAAGCGCACTACATAGTGTACAACCCGCTGCCTTATGCGCCCTATATAGTGCACTACATATCCAATAGGAAGCCGATTGGGATTCGGACCAAGTTTTTCTTCTTCGTTGGTTATTTAAAGGCTCACGTGCACCGAGCACACCGCCCCTTACCGACCCGCCCGAGAGCCGAACTTCCGGATTCGGACTAGCAAAACCTCCAAAACAAAATTAGCCCTTAAGTTGTGAAAAAAGTTCAAGTCGTTAATACCTTCTTAATTAGACTTTAATATCTCATTGTTTTTGACATATTTCAATTATTTCAATTTAATATCTTGCTATTTCAAGATAGTATCTCATTATTTCAACTAAATATATAATTCTTTTGACTAAATATCTCATGATTTCAAGAAAGTGTCATTATGTTTGACTTAATATCTCATTTTTTCAAGATAGTGTGTCTTTATTTGGACTTAATATCTTGTTATTTCAAGAATGTATCATTATCTTGACTGAATATCTCACTATTACAAGATAGTATGTCATTCTTCTGATTTAATATCTCATTATTGCAAGACAGTGTGTCGTTATTGACTTATCTCACTTTTTCAAGAGAGCGTGTCTCAATTTTGATTAAATATCTCATTATTGCAAGACTGTGTCTTTATTTTGACTAAATATCTCATTATTGCAAGACTGTGTCTTTATTTTGACTAAATATCTCATTATTGCAAGATAGTGTGTCTCAATTTTGATTAAATATCTCATTATTGCAAGACTGTGTCTTTATTTTGACTTATCTCATTTTTTCAAGATAGTGTGTCTTTATTTTGACTTAATATCTCATTATTGCAAGAAAGTGTCTCATTATTTTGACTTATATTTGACTTATCTCATTATTCCAAGATAATGTCATTCTGATTAAATATTGCATTAGTTCCAGACAGTATGTTATTATTTCGATTTATGATTTTGTTTTTTATAGATAGTATATTATTAGTTTGATTTAATATCTCATTATTTCAAGATAGAATATAATTATTTTGACATATCTCATTATTTCAACATATTTCAATTGAATATCTCATTATTTTTGACTTAATTTCAAGACAGTAAGATAAGTCATTATTTTGACTTAACACTGTTATTCCATGGTATGTTATTATTTTGACTTACTATAATATTATTTTGATACCTCGTTATTTCAAAATACGTCATTATTAAGACTTAATATCTCGTTATGTCAAGATAGTATGTCATTGTTTTGAGTTAATCTCTTTTTTTGTCATATCTCGTTATTTCTTACTTAATATCTCTTGATTTCAAGATAGTATGTCATTATTTTGAGTTAATATCTCATGATTTCAAGATAGTATGTCATTATTTTGAGTTAATATCTCATGATTTCAAGATAGTATGTCATTGATTAGACATAATAATTTGTTATTTTAAGATATGTCATTACTTACACTTAATATTTCATTATTATGACTTAATATCTCGTTATTTAAAGACGTCATTATTTTGAACTAATATCTAGTTATCTCTGCTATAAATACAAAGTGCATCATGGGTATTCTGTACCTGCTCGAGTACAAACAAGTCCGTAAAATACATTATGTTGCATAAAAGCATGTTTCCCTTAAACGTACTGTATGTTTAAAAGTATCCTCTGCTAATCTGACTTATCTCTCCATTGGTCGTTTGTTCAGGAGTGGCGTGTAAAGCATCTTAAAAGCAGGTTACTTTTTTCTGTCTGTTAAATCACAGTTCCTGTACAAATGTCCAATCAGCATTATTAGCATGTCATATTTCAAAATTTCTGATGAGTCACATGGCATGGATGACCTAAATGGCTAAAATTATGTCGCCAGGAAGCAACCAACGCCCAGCGCCTGCACTTCCTCATGGACGATGTGCCACAGAGCAAACATCATTGAAATGAACAGACGCTCGGACTCGGGCTTCACACTAACCTGTTACGGTGCATTGTGGGATTTTATAAAGACTCAATCTATGTATTTATTATACTTTTAGAAGTGACTATAAAATGGCAAAAACATATATATATTATGTATATGCGAGACAATAATATCAGTTTGTTCATGTTACTACACAAACGTGAGTAGTTTATGTTTACATACTCATTTACATATTTTTTTGACTTGTATTTACTCCATACAGGCGAAATCCTGCCTCTTTAATAAGCTTGAATAAAAGAATTGGCCTTTTTACAGCACTTTCATTTAAAGCAGCTAAAAAAAAAATGCAATTTTTAAAAAAGTTTTTCATCTATTATTTTTTAGTTAAGCTCATAATTTAATCTACAACTTTTATTTAATTGCTGAAACTGCTGCATGCGATTTCACTTTGCCACATCATTCATATCTGTCCATGTGATCCTGCGGAGTTTTTGTTGTTCTGAAGAAATGATGAAAAAACTAAATAACAAACATTTTACTAGTCATCAAGACACATCTGCTCATGCATGTGCGTGAGTAATGAGACGCTGAGCTCATCACGACGCTGCGTCTCATTCAACCGCTCGGGTTAAAAACCTCAATAACCGAAACCTCACTGCTGCTGCATAGAAAGTAAGGTGTCAGAGATAAAAAACAAAATTCAAAGATCAAAACCAAAACATGACGTTCAGTTTCATAATAAATATTTCTGGCAAGTAACTTCACACCGCCTTCAAATAATCCTCCGACGTTCGTGTGTATGAATTTTGGAGGGGGAGACGTGATATGACGTAGTGTACGTGCAAGTGGTTTTGGGTCGGAAAAAACTGACAGCGTGAGAAAACATGCTACTTAAATCTTACCGTCTGCTGCAGATGTCACATTCATACTGGTGGCCAAAATGACTTTCTGATGCTGACACGCCTCCAACTTAAAGACAGCAATATTAACGTCCAGATATTTTAGATAGCCATGTCTGCAGAAATTCACCTTCCACCATCTCACTGTATACTAATAATAAAGCGAAGCCTAATTATATTCCAACATGACGCAAAAGCGGTGTGATGTAAGCCAAGACACACGCTGATGGACTTGTGAGTTAAAGGGGAAACTCATTCCTCCAACGCCAAACCCCAAATTGGCCCGGTTAGAACATGAACCCCGAGACACAGGCGAGTCAGAGGGCAGAGAGGGGGGCGTGTGGGGGTTTCCAGATCACTTTACAAGGCTCTTAAAGTTCACCACAACAGGACTATTACCACTGTGTTAGAACATCCTGTCCCCTACACACACACACACACACACACACACACACAGAGCTATATCAGCCATCAGACGACTCCTGGTGCATGATGGGACAGCTCAGTGCACAAAGTGTCCATCATCTGATGTATTGCACTACATTTGTTTATGTTATTTATTATGAACAAAAGAGAGATGGTTCCTCATCTCTTCATGAATGGTCTAAAATAACACTTTTAACACTAAACATTTTTAAACTATATTTCCAGACATCCACAATCCGATTCATTTCACAGAGTCTGTTCAAAAGAATAGACTCTGAATCGACTCTGAATCGAGTCCCTGAGCTCATCACTCTTTGACACACTGCAAACCTGAAACCTGCTCACACCCTTTTATACTGAAAGTTTCCTCTCTCTCAACTTCTCTAAACACTTTCACTTTTCTATAATGCTTGTGTTTCTGATAAACCCGGCAGTGACTGTTACAAAACTTCTCGTCCTACATGTTTTTTGAGGAAATAATTCCTAACAAACACTGTGTCATATTTAAATTTAGCACATTACTCATAAAAGTACATCAGTGTGCTTATAACGCAATTACAGATTTTATTAGAGGTTTATTAGCTAAAGATGTTGCTACAGAGACGAAATAAAGTGCTGTTTGAATCAACAGTGATTATTAGATCAACGTTAAACGTTATAAAATGAATGTTTAAAAGAAGTTCTACTGAGAGAGAGTTGAATCATTCAGCATTTAAGAGCAAATGAGTTTCAGATTTAAATTTTTTTCAAACTGTGATAAACTTTACGACACGTTTTACACGATTCCTTTAAGCAAGCTTTTTAAGTGGATCAACTCATGCAATCGAATGAATCGTGCCAATGCATTTCGGTGTGTGACTGCAGGTCTGTATTTCCCAAACAAATCAAATGTGGACGGCAAATTTGCTCTAACCTTTCCCAGCATGCATCACAAAACATGTCTACCAAAGACAGCAGTTAAGAGTTCATTTGCATTTCTGTCTCTGTCTCATAACTGTTCATGCAAAAAAAAAAAAAGACCTTGTTGATTAAAGCTGCAGTCTCTAATGTTTAAGAGTGTTTCCAAATTTGTAATAATTACATTATTGTAATGGTATCTTACAAAATATTGAGCTGTAAGTCAATTTTTTTAAAAAAAAAGTGTACTAACTGTGCTAGAAGTTGTCATTAATTGGTCGCTGTGGAGGGAAATGCTACATACTCTCATATGCTAGCTCTCATTTTTTCCTCGACTTCTATTTACCTTGTCATTTCTGGGCCAGAAATATGCAATCAGAAGGTTGTAATGGTGTTATATTTTAATGATGTCATTTCCCAGCGAAAGTAATGCACTCACTCCACCGCTCACACCGCTTTATCCTGGTCAGGGTCACACACACATTCACAAACTCACTGACACATAAACCTGGAGGAAATCCGCTCTGAATCCATTTAGAGTATAAACCAACCTGACTCTTCATTTCATCTAAGTGTGCATTAGGTAAGAAATCTGGAGGCAGTAAATACACTTTTATATATACTGTATGTTTGTTTTTAAATCTCTAAGTGCACCTTTAAAAATCAGAACAGCTTTGCCCATATGTTTGATTTGATCCCATTCACTCAGTCGACTCACTTAAATGAATCAAACAGAAACGATTCAGTTGCGTGCAGGTGAAAGTTTTGCTATAAGGGACACTTCCTCATGCACCACCCTTATTTTTAAGAAACATGACTACATACAAACACATAGTTTTTTTTCCCTCTGAGGCAAGCAATTAGCCTAATTACCAATAATACCTTATTAAAAATTAAAAATCATCCCTTCATTAGCATAGTACTCATTCATTATCATATTTTAGAAGGACAAACATGCTGCAAAAGTGTTTTAAAAGGCCGGTAAACTGCAATATGATGTTACTTTTTGTGATGTTTTTTTTTCTTTATTATGACAGGTTAATTAAATTACATGAATGAATCACTGAATCAATTACAGAATACTGCAAAAAGTGTTTTTTTTTTTCATTCACACTTCCATAAATGCAACATCTAACTATCCAAACGTCAACCATGTAACCTTTAAAGTTCATTTCATCACACAGCTGTCCAGTGCATTGTGCAGCATCTCATCTGTACTGGATTAGTACAGACCTACATCAGCTGTTAAATACTGTAAAGATGGTGCATGCATTTGTGTAGTTACTAATATTGCATAACAGTGCATGGGTAGAGATCTTGACAGCTGTGTGCTAAAAAACAACAACAACAACAACAACAATAACAAAAAAAGAAAAAGAAAACAACAGCGCCTTGCAATTTCATGCATATCCAAGTCGCAACTTCACTTACCTTAAAGCACGGTGACAAATCATCTTATAAATAATCCAGTTTTCTTCCCACGTCAAGCCAATAATTCTGTAATGGAAGCTCAAACCCTCAGGAAGAACAGGAAGGCACTTTCTTGCACGGTTAAAAGTCTGCGTCTTGTCCAGGACATCATATTAATCCACACTTGTCATTTCTAACCAGGCGAAATGCGCGTGCCCTGAAACACGCTCGCTCCCGCGGGCTCGGCAACGCGCGAGCGCTCGGTGCGATGTATCCTTCCGCCGTGACCATTAAATTAAACGCCGCCCTGCAGCGCGGTCACGACACTCTCACAGCGTAAGGAAATCCCCGTAGAAATCGCGTGCGAGAATCTCTCAGGAGTGTGTGAAGAGCGGCGAAGGAGCGCGCAGTGATTGTGTCAGGAACTATTTCTTCCTCCAGAGGTGTAAGGATATCAGAGGTGAAGTGGCGAAGCCGGAACGAGCCGCTTTTCGAGGCGTGGGCCGCGTCGCTCTTTTTTTTTTCCTTTTTTTTTTTTTTTCTTTTTAAAGACACACTACGTGATAAAGAGCATGCTTAACTACTAAAAAAGTATGACAAAACAGCACGCAGTGTTTACTTTTAAACACTGTTTAGTACCCTAGTGTGTGTTTTGCTTCCTAATGCTGGTTCAAAGTCAAAAGTCAAAATAAGTGTTATAAAGTGTTATTACAAGGTGTAAGGCATGCATGCATGCACTGATGCATCCTCAAAAATGTTTTTTTAATAATCTGCATGCTAGTGCATGACACACTTTTAATGCACAAGTATGTGTATGCAGTCTTGTACATTCATTTCATTCATTAAGTGCGTTGACAGTTGTACCTTCTTCTGTTTCCATGCATACAGTGCTTTGGATGAGTAATAAGAAAGACCTAACGCTTAATTGGGGTCATACACTCACCAGCCACTTTAATAGGAACACCTGTACATCTGCTCATCCATGCGATTATCCAATCAGCCGATCATGTGTCAGCGGCGCAGTGTGTGGAATCATCATGCGCATCCAGGTCAAGAGCTTCAGTTAATGTTCACAATGTTCAAACATCAGAAGGAGGAACAAATCTCAGTGAGCTCGGTGTCTTTGACCGTGACACAGTTGTTGATGCCAGTCTGAGTATTTCTGAAACTGCTGATCTCCTGGGATTTTTCTACACACAGCAATGTCTAGAGTTTGCACGGAATGGTGCGAGAGAAAAAAACAAAACAAAACAAAAAAACATGGAAAATAAACATGGAATCACAGAGGAACAGGAGAAATGGACTCAGTTTTTACTATTTCTTTCTTCCCGACTAGACCACACACTCGAACCAAAACAGATATGTTGAAGAAGCAAAATATATATACGTATATATATATATATATATATATAGCCCATAGAGAGAGCTAGGAATGTCAAAGTGTTTGAGTTTTTTATTGCAAAAGGACAGAAAAAATGTCAAAGAACAAGAGAATTTCACTGTTTGCTCCTTGAGAGCGAATCTAATATTTTCTAGTTATAAGAAAAGGGCAATGTCTCTCAGCCAGTGTACAAAGCAGGAGGGGAAGGAGGGGATTTTTCCATCGAAAGAGGAATCTAGATAAAAGTGTACAGAATGCAATAACTTCAGATTGTGAAGTGGACATGGAGGCACTCTTAGACTGGACACCGAATAATGCAGCTAAGGGGCAGGGATCGATGTGTGTGTATGTCATACGGAGGAGAAGTAAACACAGATTGCCAAAAAGTAGCTAAAGAGGGACAAAGCCAAAACATACAGGACAGGGTGGCTGGGGTTCGAGTGACCCCTATAACATATGGGTCCAAATTAGGTTTGATCTTGATAAGTTAGGCCTTTACTAGGTAAGGCTATGTCGAATACGAAGTTCCTGTAGGTCTTGTTCCGACTGTTGTATAATTTTAAGATGGTGAGCTTCAGTTCTGATGGTGGAAACACCTTGATGATGGGAGAGGTCAGACCGGAAGGCTATGTCAACTCAAACAATCACTCTTTACAACCATGGTGAGCAGAAGAGCATCTCAGAATGTACAACACAACATACTTTGGGGCAGATGGGCTACAAAATCCCCTGAAAATCCCCCTCAAACACACACACACACACACTTCAATCTTGATAGATTAAAGACATATAATCCCAATTCAATACTTTTCAATTCCAGGTTTTAACACTAAAATTGTGGAAAGTTCAAAGTTCAAAGTTTTTCAAAAAAAGCTACTAAACTGTAGGTTTTACTGTAATCTGTGTTTTATAGGTTTCTAGCCCTTTTATATTTAATGAACCAGTGTGATGGCGCCCCCGTGTGTTCACACGCCGCACTGCAGCTCAGTGAATTATTAAGTTCAAGTCTAAACCTTAAGTCAAATACAATCACATAATATCATGAAACAAAGAGCTATTAAGTCAAAATAAGGAGATTAAATATAATAACATCAAAATATTTATATACTATTTTACAATAACGACATTATATTTTGAAAGTCCAATATAATGAGACAAGTCGAAATATTTATATAATCTTATAACGAGATATTCAGTCAAAACACAGAGATATTAAGTTAAAACAATGACATAATATCTTGAAATAATGAGACATTAAGTCGAAATAACAACAGAATATCTTGAAGTAACAAGTCATTATGTCAAAACTAACAAGATAATAAAATATTGATATAATGTCTTGAAATAATGGGTTATTAAGATCAAAATAATTAGATATTAAGGATAAACTATAATCGCAATAATGAGATTATAAGTCAAAATTATGTTATCTTGAAATATTGATATAATATCTAGAAATATTGGGTTATTAAGTCAAAAGAATGAGATGATAAGTCAAAATGATGTCATAATATCTTGAAATAACAAGTTAAAGTAATTAATAACTCAAAATATTGATTAATATCTTGAAGTAACTATTAATAAGGTCGAAATAATGAGACTTCAAGTCAAAATAATGACACAGTATCTTGAAATAAAAGTATAAAAAATACGCAGACAAAAACTGTAAATAGTGATATAATATCTTGAAATAACGAGTTATTAAGTCGAAAATAACAACGTAAGTGCATAGAGCTGTGGTTCATGACTTCCGTACTACAGGAATCAATGAAATGAATAGTTCCTCGAGTTCTTCCTGTGTCTGTGTGGGTTTCATCAGGGTTCTTCGGTTTCCTCCTACATCCAAAAACATGGCAGATAAGATCAATTGCTCCTAAGTGTGAACGTGTGCGCATTCGAATTGTCTCATTTAGGGTTTACTCCTGTGCTTGTGTTCCCACAAAGAGCTTACTGTAAGAGTGACTGAGTGAATTCATGTGTTAACATGTAATGTGTTCATGTGTAATGTGTTAATGTAGACACCAGGGGGCAGCACTAGTCTGTAACACACAGAGTGCAGCTCAGCTGAAGTTGCGGTAACTGAACTCACACAGCTATTCACTCAAATCTAGTCTGTAAAAATTCACATCCGTACCCATCATACACGAATCTCTTTATGACAGTGTGATAATAATTCAGATAATTAGTAAACTCTCTGATAAAGATAACAGAAACCCATGTTTCTGCTTTCTCTGTGCCTCTTCTTTCCTTACAGACTTTTAGGAGTGACTCTCATGTCAGGGTAGAGGAGAAGCGATTGTTTTCAGGACACAGACACAATTAGACGGATCTTCTGAGCTTTACATCCTCGAAGAACAAACTTTCTAAGTGCCAAGAGAGACAACAGTGTGTCAGTCATCAGTGTGAGCGCACAGAGAGGACATCAGTTTATTAATGATAAGATTTACAGTGAGGATAAATCTGTAAAAACACAGCTCCCTTAAAGTCTGGATTGTGATTGGTCAGAAGGTGTTGATTCGTTTTCTGTAACAGCAGCTCTGACAGTAGTGCAGTTGCCAATCACAGGTTTATATTAAGTAGTCAAACATTTACATTTTTTATTTATTTAAAAAATTGACACATACTTTTTTTTTTTATCCGTTTACAGTTACATTTAATGTCCACAAAACAGGTTCTCACTCACATTATAGCAGCTATAAACAGTCGTTCTCTCTCTTGAAGTTAATAAGATTAAAAAAAAAAAAGCACGTCATGTTGTCATGTTACCAAAAAGGTAACCACAAAGCACAGACTCCTCTATCCTGAAGATGTCCACCTCTGACTGCAACAAAGTGGTGAAACTGGAGACTCCTTCCATAAATTTTAAAGAAACATTCATTCTCCTTATAGAAAACTTCTATGATGGAGCGTCCGGCCTATGAATGAGCGGTTACTATAGAAACGATAATGTATTAGAACGAGCGCTTTAATATAAACCTGCACTACTGTCAGACCTGCTGTTATAGAAAATTAATCAACGCCTTCTGACCAATCAGAATCCAGAATTTAACAGCGCTGTGGGAGCCTACAGCTCAGCTATATGTCGTCCACACACCCTGGATCAAAGCCGTCGTTTCCAGCCCAGAATTTTGGAATTTAAATCACAAGGTTGGAATATTTGGACTCTTAATTCCATCTTCCTGAGAACGAGCGTGAGTGAATCATATACACAGAGACAAACATCAGCCCCCGCGGTGTAAAAAGCCCACGCAGTGTCAGGCCGAGGTTTAATGATGTCACAGGTGGAGGAACGCTACATGTCCGTGCTGATCCTCGATTTGAAGGTGGACTGCAGTTTCACAAGGCGCTACGCTGAAGATCGCTGGCTCGGAGAAAAACAATCCAGTCATTAAAACCACTCCAGCGTTTAAAGGATTAAGAGCCTGTGAGGAACATTGTTTACCTGTGTGCTTTAGGATCGTCTAGACTGGAAGAGTGTTTCGTTGGAAAGGTGTTGGCCGTGTGAACACGCACTCTGTTTAGTCAGGAATCATCTGTACATTCTTTTGTACATGATCAGGAAAAAGGGTTCCTTAAAAGGTTCTTTGGATAGCTCACGGTTCTGCATTTTCTGGAAAAAAAAAATACTTTTTTCCAATACTTCAAACATTAAAAAATTTCAATTCTTTCAGTTTTTTTTAGTTTGTCTCCTATTTCACTTCAGAAAACAAGGAATGTTAGAACCCTCAGTTAGAACCCTCAGGAAGTTAGAACCCTCAGTTACCCTCCTAAAGGAAGGCTAGAGCTGTTAAATGTCCAAAGAGCCCTTGAGGAACTCTTCTTTAAACCTCATAAGCAGCCCTCTGGTTGAACCCTCAAAGCTTCTGTGTAGCACCCTGCAACAAATTGTCATTCTCTCAGAAAGGGTTCCCCTAAAAGTAGAACCCTTTTAGGATGCTACGAACCTCTAAATATTCTTAGAGAACCCTTGTAGAATCGTTTCTACATACAGAGACCCCTGAAAGATGACCCCATGACAGCTTCTTCTTAAGTACTTTTAGAAATAAAAAGGATTCTTCAAGGGTTCTTTGGATATTTAAACATTTTTACATTTTGGGGGGAAATTAAATTAATAGTTGTTTAAGCTTTAAAGGTTCCATTTAGAACCCTATAACTAAGGGTTTTCTAATCTAAATGTTTCGGTTAGAGCCCTCGCAACAGGATAATTAAGCTGTTAAAGTGTAGGACACTTAGAAAATTTAAATCCTTAATGTGTCTTCAGCTAGTGTCCACTTCTTAGGTGCTCTTAGTAAAAAAGGTTCTTGAGTGGTTCTTTGGACGGGTTATGGTTCTACTTTTTTTGGAAAAAAATATTCATCTATCATTTCAGCGTTTTCAGTTTGTATATTTGGGAAAACCCTTGACAGTTTTATGTAGAACCCTATATCTTTCCCTTTTAGAAAAAGATTGAGTTCGAACCATCGCTATAGAATTCTCGAGCTTCCAAAAAGCCCTTGAGGAACCTTGTTTTTCTAAGATTGTAGTTATACACTAAGAAAATGTAAGGGTTCTTCAATTGTCTCTTCAATTGAACCTTCAAAGGTGCTATGGTAATCTGCATGTAGAACCAATTCTACTTAGAGAATGCCCTGAAAGTTATACAGGTTCTTTGCTGCTTCAAAAGGTTCTTTACATCTTAAACTGGTTCTTCAAAACTCAACATGGCAACTACATTCTACTACTTACCTAAAATACACTCTTCAAGGTGTTCTTCAATATGTTCTTAGAGTAGTTTAGGGTTCTTCGCTTCATAAACGGGTTGTGAAAATGTCTGAAAACATTTTGTTGTAGAGTAGAACCTAGAACGTTTACACAACCCCCGAGAGAAACAAACCAAAGAACCTATTTTTTTGTTTTTCCAAGTCTGGATACATGTGCAGGATAATTGTAGTAGTCTTTGATAAAGGTTGTTTGGAGAACCTTGAACAAACTCTAAACCATCTAAAGAATATCTTGTTTTATGGTTCTATGTAGAACCTTGAGAAGTTCCCCACAGAGGGCTAAACTAAAGATGTAATCTTTTTAATCTTTTTTTAAACATAATTATAATTGTGTGCGGTGTGCAGGAATTGTCCAGTAGTCTTCGAGTAAGGGTTTTTGTATGAGCTTTGCTGCATCAATATATGAAAATTTTCTAAAAGGGGTTCTATTATCTAGAACCATCCCTGGAAATAGCACTGAGGAACAGTGTGACTTCAGTGTTTCACGTATGTGTTTTTAGTATTGTGATCTCTCATACTGTCTAAGCTCCAGTTTAACTCGTTTTCATTCTGCACTAACCTCAGTCTCAGAGTTCTCATGTTTGTGTTCTGTTTGGTTCTTGGATCCAAATCTGTTGTACTTTTTTGTGTACAGTTTCTTCTGCTGATCTGTTTCCTGTAAATGATGCATTGTTTTCTGCAACCTGACGTTTTTCCTACAAAAACAGAAACAGACATTACTGTACAGACACAACATCGCTGCTTCCGTCACAACTCTGTCACTAATTACGCCCCTGATTCTCAAATACATCCGGTCTTGAGTACACCTGTACACACACACACACACACACACACCTTCAGTGGCCGAACATGATTGCAGTGTCTGGAGGAAGAGGAAGAGTTCTGTCACTGAGTGAGTGCTCTTAGTTATAGACAACACTGTTTGCTTAAATAATCTCTGTTTAATAAGATCCCAGCCTTCCTTTATAATGCACTTAATAAATATCCCATAATAAAGCACATCACTCATAAACAGCACAGTAATGTTTGAAAGGTGAAAATAAATTGTTATTTAAAATCAAAACACATAATTTTTTGCTTAAAGTTTGCAAACATTCCATTCAATTCATTTTTATCCGTATAGTGCTGTTAACAATAGGCAGCTTTACAGAAATCTGGGTGTGGATTTAAATCCCCAATGAGCAGTGACGAGGAAAAACTCCCTGAGACGACATGAAGAAGAACCCTTGAGACTCAAAAACAGAACCCATCCTCTTCAGTATAGGACAGAGAGATTATGTAAGGAATAACACACTCGGGGCTGTGCGGCGATGAGAAAATCTTCCACGCCAATCTTCAACACGGAGCGGAATATTTTTGTACCATCACACGGTCCGGAGTGTGTTATTCCACTTATACCACAGCGATCACAGTGTTTAAATTATTAATGAAGGACATGTCACACATTTTAACGGTTTATGGTTAAGACGCAATGCTGTGGAATGTCTGCGAGACAAGCGAAAGCCGTTCCTTCACCAGGTTCTCTCAAAAAACACTCAAAGATGGTCATGTTACCGAGAAACCGCAAAGCGCAAACTCCTCTGTCCTGAAGATGTTGCAAAACAACAACAAAACAAAGTTACAGCTTTACCTCTGCCTGTTACAAAGCACTGACACTGGAGACTCCTTCTATAAATTCTAAAGAAACGATTATACGTTGTTTTTAAATTTGCTATTACTATTAGTGTTAGATTACATGGAGCGTCCACTGTATGAGTCCCGGCGAATGCGCTGTTACTATAGAAACGATAAAGTGTTAGAACGAGGGCATTAATATAAACCTGTCGTTCGTGTTACAGCAGGAGCTACTGCCCTGGGATGAGCGCAGGTCAGTCTTTATGATTACAGCAGCAGCTCTTACGTACAAATCTTAAAATACGGTTGAAATTATTTCACGCATTAGCTATTTTATCATTTCTTTTATTTTGTTTTAAACCTAAACACCTAAACTAATGCCTGACTCAGCATAACCCCGCTAAGAGGAGAGCAGCGTATGAAGGACATCCCTCTACGTCAATATTGACACCGTGGTGTTTAATCCTGCTCATCACTTTGAGGTGAAGTGTCCTCAAACCTGTGTTTATTCTGTTTTTGCATAATCGCGTCTCTTCTTCTCCGTACTGTCGTCCTAACACTCACTGCAGTGTTCTTTACGCAGAGAAGCCACATGACCCATCGATTCACTGCTGAGTTAAATATTAAAAAGGAAAAATAACATCGTAGTGAGTCACAGCTGTTTCTCTAATCGTGATAAAATCGTCAGGATCAGTTACTTCGTTTTCTAACATGCCCTGAAATCTGTGAGTTATACAAAGTGAAGAATAAAAAGACAAAGCAGGTATTTGACTGTGGGGTTTCAGTGATCAGTCAGGCACAGCAGCTTAAATAGCTCTAATTACAGGTGAGTTTGTTTCTAAGTTGAAAAGATTGAAGCAGTCACTGATCCTTGGCTAAGAAAGATGGTTATCACATCTGTAGAGTTCAGACCTTTGATTCACAATTTGTTTTAATGAAAAGGACACACTGAACACTTTTCTACAAAACTCTTAACTAATAATGATCTACAACCTCACTGCTGCTGAGTAACAACGAAGCGCTGTGTTCAGAGCTCAGAGGTGAGTGAAGATCATCTGATAATCATACGCATTCAGCATTTGTGCTTTGTTACTATAATCAGGATTTCTACTTTACCTGAATGTAGTTAAATATTAATACTTGTTCTCTTACTCAGTGGTGATCAGCGTTTATGAACAAACCATACACGTTTTTACTTTTTCATTCCAATCTTCCACACAAATTTCAACAATCATTTGATGTATTTCTTCTGATAAAACGAAACCATCTCTACATCAATTCATATGGATACCAATCAATCAGCTTTGCATAAGGATCGTCCATTTGTTTCACTTTCACTTGACTTGCTTTTCAAATTTCAGGGAAAAATGTACAAATTTAAACTAATGAGGATGATGTGGTTGGATTTCATACAAATCAGCTTGTAAGAAAAGGTAAAAACATGAATTAATACCCCGTAACGGTAACCTTAAAGTTCAACTCAACCCTGAAACACGTTAAATATTTTTATATTGAAATATTTGTGAAGAATTTAATGAGTCTGGTGCTAATTTGTTGGTTGGCGCTGTTCTTATTTTATTGTTATTGTTATTGTTATTGTTAACACAGTTACAATGAAGTTCAATAAGAGAACAAAATTAAACTCAATCTCATACATAAGTAATAAATGTCACATTTTGTTGTTAGCTCATAAAAAAGAAATCATATTAATGAGAAATCCAGAGTAGAAGTCCCAGAATGCAGTGCAGCTATACAACACTGAGTTACATTATGGAAGAGACTCACCTCGGCTAGTTAGTGATCCACGAGATGACGAGCGCGGTGGTGTTGAGTGTGAAAGTTGAAGCTTTGGAAGCAGAGTATAGAGATGAGGAGGTGAGAGAGCTGAACAGGCTACAGGACTAAAGCGCCGCTGCATCGCTCGCTTTATGTAGAGATGAAGTAAGGGTTAAATCACATCACACCACTATCAGCAGGGAGTTGAACGGTAATGTGGGTAATGGAAACTGATAACCAAAGTGAAAAACAGACCAACATGTCAAAGAAAGATGCTAACGTTTCATTTTTACTTTTAAATACTTTTAAGAACACATTTAAGTGTTTAATTTTTTATTCCAGATTCTGAACAATAGTGAACATTTCTCGTGTTATCGACTCTATACAATGAGCTGTATAAAGTCCAACAGCACAATCTGACAATTTGTGGTCACAATTACATTATTTCTATCTAAAAAAATGAATGTTTGGGATAACGTACATACACATAAAAGTATCACACGCTGTTTAAGGGCAATATTAAACATATAAGTATATCTGAGATAAATAATCTTTCAGATGCAGTGTTTTAACTCTCCCTATGCTTGGTGCTATTAGTATGGTGTTTTTGTAACACAACGTTTACTGCAAGACAAAACTAAAACTATTAGTTCATCGTGCAGAAAAGGAGCTTTCATATTCATGTCATACTGCTTTGATTATTATTCAGACCTGCTGTATAACTGATAAACATAATTAACACCACTATGATTATCCATGACCATCAACCTCAACCTGTTTGACTATTGTCCCATTAGTTTAAATTTGATTTTTAAAATGGCTGTAATGCTAAGGCTGTATTTTCTATCCCCTTGTTTATTTGTGGCCTTAAAGGAAAGTGCTTGATATAAAGAGGATGATCTGCACACTACACAAAACCAGGCAACGGCGCAGGTGTAACCTGCACACAGGTCATTTTAATAATCTGAAACTCCACCCAGAAACTCTTATACAACATAAACACCTGTGTAAGACGAGCCTGAATGAGGAGAACGTTCTCTGCTTAACTACGGATCCATCTTTTGATCTCTGCATACAGCCCTGCGTGCATTTGTAAAGAAAATAGTATGCAAATATTTTGTTTTGGAGTTCTATGAGCAAGATGATCTTTCAGTCTCTCACACCCTGCAGAAGCGACTGACGCTGGTACAAATGAGAAAAAAACTGCAGTTTATTTGTAGATAGAAATTTACAAGTAATGCATAAAATGCCCAGTCTTAAAAAAGGGTTTTTTATGGGTTCTTTATTATAATAAACTTTATTATAGAGAACTTTTCATACACCTGGTAGCGCAAGTGTTGTACAATCCAATTAATAGTCTAAAAGTTAAATTATAATAGTAAGAAGTAATGTAATAAAACGATATTACATTAGGGTAAAATGTAAAAGTGACATGGTTCTTTAGATGGTTAAAGGTTTTTTATATATAGCTTCCTATTGCTATATATATATTTTTATATATAGCTTCCTATATATGCATGTTCTCCCTGTGCATCGGGGGTTTCCTCCGGGAACTCCAGTTTCCTCCCCCAGTCCAAAGACATGCGTTGTAGGCTGATTGTCATCTTTAAATTGTCCGTAGTGTGTGAGTGTGTGTGTGCGATTGTGTCCAGTGTGCTATTTTTATTAATGGTAGAAAAAAGAGGAATCATCAGGATTCGATTATAACAGTTTAATTATACCGGGTGATCGTCTAGGAACATTTTGTCATTGTAGATTCTGTTTAGTGGATTAGTTTCAGTAGCATTTAAAAAATGTAGTTCGCCCATCTCTTCTTAAAAATAACTTGTAAAAATCAAAGATTACTATTAGATTATGTGTGATATACAGCTTACAGTGTGTATACAAAATGCCAAAATCAACAAAATGCCAATAAATACATCAACGAACCTTTTAGTTTTACTTTTTCTGACTTTTCAGTCATATTTTATGAGAGGCTGCTGTGATATTTAGTCAATAACTGTGTAAACATGTTAGAGATGGATTTTAACGTTAAATAGAACATGTATATATATAAAGAGCAATCATGAAGATGCACTCTGAATTGAATAGTTTAGTTATTGATCATCAGGGAATATTTTGTTTAGTGGTTTAATTCCTATAGCATTAAAAAAAATTGTTAAAAACGAACTAGCGCATCTCTGTCTGTTAAATAAAAGACATGAAAGTTTAAAAGTCTAGAAAATTAAATGATACAGATTATGTGTCATGTACAACCACCATGTGCTGTATGGAGCGTTATTTAACCCAAACGGCATTGTGAAATGAGCAAAACACCAATAATTACATCAAGCGTGTAGGTCTAAATGGATTATTTTATTTTCATTGTCTTATTCGTTATGCTATCAATCGTTTACACTGTTTACAGATTACAGAGAACTACTTTCATCCTGCTTTCATAATCTTAGAAGAAATGCTCAAATTGCAAGCAAGCAGGAAAAGGGAAAAATAATAAAGGATGTTTCTTTTGATAAAAACACTAAAGAACAAAGAACTGACTTATCCCGTGTACGGCGCTGAAGCAGATATCTGTCTACTCTAGTAACGTGGCCTCTTTGTGTCGCTGGAGAAAGACGCGGGAAAGATGATCTGTCTGAAAGGCTTTGATGGGTCTGAAACTGAAACGTGAGAGTCCTTCAGGGGCCTCCAGGGGGGGTTAATGTGTTCCCTATCAAACAATGGGAGCTTTATTTTGGACTCTGATTCTCACTTCTTGGACTCTTCGATTTGTTCAACCTCGCTGGATTCGTCCACCACTTTCCCGTTGATCATGGTTTGAGTGACCACCTTGACGATCTTCCTGGTGCGAACATCAGGCTCTTCTGCAGAGAGTAACAGCAAAAGTCAGTCAAGAAAGTGAGGGTGATATGGAGAGAGTTTTTTTTTTTTTTTTTTTACACATGGACGTGTAAGGTTTGCGTAGCCAAGGACGTGCTGCTCTGTTTTGCTACGTTGCTCTGTTTACGGCGTTTAATCTGTCATTAGTCTACAGACACGGCCTCTGTTAGTCGCCTTGCTGCTATGAGACGTGTGTAGACCTCTCAGCCCTTTTTGTACCAGATAAATAGATGAGATAATATTGTGATGTATTTTTAACCCAGGGCTAACTTTCTAATCAGATTGAACTAGGTTAATTTATGTCTCCAGGCTATGAGAATAGGCAGGGTGGGTCTTGAGCAAAAGAGACCTCTTATCAAAGTGAAAGCTGCTTATGTCACGGGGTAACATGGGTGTGAATGTGCCACTTATTTCCCTTTGTAAACATGTTAACAAAAGCACATATGCTTGCATGCTTGAATACTCACTCTTAGGAGGTGGGAGGACTTCCTTAACGCTGCAGGAGAAAAGAATAAACAGAAAATCAGACTTGAAATAAACTAGACTAGAAGACGAAATAGACTAGCCGTAAGTACAACCCTTGATTTAAGTACTCACGCTTCCTCTCCCTCCAGCAAGCGCCTGTAGGTGGCGATCTCCAGCTCCAGGTTCTGTTTGATGCGCAGGAGCTGCTCGTAGTCGGTCTTGTTGCGCTGCATGTCGAGCCGAAGCTGAGAGAGATCCTCCTCCAGCTGGTTCAGCGTGGCCTGCAGACGCTCCATCTCCATGGCGTACTTCTGACCCGTTTCACCCAGGTTCCCTTCCAGGGCGGCGACCTGCAGGACGGGACACGGTCAGAATTCAGTGGTTCTACCAACATAAAAACCAGGGATCAGAAATGTCATGGTGAACAAAAAAAACGAATAAACATTTTCATTGAACATAATCAAAAAATGTGAACTCTAAATTGTTGCATGTTATTTTTAAAAGTGCTTACTTGGTTAATAACATTATTTTTCCAGTTCTAGTGTGATTTCAAGAAAGTATACCCTAAAGCTAAGCATTTTCCCAATAGCCCTGTCCAGAATGTGTCGCTTCCTGTCTGGCTTCAGGAAGAGCCGGCATTAGATAGCCACTATAACCGAGTTTTCGAAGACAGGGTGACATATAAACACACACATTTCTGCTTAAATACAGTATGTGTTTTTTTAAATGTATTTTTATCTATACCCCAGGCTTCCTATAAGCAGAGTCAGCTATCACATGTAAAGACAGATATTAACCTTTTATCTTTTATTTCCTTCTGACCATTTTCCACTGAAAGAGGGGGATGTGGGAAGCTTGAGCAGGAATGTAAACAATAACTTTTCTGTTCGAAACAAACTGAAATGAAAAATCTGTCATTTTTAATCCCTGAAAAAAAAGTCAGTGCAATACAGGAAAACCAGATAAACCTGTTGTTTCTAATAAAAAAATAAAAAGACAGAGAGAGAGAGAGAAAATATTATTATGTAACTGATGATTTTGCCATAGCATCATGCTATACACTCCCAAAAAAAAAAAAACTCTTAAAGGTTCTATGAGAATCCTACGACAGAGTGCTTTTTCCCTGTCTACCTAAGCGACACTTGATGAACCCATTTTTCTAGGAGTGTAAATATCAAAATCTCAGTGGGTTCTCCGTGGTGGAAATGATCTGACGTTGTGTTTGTAGTTGTTAGCCGGTTTGACTGGTTTAATCCAAACCTCCATAACTCACAAACAAGGCAGCTTATAAATAATGTCAACTTCAACCCAAGGATATGTATAGGTTGGATTTTGCTCCTAAATAAATCTGTACTGATGGGGGTTTGTGCAATTTATTTTACAGTTAAAGTCTGCAAAATGTTCGAGAACCCCCAGTTTAACTAATATAAACATTTTGGTGGTGGTGATGATGATGATGATGATGATGATGTTGATGATGCCATTGCCCTGCCTACATCCTGTGCCATCATAGGTTCCTCAGCAGGTTTATGGGGTGTGAATGGAATTAATTTGTCCTTCAGGAGCCTGTATTTTGGGTTGGAAATTCATGGACTGGTGTAAGATCAGATATCGGGTCATGTGCCATCTTCATGTTGGCGGAAAAGCTCTAGACGGAGCACAAGTCATTTTGATGCTACTACAAATTCAGCAAATTAGAAATTGTGTATGAGTGTGTATGTGTGTGTGTAGGCTTCTATGCAAACTGTTAATCATATGAAAACAAACGTAGGAAGTGTTTGACAAGCTTCAATGTTTGCACTGTTTCACTCATTTCTAATAAGAAAAAAGAGTAGAAATACAACACACACTATGTAAATAAAGACCTGGTGTGGCAGGAGGTGTAACACAAGTTCACTGACATTAATCAAGTTCCATGTGATGATAAGACAGATTCTCATTTACTGCACAGCCGTCGCAGTACCTGAACTGCTGATAAGAAGAAGACACGATTCTGTGGCATTACGTGCAGACAGAGGGCCTTTCTATGAATTCTTTAGGATATCTTTATTTCAGGTTAGGACATGATGGATTGTATGTATTCCATGGAACAGGAAATAGTAAAAAAAAAATGTTTGCGTGCGTGTGTGTGTGTGTGTGTGTGTGTGTGTGGGGGGGGGGGGTGCTTGTGTTTCGATGAAACTCTTTCAAAACAGACCCCTATGTAATCTGTTTACAGTAAATGCCCAGCTCAAAAAAGTCAGAACTAAAACAGACATGTCCTGATCCAAGAGCGAGATTGAGTCTTAAGTGAAAATCAAGCTCTCACGAGAAAGGTTGTCGCTGATGCAACAGGTGATACCGAGGGATTATTCAGTCCTCCACCAGCACAAATGTCACTTAAGTCTACCACTTTAGACGGCATCGCTTTCACATTCTCGACCTGCAACTGACTGACCCGATCAGCCAGGTGCTTGTGGACCGGGAAAAAACAGGACACAGCACTGGGACACGGGCCGGGCAGCGCTTTGGGGACTTGTGTTTGAAAAGGGCAAAGTCTTAAATTGCGCTGTAATTCTATAAGCACTCTAGAAGTTCAGCCTGTAAACAGGAGCAGTGTTTTAAAAGGTTCCCCCACCTCCGTCCTTCATCATGATGGTTCTGACCTGTTTGTGGAGGCTCTCCAGTTCCACCTCGAGGGTCTGCAGGAAGCGCTGCCTCTCGGTGAGTTCGCTCTGAGCCCCTCGCAGTGCCTCATTGCTCTCGCGCACCTCCATCTGCACCACCTCCAGCTACAACAGCAACATGGAAAACTTTCAGTACACTGTACACGTGGTTCCACAAGGCTATAAGGAATGTTACACAAGGGTACTATAGCGATGACACATTCTGGAACGTTCCATCATTTAATCATTTAGGTCTACAGATTTTAAAAAGCTGGTGTGAAAAAGCTAGAGCTGTAGTTTTCCAAGAGATAGATGTTTGGTCTGTTTACGTAAGAAGTAATCTAAGTTGCTGATTATTTTCCTATAACAGCAAATGTTTTAGACCTCCTATACCACAGCAATTTGCTAACAAAACTGAAGCGCGTTATACTTTTTTTTTTATTAGGTTATAGTTACATTTAACGTTGTGGAACATCCACAAGACAAGTTCTCCCATTTTCAGCTACAAATAATTGTTCTTTCACTAGCCTCTCTTTTTTTCTCATCTTGTCTTTTTATCAAGAAACCACAAACCATAAACTCCTCTGTCCTGAAAATTGACAGCTTTACCTCTGACTGTTATGATACATTGACACTGGAGACTCCTTCCTTAAATGTTAAATTAAACGTCTCCTTACAAGAGGAAAGCTTCACCATGTCAACCATTACACTTTTTTAATCCGTTTAGGTGGAGCGTCTGCTGTAAAAGTCCCTGTGAATGAGCGGTTACTATAGAAACGATAACGTATTAGAACGAGTGCATTAAGATAAACCTGCACTACTGTCAGAGCTGCTGTTATAGAAAATGAATCAACACCTTCTGACCAATCAGAATCGAGATTTGTGAGCATGACTGCTTTGTTTACAGCACTGACCTTTTTGCGGTACCAGTCTTCCGCCTCTTCTTTGTTCTTCTGTACGATGCCCTCGTACTGAGAGCGGAGTTCGGACAGCACCGAGCCGAGTTCAGGACCACGAGCGGCATCCACCTCCACGTTGACGTCCTCCTGGGCTATCCGCGCTCGCAGGCTATCCATCTCCTGCAGAGAGGTCACGTAGCTTTATGTGTGTTTCAGCAGCTCAGTGTAATAGTATTTGATTATGGTAAGTGTGTGTAAATTCACATGTTTGCTTAATCGGGTGTGGTCTTTACATGTGCACACAAGTGTGCATGCATTAAGAACATGATACCACATCGTGCTGTAGAGTAGGTAGAAGTCTTTTCATTATTAACTTTGTCTCTAAATATTTGATGGGAGTCTTATGTTACCTTCTGTTGTCTTTGTAACGGCTGTGCACGAATTGCACGCTACTAGGCTCTAAAGCACAGTATCGTCTGATACTCATCGTAGGAAAGCATCCAAAATGACGGAGAATCAATAACTTGAATTGGACTACAAAGTTCTTGTTATACCACAGACAAGAGAAGCTATTCAAGGAGGTTATTCAAGGATCAAAAGCAACCTTGATTAAACGACCTATTAAATCTCAATTAAAGTTTTTGGCAACACATAGTATGAAGGTCATATTTACAATATAATGGACTGTAGACATATTCATATCATGTTCTAATATGTTCATAAAGCATTACACATGTTAGAATTACTTAAGAAAATGCATTAAACTTTACAGCCATCTTTATTATGTATTGAGTTTTTTAAAGGGCCCTACAAATGTTAATCATCATAAGTCCTAATTCGCAACTCCATACATTTCAAATTTTATTAAAATACTAATGACCACTTTTGAGGTAGATGTTCCACTATCAATTTTCTTGATGTTGCGCAATTTAGCTCCATAGAGTTATTATTGCACCTAGCTGTCAGAAAAGTGGGAACTGCACTAGTTCCACAGGACAGTTAATGACAGGGGTGCCAGATTGGGATAGTTTAAAATTACTCTGCAGTCAATGAGGTCTTGTTTCACAGATAATAATCAGAATTAAATCAAATAAATTTGCACAAACAAAGGCAAAGTGTAAGTGTAGACAGTGTGTCTATGATGAACAGAGCCATTTCTACTGTACTCTACTTAGTTGAGTGCGATAGCCTCTGGACTTTATGTCGTCCTGCACCATCACATCTACAGTCACACTGATCCCTACTGGCATTCTTGAGAGAACATACCTCCTCATGGTTCTTCTTGAGGAAGTAGAGCTCCTCTTTCAGGCTGTCCAGGTCTCCTCGTAGCGTAGCGATGATCTGATCATGGTCTGTCTTGGCCTTTTTCAGAGCCACGCAATCCCTCTCCACCGACTGACACATAGCACTCTCAGTTTCCCATCTGGAACATGAACAGACTCTTAAATATCCATCCCCACTTTCACTAGATGTTTTTTATTTGAGGAACATTGTGTGTTTTTTTCTGCCAAAAGATCCAACTGCCTGAGCTCTTAATCTGATACATTTAATTCCAATGTGTGTACCTGAACAAGGAATGGTTGATTATAGTTGGAATTTAACTCTGAAGAACAGTACAAGTTCTATGTAGAAACCAAAAACAATGGGTTTTCTTTCCAAAATCAGTTCCAAGTGAAAACTATTTTGAAAGATAAAACTCATACTCATCTAAAGAACCCTTTAGGAACCCTCTTTTGTAATGAAGATACATCTTCAGTACATGGGTTAGACACATCTTGTCTAAACTTGCAGAAAAAAAGATCTAATCCAGAACCTGTAATGGTTCTTCAGCTCATCTATTTCAGGGAATAAACTTTAACTATCCCAAGAATCTTTAAGGAACCCTTTTTTTTTAATGATTATAGATCTTCAGAACATGGGACTTCTGGTCTACACTTTCAGGAAAAAAGATCAATCCAGAACCCATAAGAGACTCTTAACTATCCAAAGAACTGTTGAGGGACCATCTTTTTTAATGAGTATGGATTGCCAGGACGGTGGTTAGACACTCATGGTCTACACTAAAAAAAGGCCAAAACCAGAACCAGTAAGAGATCTTCAGCTAGTCCATTTTGAGGAACCCAAAAATAATAGGGTTTTAATAAAAGATTTATAGATAATTATAAATAATTAAGAATGATCTTCAATACATGGACACTCCTGGTCTACACTCTCAAAAAAGGTCAAACACAGAACCAGTAATGGTTCTTCAGGTTGCCCATTTTGCGGAAAGAACGCTTAACTATCCACAGAACCTTTGATGAACCCTCTTTGTAAAGCTCTTCAGGACATCTTGGTCTACACTCTCAGAAAAAAGGTAACCTGTAATGGTTTTTCAGCTCGTCCAATTTAAGGAACCCTTAAAGAACTTTTAACTATCCAAACAACCTTTGAGATACTACCCTTAGGTAGTATAGGTACCACTTTCTTAATGAATATAGATCAAGATCTGGTCTACACTGTGTAAAAAGTGTTTTTCAACTTGTCCATTTCAAGGAACCTTTAAAATCACTCTTAACTGCCCAAAGAACCTTTGAGGAACCCCCTTTTTTAAGTGAGTATAGTATATATATCTTCAGGACATGGGTTACACATTCCTGGTCTAGACTCTAAGGAAAAAGTTCAAATGCAGACTCTGTAATGGTTCTTCAGCTTTTAAAGAACTAGATCCAAAGAACCCTTGAGGAACCCCCCCTTTTTTTTAAGGATGTAGATTTGTTTAAGGCAGAACAGTCATCCCCTCACTCACTTGATTCTGAAGTCATCTGCAGCCAGCTTGGCGTTGTCGATCTCCAGCATGATGCGAGCGTTCTCCAGAGTCCTCTTCCTGACCTGGACATTGGAAAAAAATGGTTTATGAAATAAAATGCCATCATAGCTGGAGACCAATTTCTTCACGAATGCTTTCTTTAAACATTTAATCTAATTAAAGATCACATTCTTCATGTTAACAAGTAACTGCTTGATCTGAAGTAGAGATTGAGGCGTGGGTAATCATTAACGAACAGCTTGGCTGGCTAAATGATCCACAGTGAGTGAAACCTGGTTTGGGTATGTACGAACTTCACATTTCCTGCAAAGTAAAGCCGTGCGATTTCAGCAGTCTTTTAAGATCGTTACTTATGAGATGACAGTATGAAGTCTTTAACAGACGGCGTGATAGCGTGTGTCCTCCATGTCAGAAAATACAGTGAAGATCCTCTGAGGATAGACCTGCGATTAAAGGAAATCACTACGCTTACATCATCAGTTCGGAAATCAGCTCATGCAGAAAACTTGCTCGCATAAACACAAACATTCGTAAGTTAATCAGGAGTTTTCTTTTGTCCATTAGCATGTTTCATTTACGTTTCTTCATCACAGCTAGCGTATTTGTAGCTGTCTAGTGAGTTCTTCATCCTATTGATGGATTTAAGAAGAGCGTCATAGCAACATTCACTCTGAGATTGTAATCACTGTCAGAACCTTGTAGTAGGCCATTTCTTTGGCTTTGTACTTGTACTCTGCTCGATGACAGGAAAGTTGAATGTAATCTAATCTAATCTAATTTTTGGTCGCAGTGGTACTAAATGAGCAGTTGAGTGATAAATTTTGCGCTCTAAGACCGTCAAAATCTCAACTCAAAGAATTCTTTCACATCGTACGATTTGTGTCTACGACAGCAAAATCAGGCCCACGAGAAATTCACAAAAGTATTTCTTTAATGATATTGTACTTATGAAATGTGAGATTTCTGTTATCTAAAACTGATTGTGTTTTCTAAAGAGGGATCTGGGAACCACCAATGGTCATGTTGAAACTCAATCAGATGTTGTAGCATTGTAATTTGGTTTTTGGATTGGGTTTAATCCATCAATCTTCTCCTCTCAGTTTGTTATCTGATACTGGAGCTATTGAGGAAATGGCAACCTGAGACTCTGAACTCCATCCAGCCCCAGTGGCCAAAAACCAATTAGATAACCAAGTCCTGAATTACCAAGCCTGGTATAACTCACTGCACCATTGACTCTGATCTATGATACAAAAATTTGTGATTAGGAATTGGACTGCTTCCCAAAACTCTATCCAAAAGGTACCAGCTGAAGTGTTTCTGTACTTTTGAGTACTAAAAAGTCAGGAAAAAAATGTAGAGCTTATTTTTTGATGCTTTGGACAAGTATTTATCATAAAGGATTACTATAAAAAAGAGAAAGTGCCCTTTGTCTCTCTCTCTCCTTCCGTCTCTGTATCTCTATCTTAATTCTTCTGTCTCTCTTTCTGTCTCTCTCACCACCTTTTCTTTCTCTCATTGTCTCACACTTTTTCTCATTATTGTTTCTTTTTTCTCTCTATTGTTCTTTTTTTCTTTCTTTCTTTTAATTTATTTCTTCTCTCTTATAGATTAGATTTATAATAGTCTATATTTATTATATAGACATAAACATATTACTCTCTTTCCTTCTGAAAAGTTTAAGAGGTTCATGAATCATGGAAATCTAGGACTTTAAAAGGTTCTTCAGTTTGTCCCTCTGGAGGAACCCTGAGTAGAATCCTACAAGAGAGGGTTTCCCGTATAGAGCGATTTCCACAAACACATTTAGGAACCCATAACCATCTAAAGAACCATTCCGGACCTCTTTTAAGAGTGTAGGTGTGTGTGTGTGTGTGTGTTATTGTACCTCGTGCTCCAGAGCGTGAGCCTGAGCCAACATGGTGTCTATGTCATGGCCTTTGGGAACCCGCTCCAGCATGAGCTGCTTGATGCGGAGCTCGAGGTCGGCGTTGGACTTCTCCAGAGTGCGCACTTTCTCCAGGTAGTTGGCCAGACGGCTGTTGAGGCTCTGCATGGCTTCCTTCTCATTGGTGCTGTTGCCCAGGCCATTGAGCGACAGGTTGGAGAGGCTGTTCAGGTCAGCCATGCTCATGGAGGAAGCACGGGAGAGGGGCTTGGCCGCGGCGAACGAGACAGCCGTTTTGGCTCGGCTACGCCCACTGTCTCTCAGAGATAAGTTGGAGAAGGACGGCTGTCTGCCGATCGAGAAACTCCGCATGGACGAGGATGTCATGATGTCTGTGGACATGAACACACAGTAGATGTTAGATACATCCATGTTCATCAGATTTAAAGTGTAATGTTCCTTCATAAATATCTGGATCATATTTAGATTTGGCTTTAGGACTCTTCTTGCTTATAAACTCAACATCTTTTCAATTTAATAGAGATCACGTCTCACACTCGACACCCCAGGAGTCCTGACCATTTACATTTTTATCCATTTTATCCATCCTGAAATTATATCCTCAGTATCAGGGGACATTGTGTTCCTTTGTTTTGTTTTGTTTTTGTTCAAAAAGATTTCATCATTAAAACATTAAATATTTCTTCTCTGCTTGTTTTTCATCATTTTAGATGAATTTTTAGGGCTAAAATTACTGATCACAGATCACCATTACTGCCTGATGTACTGCTAATATGGCTCACTACATGCTTTAAAAAGCCAACCCCACTTTTCCTAAAATTGATTTATGCGTATGTAAAGCCCATTTGATCAGAGATTTTATAATAACAGAATAAAGAATCGTGAATAGTGTGTAGAAAAGCCGACTTCCAGGTTGATTCTCTTCACGCTCTGATCTCTGTCATTTTTCATATTTGGAATCATGAATATTAGTTTTCTAGACTTGTGATGTGTGCCAGAACAAACAAAAATGAATAAAAATCTGTTTGCTTGTGTTCCAGTTTTCATTTTGGAAGTACAGCTAGAAAAAAAAAACCCTTAGCATTAAAATAAAAATAAAAAAATACCAGTGAACCAAACCAACCCTCTCAACTTTCCTTCTTTTATTGCCCAGTGTGAGAGCGTAACCGTCTGCACTTCACAGAATAAACACCTTCTTTCTACAGGAGACACACACCAGACCTTTCACACGCCTGTAAAAGTCATTCGTCTCATGCCTTACTGCCTCTCCATCTCCGTCTTTTTTTCTTTTCTTTCTTTACTGTACACCCTCAGTGTGCCTGCTCAGGTTCCTACAGCTTTCCTGCTAAAAGGTAGCACAGGTCTGTGAGCAGAATCAGGAAATCAAGCGCATGTTTCTTTTATTAAAACGTGCACATTTGGAGCTTCAACAAACAAATTGTCCTGTTTTCAATAAATCACAAAATACAAAACCACAATGTGTCAATCCATTCTTTCTTTCTTTCTTTCTTTCTTTCTTTCTAACATGGTTTTCTCTCACTTTAAAGTTTTTAATGTCTATATTTTTTACATAATTAAAAATTAAACATAACTTTCTTTCTTTCTTTTTAATCTCTCTTGTCTTCTGTCTTCTTTTCCCCCTCCTTTTCTTTCATTCTCTATCTTCCTCGTTTCTTTATCTCCCCTGTGGCTTACAGCTGCTTTTAATTATTTGAGTATAATATAATTTAATGTAAAGAAATATCAAAACTCAACCAAAGCTCTCTTTCTTTCTTTCTTTCTTTCTTTTTCATTGTAAATACATTGTTTACACTAAATGAGTGCTTAAATGTAATGCTCTAACTCTTCTCTCTCTACTTCCTTTTCTCTCGTTTTCTTTTTAATCTCTCTCGTCTTCTGCATTCATTTATTTGTGAATTAAAGAAATATCAAAACTCAACCAAAGATTTCCATAAACCATTAACTCAAAATTACACAAACAAAATGTTCATATCCCCAATTCCCCAATTTTATGGCACAACAGAGAAACATTTTCCTTTCAGAGAGAGAGAGAGAGAGAGAGAGAGAGAGAGAGAGAGAGAGAGTATGATGGCATGATTATGGTGCTGGTGGAGAGAGAGAGAGAGAGAGAGAGAAGCAGGTATTGTGTCTCTGTTGGCATATCAAACACTGCTGTCGCTGTTGCTGCTGCTGCTGTAACGTGTGATTAGTTGTCCAGGAGACAGTGGTGCGCTTGTTGTTTAAACGCAGTTGGAGATCACATGATTAACCTGAGGATCAGATCACTTTCACACTCACTCACACTCTTAATCCTCATTGTCTCTAACAGAGTCCACACACATCCTCTA
>CM075019.1:22040108-22097608 GCA_037576675.1 Pangasius sanitwongsei | reverse complement strand
GTTCAAACAAAAGGTGCCATGTTCTCAGTTGTTTAACACATCTAGATGTAAATATCAGGAAATGAAAACTGAAGTTCTGATCTATCTTCTCATATTCAACTTTTGATCTCAAACCCAAATGTCTTCTGCGTATCAAAAACCAAAGAACTGGCCTTGCTGTTCCACTGCTTTCTGAGGGGACTTTATATAACACACATGGGAGGAAAAAGTTGAATCTAGAACGCTTAATGTTTTTAGTTGTCTCTCTGGGGGAACATTTAAAGGTTCTATGTAGAACCCTACAGGGAAGGTTTGAAGAAGAACCCTTTTAGGAAGGTAAGAACCCTTAACTGTCTAAATGAACCCCTTGAAGAACCCTTTTTTTTTCCTGAGAATGTAGGTTGCAACAGTGAAATAAATGTTATATACAGATGTTATGCACAAATGTTAGCCTATATACAGACTTTATGTACAGATGTTAGCCTATATACAGATGTTATATACAGATGTTGTCGTGCACTGATTCTTTAAAAGAAATATAAAAATAAATACACAGCCTCGATTCTGACATTTCTGCACCCCGGGAGGAACACCTTCGACTTCCCACAAAGACTTTTTTAAAAGTCTCCTCGGCACGAGCGGCGGAGTTGCTGATCGATATGCAAATCAGTGTGATGAATATGCATGAGCGGGCGCCGGTAATTGCACGTCAGCGCGGCGGCGCGCGGTAATTTCGGCGGCTCGGGGATCCTGCAATCAGCGCTCTATTCATTAACACCGGAGCCATTTCATCACGCGGCCACTCGAGTCTGCCAATCACCCCCCACCCCCCACCCTGCACACACACACACACACACACACGCACGCAAGTCGCCGCGTGCAGAAAGCGACGTGGAAATAGTTTCAATTAGCAGCACGAGCCAGGGGCGCGTGGCGTGGTGTTAACGACGCTAAACACCGTATTTACGGAGCCTTTGAAGCCATGAATGGCCCGTTAACACACTGCAGAGGGAACAAAAGGCAAAACTTAACGAAACTGCATCATTTCACGTGCTCGTGTCACCTTTTTTGCCCCGCGCGAGGTTGTTGGCCCGGGTGCTTGGCAGTGGTGTGAGCTCGCGCTCGTTAGATGCTTGTTTCAGTGGAGAGCAACAATTACCTCCAAACACAAAAGGAATAATGTGGACAAAAAATTAAACGTCCAATGGAGTAACGCGCGCGCGAGGCTCTTGTGGCGTCTTTGTCCCAGGCAATCAGACACTTTTCTTTTGTTTCATAAAAAGCGTCACGCTCTCAGAAGAACGGTTTTATTTTCTGACTGCGATTTAACACTTATATTAAGAGAAACGTGTAGCTTTTAAAACACTGAACTTTATTCACTGCTCTCTCTCTCTCTCTCTCTCTCTCTCTCTCTCTCTCTCAGGCCCTTTCAGAAAAATCTTCACTTCACATCTCAGTCATTTTCAGACATGTAGTGCATGCTTTTTTTTTTCCCCCCCAATGATTAATTTATTCTCACATGATGTCACATTATGTACTTATAGGCACAGGCATATAATGCGTGTGTAGAACCCTTTCAGGACACTAAAGAACCCTTAACTATTGAAATATAGATATATTAATATATATGTGTGTGTATATAACACAGATCCACAGGAAAAAAAAGTCAAATCTAGAATCATTAATGGTTTTTAAAGTCCCTCTGCTGGAACTGTATCAGAGAAAGTTCCACATAGAACCCTTTAAGGAAGCTTAGAACCCTTAACTATTCAAATTCAGGTATAGTATAATGTGTGTGTGTACATATATAAAATAGACACTCTTAAGGAAAAAAAAGAACAGTTGTTTCGAGTCCCTCTGGGGAACCATATAAAGGTTCTATGTAGAACCCTACAACAGACTGTTCCCTTATCAGAGAAGGTTCAAACTAGAACCCTTTTAGGGCACTAAGACCTCTTAACTATTCAAAAATAGATATAGTATAATATGTGCGTATATAATACACACAAGTAGGAGAAAAAGGTCAAATCTAGAACCCTTGATGTTTTTTTTTTTTAATACGTCTACGAGAACATTTAACATTTCTGTATTGAACCCTACAAAAGAGTGTCTTCTTATCAGAGAACGTTTGAAATAGAACCCATTTAGGGCACTAAGAACCCTTAATTATTCAAATACAGACAATGTGTGTGTGTGTGTATAAAATATATTTAAATCTTTGATACAATCTTTGATATGGCGATGTTTTCCTTAAGGAGGCATTTATTTAACACTTATGGAAGGAGTCTCCAGTGTCAGCATGTTGTAACACGAGAGAATGATTTAAACAGCATATAATTATAATAATTTAATAATAACTTTCAGTAATAATAACGTACTGTAAAGATACTAAAAGCTAGTAAATAAAATACAAGCCAACTGAAGCAAAGAAATATACAGTAGAGATAATAATTAGAGACGGCACTCGTCCGATACGCCAAGAAAACATATCAATAAGAATTAATTAATTTCTTATTAACGTAATAAGAAAATATATTGGATATCGGATCCTGTAACAAATGGTATTTATTTCTGGAACTGGAAATGTTTACATATAATAGATATAATAGACTGTTATAATAGATATTATAATAGATATAATAGACTGTTTTTTTTCTGTTGTTAGGATCGATTTTATTATATTTATACTTTATTCTATATTATATTCATTATATTTACAATGTAAGCGATGAACGAGTTTAACTCTGAGTAATGCTAATACTAAATACTAATAATAAAAATAGAAATGATAAAACAATTAATAAAATTGGAGAGCTTGAGAAAAGGGCAAAGTAAAAGACGATAGCTTAACAGAGGAAAAAAGGGATGCACAGATCAAAAGCAAGAGTGAAAAGGTGTGTTTTTTAAGCAGATTTAGATTTAATACTGAGAGAACCAATCAGAGGTAAAGCTTTAACTTTACGTTTTTTACGAGGAGTTTACGCTTTGAGGTCTCTCTGTAACATGACAAGCTGCGTTTTGTTTTTTTTTGTTTGTTTTGTCAACTTGAAGAGAGAGAAAAAAAGAGAGGCTAGTGAGGGAACGAGTGTTTAACATAAGTGAGAACTTGTTTCATGGACATTCCACAACATTATGTAACTATAAATGGATAAAAAAACACATAAAAATTGTAATCGTTGGCCTATTTCTGTGGAATAAGAGTAGTAAAACTCTTCGGGACATGCTGTTGTAGGAAAATAATCAACTTCAATGTGGTAACAGTAAGTCCACTTCATCACACTGACTCATTTCCTATAACAGCACGACACGGAGTGATTAATCCGGACAGATTTTTGTGTAAAGGTCTGTACAGGCTGCAGTTCTTCTCTCTGACAGTAGGGGCGCCGTTGCAGTTGTTCAAGTTTGGAGGTTTGGGTGGAACACATGGCTTAGGACCAGAACCCATCCGGCTCCACATGGCTCTCAGTGAAACCTCTCATCCTCTCTCCGCCCGCTCGCCGCCTGCCGCATTCTTCACTGTTTATGTTTGTTTCCATACAGATTCCACAAGTACAGCTGTCCATTTTCCAGCGAATCATCAAACTCCGTAAATATATCCTCATGATGTCATCAGTAATGGCTTTCGATTTTCAGTTACACCCAACATGTTTGGTTTGCAGCAGCGTGTTTAGCTTTGAAAATCTACACACACGCAGAGCGCTACCGGTCGATCAGACACGGGCTGATTCAGCCGTACCCTCCGTCTCTCCATCTCTTTTGGGTGAAAAAACGTCTTCAGGATTAAACCACAAGTCCAGTTGTTTTAGCTCACGACTAGCTCGCCATCTCAGGGATTTGCATGACTGCAAACCTCGTTCCTTCTCACATATCACAGAAATCTGTGTCCAAATTCCCCCAACACCTCAAACCCGATGGTTCTGCTACCTGTGCTCGGTTACGGTGATGCTATCGTTAGATGTTCTACCGTAGTGTCTTACGTTTTATTGCGAATAACAAATTAAGAACTGATAAAGAACCATTGTGTTCTATGTGAAAATGTTGACTGGCCATAGTTAACTACCAGAAAGGAACTGTGCCGTATTTTCTTTTATTTATTTATAAGGCAATTTGAGGTATTTTACCCTCTTATCTCTCCTTTATAATCACTTTTAAACACAGTTCTGTTAATGCTAGGTCTCAGGATGACCTACTTTTAAATTCTCCCCACGTTAACATAGACCTGGGTAATCATATATTAGACTTAACGCTCCTCTGAAATGGAACAGTCTCTGAAACGTGATCATTTCATCACATTTAATGGTTTTAAATCTAAAGTTTCTAACCTTTATCTTTGTAATGACATTAATATGTGTGTTAAATCTAAAACTTCTAAGCTTTTATTTACTTAATAAAGCTTTTGTCAAGTTTTACCTGAACTTTTACCCACGTGTCTATGTAGAGTGTATGCTGTAACGTGTATTTATTCAATCTGTTTTTTTTTTTTTTTTTTTTTTTTTTTTTCGAAAACAGTCTCTTGGAAAATATAGTTAAAGGAATTAATTCAGTTTCCACAAGTTGCTGCTAATTTCCACCCACCAGCTAGTTTTCTTCCTCATATGACAGACAGCAACCTGAGAACGTGAAGATTCACACTGCTTCCTCCCTCAGGGATATATGAAGCCCCCACATCTTCTCAAACTGGTGCTGATCTGAGAAAAACGGGTTCTTCAAGGGTTCCTTTGGTGAGAATGGATTTTAGCTTCCTAAAGGACTTCTAACTGGTACAATTTTTGGATAGTGAATCCTTGAAGGTTCCCCAGAGAGACAAACCAAAGAACCCCTCAGCTTTATAGACTACACTCCCAGAAAAAAAGGGCTTGAGGGTAGCTTGGAGGGTTATGGAATTGTAGTGGAAAACCATCTTTCCAATCCCATCATGGACACAAAAGGTGGAATCGAGAACTCTTCTTGGTTCTTTAGTTCGTCTCTCTGGGGAAGCCTTAAATGTGTTCTGTGTAGAACCATACAAAGGAGCGTTCCAAATAAACCTTTAAAAAAGGCTACAGACCATTAAATATCCAAAGAACCCTAGAAAAACTTATGAAGGTTTCTTTTATCTAAGAGTTCTAGCTTCCTAAAGAGGTTCTATTTGGAATGTTTCTGATAGCAAAACACCCGGTAATAGGGTTCTACATAGCTCTCTCAAACTTTTTTTCTGGGAGTGTATAGGTTACATTCTCATGAGAGGATTCCTCATGGGTTCTTTGGATGGTAAAGTGTTCTGGATTCCTGTAGAGATCCTACTCGGAACCTTTTCTGAAAGGAAAACACTCTGTTTTAGGGTTCTACGTGGAACATTTAAGGGTTACCCAGAGGGGCAAACCCAATCACCCCATATTAGTCCAGATTAAACTTCTTTCTAGCAATGTACAGGCTACACTCTGGGAAAAGGGGTTCTTTGATTGGCTTGGAATGGCAAATACTTATAATTTTATCCTTTCTTCTAGGGTTCCACATAGAACTTTCAGCGGTTTTCACAGAGGGACAAACCAAAGAATTAACTCTTTTTCTAAGAGTGTATATCTCAAAATAAGGGTTCCTTACAAGTTCTTTAAATGGCTGGTTTTGAATGGTTTTTATTTCTCTATCAGAAAGGGTTCCAAGTAAAACTATTTTAAGAGGCCAAGGACTTTTATTTATCCAATAAAACCTTAAAGAGCTCTTAAAGAACACTTTTATTTTCAGTGTATCAAGAACCAAGACAGGTTAGCTAATTGTAATATAGGATAATCCATAATCATAAGACAGAAAAAACAGGTTAAAGACAAAACCAGGAAGAACAATGATATGCAAAACTTGAAACAAGGCCTGGAATTAACAAGATATTAAATTCACGATAAGGGTCTGCAAAGGTACTGTGACACGGAAAACTAATCAACAGTGAAACACAGAACTGAACAAGGGAACATAATCAGATGAAACACCAATCACAGGACAGGGGCGGAGTCTAAAACAGAAGCAAAAACAAAACATGAAAAAGCAGAGCTCGCTGCACTGAGAACACACTCATGACACACACTCTGAGAAAGGGTTCTTATGAGGTCTTTAAGCGTTAATTGGATCATTAAGGGTTCTTAGCTCCCAAAGAATGGTTCTACTTGGGACCTTTTCTAATAGGACAACACTTTGTTGCAGAATTTTCCATAGAACCTTTTATAGTTTCCCACAGAACACAATTTTAAGCATTTTAAACGTGTATAAACAATTATATAGTAGTTGATTTGATGATTAAGGATTTATTTTAGCACCCAGAATAGTTCTCTAAATGTTCTGGGATTTGAGCTAACACTTCTGGTCACTATCACGGAACCACATTGGTTCCACTGCTTCACTCTCTCCTTCCATAACACATTTATTTTTCTCTCTCTCTTAAGAGGTAGCTGTCCTCGTTGTCTGCTCTTCAGGAAGGGACTTCCCAGTGGTAGGAAAAAGGGGGTCTGGGGAAGAGAGAGCATCTGTACCGGGAAGACCGGCGCTCCGTGGATCCTCCATTGTTTACTTTGACACCGACTGCAGTTTCCTCAGCAATAAATCTGCCCTGTCAGGGGGTAGGATCCTCCCCGCGCTGCCCCTTCCATTGTCTCTCACAGGAAACCTCAGCGAGGAGGAGAGCGGTGTGTGTCTTTGGTTCTGTGAGAGGGCAGGAGGGCAGCAGGAGAGAGTGGACTGGAGTGGAGAACTCGCAGTTAGGTAAACAGCAGCCATGCTTCCTCAAGTTGAAGTGAGTGAAGGACGGGATTTTACTGACCATAACACGGAGGGTTCCGTATTCTCTTAAGATTAAGACAGACCTTTATTATTTCTTATCAAAACTACAGGCATGGCCGCAGTTTCATTCAGCTTTACACAGATAAGTTTACTAAAGTTATTCTTAAAGATTCACTAAGTGCAAAATAAAGACAAATGGGTTCTTCAAGGGTTCCTTACGGATTCACTGGATAACTAAGGGTTCTACCTGGTACCTATCTGATAGGGAAGCACTCTGTCATAGGATTTCACAAACTCAGAAGCTCAGAACACCAAAAAAAAAAAAAAACCCATGAAGAACCCATTCTTTTGTAGGGTTTAAGAAGTCAAAGTGAATATTAAATGCACTTCTTCATGATGTTGAGATTTTTTGGTTTGTAACAATTTAGACGTTGGCAAATTTTGTCGAAAACAAAAGCTTAACATTTCATTGTGTGTATTCTTGAATTAAAACCACATGATTAAAGAACTATTTCTATCCTTCTGTTTTTTGACTCTGGTGTTTATTTTATAATCTGTCTGAGGTTAATGTGCGTGAGGTGAAATTCAACTCAACTGACTGTGTGGTTGCTGTTTGGATCAATTTAGTAAGTGGCGTAAACTTGTAAAAAAAAAAAAAAAAGAAGTGAAAATGCTCAATAATTTATTGCTTCCTCCGATCCTCTGACGTGTGGATGCTTGAACCACGTCACATCTTTATAAATTTTGGTTTCTTTCTTTTCTCTGCTAATTGATTTGAACGCATTAAGTGGAGAAGCATGCAGTCAACATGCAGATTTCAAAATGCATTTAATGTTGGCACGAAGTAGCAGGGAACTGGAGCTGTCAAGATCCCACTGTCTCGCTCCAAAGAAGGCAAAGTGCATAAGGAGACTTGAGATTTGACGGACATGGAAGAAATAAGAACACATGAGCACTGCTCTGGCCTTCGGGACTCTTCGGGAATCAGCCACTGGAGCAACCCATCGATGTCTCACTGACTCAACACCCTGACACACGCTTGTCTGTTCCTGAGGCTCAGTGGGTGGCGTGTGAGAAGGATGATTTCATTTGACAGCAGCTATTGCGCTAATCCAAAACAACGGCTGAAATGCAGGAGAGAGTGTGCGTGTCTGTCTGTGCATGTGCGTGTCTGAGGGGAGGCGGGAGTGAAATTAAATCCTGATGTCAACAGAAATGCAAAGGAACACTAATGTAGAATAAAGAAGGCTAAAGAAAAGGAAAGGAACAGGAAAAAAGAGGCGGTGTGAGTGACAGAATTGACTTGGCTGCCTCGTAATGGAGGCGTAGCTCAGGGCCAGTAAGCAACACGGAAATGTGAGGCGAGCCGGGAAGGTCTGTGGGGTCTCTGTAGGACAGCTGAGGTCTACGTTAGGGCTGCACACATTAGCATTTACATGTAGCCTGTCACGAGACAGGTGAAAATAATTACTACTACTACCGGCCTCATTACACATCTGGTTAAGTTTTGGGGGAGAACTTGGTGCTAGGGTGGTCCTCTCACCGCAAGCAGAATGTCCTTTTAATGCAACGCACTCTGGCCCCCTGAAAAAACACGTGAACATTTCTTTCATGCAGGTCCACGCGTTAGCGATAGCCATTGGTCCCGCTCCAATTATTGATCAGCGAAAGCTAGTTCAAAGGAGGCATCTTTGGAGTCGACTGCGTGCCTGTCAAATTGATTAATTGGTTCATTAGCCGTCAACAGGATACAGCGAGGGGCTTGGGCCAAGAAGGGGAGCGCAGATGTGCGTCCTCGAGACGGGCTCGGCTGCCAAAACCGATCTCTCGGGCCGGGAAGCTCCCTTGGTGACAGCGTTGGCAGAGGCCAGAAGGCTTTCCTCAGTGGAAGTGCATAAATGTGTACTCATGCTCAAGAGCTGAGATAAAAGAGCAGGGAGGGGAGCGCTGTCGCTGGAGTTAAACATCAAGCAAAATTACCGCTGCTCAATTCGGCAACGGCAGAATGGCGCACGTCGAGCGGAGACTTCTTATTTGGTAGCCTGAGAAATGGCTTCTTTTTTATCTTCACTTCTGAGAGAAGTATCTTCAGATGGCTCCATATCAATGAGTAAACAGGGACTCAACGTTTCAATGCAAAATCAATATCCGGCCAAAAGTTTGTCCCATAAACCGTATGACTTGATTCGGGAAGAGTGTTGTTGCTGTTGTCCTTCGTGATGTGTTCCACAGCGCTGGTGAATTCTGTGTTCTGATTGGTCAGAAGGTCCTGATTAGTTTTCTATAAAAGCAGCAATTCACAGGTTTATATTACTGCGATAGTTATAATACGCTATCGTTTCTATAGTAACAGCTCATTCACAGGGACTCGTGCAGCGGACGCTCCACATAAACAGATTAAAACGTGTATACAATCGTTGATATGGTGAAGCTTTCTGCAAAGAGACATTTATATAACATTTATGGAAGGAATCTCCAGGATCAGTACTTCGTAACAATCAGAATCAGAGGAGTTCACGTTTTGCGGTTTCTTGGTAACATGGCAAACTGCGTTTTTTTTGTCTTATTAACTTTAAGAGAGAGAGAAAAAACAGAGGCAGTTTCTAGCTGCTATAACGCAAATGAGAAGAACGGACTTGTTTTGCCAACATTCCACAACATTAAATGTAACTATAAATGGATAAAAAGTATGACGTGTCGTTTGTTAATAAATAACAAGTCGTAATTGTTGGTGAATCGTTGTGGTATAAGAGGAATAAAACACTTGAGGATGTGCTGTTATAAATAGATATATTTGTTATATATAGAAAATAATCCACTTTGGGGTAGTAACAGGAACGCCGCTTCATCACACCATCATGTTACTGATTATTTTCCTATAACAACACGACACAAAGAGTGTTAGTTTACCAACGGTACAACTGTGAGAATTTCAGAATTTATTCATTTACATTAAATGCTTTTTAAAGGTACTCTTTTTGTATCATTGTTTATCCTGATATCTATTAATCCCCAGGTATTTGAAGTTTTATAAGAGTTTTGTGAAGCCAGTGATCTCCTTATTTGGTCAGATATTTGGTGTGTTGATTCTGACTGATACTCATATTTAATTATCGAGCATAAAGGATGATATCTGGCACACAGCAAGACAGTTTCAGTGTTGTGTACGTACATGGCTCAAACCAAAAGGTCATAGGAATCACACACACACACAGGCACGCACGCACGCACACACGCACGTACGTACACACTCATGTTTTGTGAGGCCTTTGAAGATGCTGTCTTTCAGATCTGATTGCGAGGTCTTGTTCTCCATGGCAACACACACAAAGCAGCGCTTGCATCTTGGACATAAGTAGCAACAGATGCCGAGCTGACCTCAGCTGCTTCCTGGAAACGCAAATTTGTCAAAATACGAAAAGTTAAGTTAATGTGGACGGCTTGTTCTTCCTAAGGAAACTGTATGACGACTGTGGGGGATGGGTAGGTTCTTATTCAAGTAACTGTTTATACGCTGACGAAACTGAAAACTCAAAAACTCTTCTGCTCTAAATGAAGGTGCGATTTCGACCCTGCAAAGCTTTCTGAGCAGCTATTATTACCTCGACCTAAACCAAAGTCGTCTTCAACCTTCATGAATTAATCTTAAAAAAAATCTTCTCAAGTGTGACGGAAGCCAAATTTCCAGTCCATGTCTCACTAAGAATAGAACCAGAGTCCAGCGTAGTTCCAGTTGGTGATTACGGCACTTGCTTGATGAGATCGAGAATCGCAAATCTCCAACACCGTGCCCTCCTCCTTCTCCTCGCCCGGCCGCGGCTGGCGGAAGCAATCACCGTATCAGAGGAACACTCTTGACCGCGTGATATCACCTCCCATAATAGAGGAAAGCACACTGGCCGTGTCCACATGCAATCAATTATTTCTTAAAGAAAAAAAAAAACATGTGCACGGGGGGAATTTCGGCCATTAGCTGCATGGTGGGATCATATCCAGGGTAATGGTGGCTCCCAGAACAAACACATTTAAGCAGTAGGTCACAGGGAACAAGCCTGCCGCGCAGGAGATCGCCGTTTTCAGTCTGCTGGACCTCCAATCGTGTGGCAGAGTGAGAGTTTAAGCAGTACTAATTGCACCATTTCCAATAATCCCATGACCCTTGACCTTGTTTTCTGGCTTCTCGTGCTTCCCGAAATCTTTGGAGAAGTTTTGCCAATCCAGGACGTGCCAAAGAAGACAAAGTGCAAATGCAAGGAGAATCAACCTAGCTTAGATATGTGGGGAAGCAGGAGAATGGCGTGTTTGTATGTGTCTTTTGGCCGACCAACTTTTGTTTAAATGTTTAGTTAGAGAGATCTTGCGAGGATACACTTATTTTTAAAAAATGACAAAAATGATCCAATTTGTAAAACTTCCATCATTTTATTGTGATATCAACTCTATTTATCTACTTAAGATTTACTTTAATGACGCTGACACAATAATTATTAAGGAAACGTCCGTAGTTAATAAAACAGTTAAACATTAATACAGTTATTTATTTATGATTAATTAAAGTTATATATTTATTTGATATAATGTTATTAAATAATATAATTAATAATAATAATAATAATGCCAGTCCTATATTATGCCGCATCACTAGTTTATGATATATATTTTCTTTTTTTATATAGATTTTGTTCTATCAGAATTCTGGATTGTGATTGGTCAGAAGGTGTTGATTATTTCTCCATAACAGCAGCTCTGACTGTAGTGTAGCTGCAAATCACAGGTTTATATCAAAGCACTTGTTATCTTTATCGTTTCTATAGTAACAGCTCATTCACAGGGTCTTGTACTGCGGACGCGCCACATAAACGGGTGTAACTGTTGACATGGTTTTTCTGTGTCTTCTGTAAGGAGATGTTTATTTAACATTTATGGAAGGAGTCTACAGTGTCAGAGGTAAAGCTGTAACATTAACTTTTCCGACTTGTTCAGGACAAAGGAGTTTACGCTTTTTATGGTTTCTCGGGAACATGAAAGACTGCGTTTTTTTCCTTATTGACTTCAGGAGAGAGAGAATGACTGTTTATAGCTGCTATAACTCAAGTAAGAACTTGTCTCGTGGACATTTCACAACATTAAATGTAACTATAAACAGATAAATAGTACGAGATGTCTTTCTTTAGATAATGAGAAAATGTAATTGTTAACAAATTGCTGTAGTGTAAGAGGAATAAAACACTTAGGTGTGGTTATAGGAATATAATCAGCTTCCAAAAACATGTATAGTCTGGACCACATTTCAGGGCAGATGCACAACTTTGTTTTTCGTGCCTGTCAGATTAACATTCTTCTCCTGTGAAATGGGTTTTAGGGCATTTTCCAGACCAATTTAATGACATTTGGGAAAAGCCTTGCTAGCTACGCCAAAAATAAGTATTTAAATGTGCTTATAACTCCAACCCAACACCACCCCTCATTTTTTTTTTTTGAATAAATGGACCGCTGTGTATATTGGTATATCATTACGTACAGTACAATGGAAAAGCCAGATAAAGATAGCATTACTGCTGTGTGACTGTGCGCTGGGTGACGTGTCGGTTCTCGGGCCGCTGTGGGCCGAGTCTGTCGTTGTGTTTATTCTTGTTGCAGTGCAGCCAGACTCTGGAGCCCAGAGGAGCTTGTTTCTCAGGCACAGGCCAGCTCTCCTCAGAGCCCATATCAACACAGTGTAAAAAGAACTGCGCTGATATTTCCCAGCGTGCAAAGCTGCCAAATGCTTCCAGACTCCCCACCGCCGGCAATGTAAACAAGGTCATAGTGGGAACTGGATTTTTCGTGCGTGCCGTGAACCTGCTCCGACTCCAGCTCGGTGATCGCACAAACCAGCCGCCTCACCTGCGGCTCACTGAGTCCCAGAACTCCACGGAAAACAGAACAAAAATCCATCTCAAGATCTGAAGCCAACACAGTGATCGGCTCCAAATGTGCACGGAACTCAGAGGCGATGCCTCGGCCCAAAACACGGCCTTGGCCGCAAGAGAGGGATGAAAGTGGGTTTTTCAGAGCACGCCAGCCAGAGCAGATGTGTTCGGGGTTTGGGAAGAGTGCTAGCCGTGTGCCGAGGCCAAAAGAATCAGAGCGTTCCACCGTGGCCGGCTTGGAGCGCATGAAAAATGTTCTTAATGCTATTAAGACACATTACTGTGGTTCAGGCCAAGACATCACAGACCCTACACACATACACGCGCACACACACACACACACTCGCGCGCGCACACACACATCCTACACTCGTAGAAAAAAAAGGTTTCATTTAGCATCCTTGAGTGTAGAACCTTACAACTGATGGTTTTCCTTTAAAAATAATTCCAAATAGAACCTCTTTGCACAGCTGGAACTGCTAAAGCAAAGAACCATTAAGGAACACTGACTACACTCTAAAAAAGGTCAGATCTTCAGCTTATCCTATTTAAAAGGTTCTGTGTAGAATCCTACAACAAATGGTTTCCTTCTCAGAAAATCCAGAACCATTAACCATCCAAATAATCCTTAGCGAACACTTTACCTAAGAATGTAAGGTTTCTTCGGCTCATACAGCATCTAAGAAGAACCCTATGAAGAAGAGGGTTTCTCTTTCCAATAAGAACCCATTTGGGAACTTATGAACTATTAACTAGCCAAAGAACCCTAGAGGAACTGATTTTTCTAACAGTGTAAGAGTGACCACTATTGGAGAACAAGGTTAAGTATAAATTCCTAATGGGTCCTTTAAGGTTCTATGAAGAACTCTGCAACAGAGGGTTTCCCTTTTAGAAATAGTTCCAAGCAGAACCTTCAGAACGGTAGAACCATAACTAAGAACCCTTAAGGAAAACGTTTTTCTGTGAGTGCAAAAGTGTACAATATTAGTGAAAAATCTGGAACCATGAAGGTTTCTTTGGTTTGTCCTTTCTGAGGAACCAATAAAGCTTCATTGAAGAACTCTACAACAGATCTCTTTTACATAGAGTTCCATGGAGAACCTTACCTTCTTAGGGAGCTAAGAACTATCCAAAGAACCATAGTGGAACCCTTTTTTTCCAAGAGTGTAAAAGAGGGTTTCCCTTTTAGAAAAGGTTCCAAATTGAACCCCTTTAAAAAAAAAAAAAAAAAAAAAGCTAGAACCATGACTATCAAAAAAAAAAAAAAAAAACCCTTAAGAAAATCCCCCTATTGGGAAATAAAGAACCCTTAACTATCTAAAGAAACTGAGAGAAACCTTTTTTTTTCTAAGAGTCAAAGAGTGTACACAGAATGTGGTTAGAGAACCACATTAAATCCAAAAGCCTAATAGGTTCTTTAAGAAAAAAGTTCTATGTAGAGTTTGGCAACAGAAAGGTTTCTGTTTAGAAAAGATTCCAAGAAGAACCCCTTTAGAAAGCTAGAACCATAACAGTCTGAAGAACCCTTAGAACCCTTAAAGAGTATACTTAAAAAAATCTAGAACACTATAGAACTTTTCAGCGTGTTCATCTGGGGGAACCCATGAAGCTTCTACGTAGAACTCTTCAACTGAGCTGAGAACCCTTATCTATCTAAAGAACTTGAGAGGAACTATTTTTTTTTCTAAGAGTGTAAAAGTGTACACATTTGGAAATCAAACAATCTTTGGGGAAATGCTTAAAGGTTCTATGTAGAACACTGCAAGAGAGGGTTTCCCTTCTGGGGAGAGTTCAACCACAGAGTAGAACCACAACTGGAAGCTAAGAACCCTAAGAACTATCCAAAGAACCCTAGAGGAACCATTTTATGTAAAAGTTTTTTACATGATACATTTGGAAAACAATCTTCAGTAATAAGGTAAAAACCCTGAAATAAAGCATTCCCCTTTTTAAGAAAAGGTTCTAAGTAGAACCTCTTTAGGAAGCTAGAACAATTAACCGTACAAACAATGCATGCATATTATGTATAGCAGCTTGCTATCTAACCAGTGTAGTTAAAAACTTTTAATGTTATAACTTCTGCAGTTCAGTCTGTTGCTGGTTTTCGGGTCACCAGGAACACAGAGGAACTTTTTAGAGAACATGTCTTTTATTTTTTATTTTTATACCTGTGCAGTGAAAGGTGACATAGAACCAAGATGAAGAACCAAGTTCTCGCTATAACTAATTTTTCATGTAATGTTTTTTTTTTTGGTGAAACTTATGAATGATGGAACTGACTTTACTGACACTCCTATTCATGATTGGACAACAGAAATCCGTCCTGATTGGTCCACGTTACACGGCTGCCTTTTCTCAATTTGCATAAATTAAAAAAAAATATTTTTTGCCATGTTTCTCGCTATCCCACAATTCCTTGTACACTAATCAATAGCAAATTTCAGATGACGGCTTCCTATTCAGTACGCAGGAACCCGAAGAACCAGTGAGGAACCCTGTGTCTAAGACGGCTTCCACACAATATTTTGTCTTGTTTTCAGAAAAAAAGCACTAGCTGGAGTGTTTTTGTGCTGATATCAAAGTCGTGCGCACTGTAACCATGACAACGCTCTTGACAACCCTAGCGAGCACTGGCTAACTACCTAGCCTAGCTTTGCTCTATAGATTTAGTGTTGTGTAAATCTGATAACGAGGAGGTCGTCATGCCGTGAATCTCCTAATTTTCACCCAATAACAAGGCTAATATTTCACCTGCACCTTTATCCTCCGTGTTTTTTTTTTTTATTTGTCATCTAACTTGAAACCAGGAAGTAAAAAAGCCCTTGTCACTTGGCACTTTTCTGAAAATTTCCAGATTATTACTTTATTAACACTGTTTTTCCTCAGCGAGTTTTTCATTATTGAAATTTGACGCTCTGTTTATTCTTATGCGTCTGTTCAATGGTTTTATTCAGACCCTAGTGCAGTTATTCCATGTGCGATGCTAAAATAAACACCGCTTTCACACATTTCGGATTATAGGCATAATTAAAACAAATGGCTGAAATAAACGAGTGAAATGGATGGATGGATGGATGGATAAAATCAGGTCAGGTCTAACAGAGGATATGGCTGTTGTGTTTTTTCTAACAGGTCTGCGATGGTGATGGATGGAAGCGTGTCAGAACGGAGCAGACACACCGATTGCACAACCCAATGTCAAGAAAAGGTGTTTTTTTTTTTAAAAAAAATGTGTTTCGGGTGAAAAATGGAGAATTAACACGTAGCAGAGACGGTTTTCAGCATACATAGACTCTTTGACTGATGGTCTGAGTCCTACACTGCTTATTAATGCACATAAATCGTAAATATTGTCATTGTGTCCAGTCTGTATACAGTCAACTCCAGAAGTATTAGCACCCTTCATGAAAATAACAAAAATGACAATACCTAAATTTAAAAAGCAGATAAACATGCCCTTTTTTTTGTTTAATTTTTTAAAACTTTTTTTTTTTTTTTTTAAAAAAAGATTTCTTCTTTTATTTCTTTCATTTACTTTAACAACACTATTTTATATGATTTTTTTTTCTGGTTCTATTTTTCCTCATTCTTGCTTTCTGATAAAAAACTGCTATAAATTTTTATAGGATGTCTTCTGTTTTTATTTTTTTCATTTTGTTTTTTCTCATGTTGTTTCTTAATGATTTATGTTTTAAATGATTTAAGGACATAATATGAGCAGCAATTATTATTTATTAATGATTATTATTATTGCTGCTCATATTATGTCCTTACTTGATATTATTATGTCTTTTATTGTCATTTTAATTTGAGCTGCATTTCATATATGAAAGTTGCTACTGAATAAACATCGCTTAAGTCATGAATTTACTAATGTTTAATAATGCACGAACAAAAATTTAGGATATTTAGTTAGTAAATTATAAAGTACGTGCTTAATAATGGTTTATTACTGAACCTTAAATTAAAGAAACTAAAGCATTTTTTTTTTTACCAGAAACAAAAATATTACGTTTTAGAACCATCAACAGGCTACTGGGAAACATGCACGCTTCATAGAACGCATACAGAATTACGCCATATGTACAGCAGATATAGTGTATTTTTCAACAGCTTCTAGGCCACGACCTTTAAACAAAGCACTCGGATTTAAACCTGAAAAAAACAGGGATAGAAAATGCGGACTGGAGAAGGAAATGGTGTTGTTTTTTTTTTTTTTTGTCTTTGTTGTCAGATGTAATTTTGCTGTAACATGAAAGCAGGAGACAATTTAAAAATGAAAATTAATAACGACTAACACGATGATGTACGATGATTCACCAACGTATAGAATAGCACTTGATCCAGCACATCCTATTATTGCACACTGTATTTTTTCTATATTGTGCACCTATATTTAATCCAATGCTTAAATCTTGATGAAGCCATGAGACACTAAACTGATGTCATGAAATTGCAATGTGTGCGTGGGATGGAAGTTATTTTATCGTGCTTTTAATTTACTATTTTAAATTAATGAGCAGAATTAGAAAAAAAAACCTAAATGCTGGACACTTGTGCATGACATCATGATTGTGTGCTTGAGCCGGAGCTGTGCTTCAGGGGTCTGAGAGGTGAAGGCCGAGCACCAGCAGAGGGACTTTCAGCCATTTCCTCTCGTACTTATTTATTTTTCGCTGCGTTGTTTTCTCAGTATCGCAATGCATCACTTGACATTACCCAAGCAAGCTGGAGCTGCGCAGCATCAGCTGAAAGCAATTTGGCTCCGGAGCAGCACAGCTGCCAGGCAGATAAGACTCTCACTCTTTCGTTTACTTTGAAATGCTTTCTTTTTTTTTTTTCTCTCCCCAACATCCAAAATACACAAGGCAGCCAAATTGCTGACATGTGTGCGAGAGCCTGGTGAAATCCTGCATTCTTTCATGCCCTTCTATGCAAAACTCCCTGTTGTTTATTTAAAGAACACAGAACACTTTAGCACTATTAAGAAACATGTTATATGGTAAACTGAAGGTTTCCTCGCAGGAAAAATCCTCCACTGTTTATTTTCCTATGCCCCCAAAAAGTTATCTTAGTTTTGACTTGAAAAAAAAAAAAAAAAAAAAAACTCGCCACGTTCACAATTAAAAGGACAAAAGGAGCTGGAGGGAGGTGGATGGTGGATGGAGGGTCTGGGGTGGGTGGGGATTTGTACCGAGGCTGTGCAGCGTCTGACATTAACAGGCAAGGCAAACGTGGAAGTGAGCTGTTTATTTGTGCTCGGGGAGCCGGACAGCTCGGCTGGGTTCCTTCTCTCAATGAGTCCACACATCACTTCATATCTCGGTGTTCAGCCAGCTGCTGGCCACCGCAGACCTCCTGACAAGGTGCAGCTCTGTTCCTAACCTCCAGCTACCGCCCATGACACTCCGCTCCACTCACCGGCTAACTAATGTTTCCTCTGGAAGTGCTCTGAAAGCTTCAGAGTGCGTCAGCCAAAATGTTCCCTGTCCTGAAAAACATGCTCTGATAATAAAGATCTTATTATGTTTGCTAACCCTTATAGAAAACTTCATTAGCTTACCAATTAGAATAAATGCAAACTCATACAAACTCCATGCAAACTCATGGATCCAGGAGGAGTTATTATTGACCAATCCCAGAGAAATCAAATTCCAATAAAAATACAGTTAAATTGTGAAATAACAATAATTCACCTTCCTTTAAAAAGCATAATGGCTCCCGAGTGCCTATAAAGAAAAGCATTTGCCCTATCGTCAGGTGATCGTGAGTTTGAATCAGTACGATGCCACAGCCGCCTGTGGCTGGGGGCTAAACTGGCCGTGCTCTCTGGGTGGGAGGGGCATAATCTCTCTCCTGTCAGTCACAGCAGCACCAGCCAATCGTAAGCATCTGTGAGCTCATGTATGCGGAAGAGGGTAGATAGCTCTTTCCTCTGGACGTGTTATGATCATAGGTGATTGCTTTAAGACTACATGTGAAACCCGGCTTCCTGTAAAATTTCATTAAAATGTGGCAATGAAATGTTTACCAAAGTGTCAGTATTATTCATCACTCTTGGTGGAATTCAATATTTTAGTGAATCACATGATCAAATATCTCACTGCAAAATCACACTGTTTGTTCATTTAATTCAAACAGTTACCGATGGACAGTGCAGTCTGCATAAAAAAATTATTTGAAGCCCCTGATACGATGCTGACAGACACTCTGAGATGCCGTGTCTCTCTTGAGTTCTGTGTCAGATTCAAGTACACTGCGTTATAATGGAAAGAAATGGCTTTTAACACACCATTTTGAGCCTGGACGTGGGCCTCTCTGGGCCTGAATGGAAGTGTGGGGGGATTCTGTATAGAAAAACCATCTCAACGCTTATCGGACAGTGCGCTCTTCACTTGTCCTGTCTGGATGCATGGCTTCTCTTTATGACGATTGGGAGATCTCTCAAAGGGGCGGAACCTCATAACCCACAGCCAATCACTGACACGGTAATGAACATGACTGACACCTCAAACTTATCAGCACCAGTCAGAATTGCTTGGTACTTCAGTAGTGGTTAGTTGAGTAGCCTAATCTACTAGTATATCTTGTTATTTTTATCTTTGTCATTTGTGAATATTGTAAACAGACTGTAAGTGTAACGTTCTGTTTGATTCTTGGAATTCACCTGTCAAATTTTTTTGTTTGGAAATCTAGCTAGCTAGCTGTCACTTCCTTCTTCAGCTAGCAGCTTCTTCTGTTTTTTTTGCCACGAAATGGCAGACACTGCTAATATTGGGCTGATTTAAAAAAAAAAAAAAAATAGTCTTTTGATGACATACGAGGAGTGACTGAAAATGTTTCCATAACAGACAGCTGTGCTTCCGCTAATTTAAAAACTACTAGCCGCCACCGGTTACGATGCCCTGTGATGCAGCATGTGGTATGAAAGATGAGAGCTGGCCAGTTGGTGGGAATTAGCAGGTGAACAAATTGTGAAAAAAATGGGGGGCAAATCCCTCAAAAATCAAATCTCATATTCAGTGCAGATTTACAGCATTCCAATTAAAATACCTGTTAGTAATTTTCTCAAGAATCCATTTGGAAGTTTCCATAAGGGACGTTAACTCTGAGATTCTCAAGTTTAGATGAATTCCTTCATTTTAAATTCTTTGCCCAAAGTTTCCCCTGAGATTTTAAATTATATAAACTAGTTTTGGTTGGTTGTCCTTGATGCTAATGCACAGTATATTGCTAATTATGTTTCACTGGCACTGAGATACTGGGATAGCAGTGGGGCAAAAAAGTAAAGAAAAAAAAAATCTTACTATAAACTTTCTGTAGATATGGTATAATAAATACCATTTTTTTCTGTGAAATGTTCATGTTTTACTTTGTGTAATATTAATATGTGTTCAAATTCATGGTAATATTTCTTAATAATGTCTTAAACTACAGTCCAACGCACGACACATACGTTTTATCCAGTTATATTTACATTTAATGTTAAAGTTAGTTCTTGTTCTCACTTACGTTCTAACAGTCGTTCCCTCACCAGCGTCTCCTTTTTCTCTCTCAAAGTTAATAAGACAAAAAAAATTGTAGGAACCAAGAAACAGCAAAGAAGCGTAAACTCCTCTGTCCTGAAGATGGCGAAAAACTTAAAGTTACAGCTTTACCTCTGACTATTACAAAGTGCTGACACTGGAGACTCCTTCCATCAATATTAAATAAATGTCTCCTTACAGAAAACTTCACCATACCAGCAATTTTATAAAAATCTGCTTATGTGGATCGTCTGCCGTACAAGTCCATGTGAATGAGCTGTTACCATAGAAACGATAATATATTAGAACAAGTGCATTAATATAAACAATAAACCTGTGATTTGCAGCTGCACTACTGTCAGAGCTGCTGTTATAGAAAATTAATCAGCCATTTCTGATCAATCCCGATCCAGAATTCTGTGGAATATCGCTGTGGCATAAAATGACGTTCAACAAATATTTCAATCAATTAATTCTGTCACATTACATTGCTACTTTTTGATGGTAATTAAATTTGTCGTTGATGTTTGCGTTACAATTTCGCAACTCGTGTTTTATGGTAAATTGTGTAGTACTGCGAATATTTCTTCGTTTCTTAATATTTCTACTTTCAAGGAGGTGATTAGTGATGATGTAAGCTCACAATCCTTAAACACAATGGCAGAATCAAACGAAGCTGGTAGCCTTTAGCACATTAAACTGGCCGGAATGATAAAATCCACACATCCTCCTTGGAACTTCCAGGAAAACCGGCATCAGCAGAAGAATTCGGAATTTCCACACAACACAGAGAGTGATCAGTGACTAAGCTCTCTTCACTTCCTCAGACGAGCTGTTCGAGCTGCTGTTTTGACCCTGCAGGTGCTCTGGAGGGGTGATGAGGAGTAAACACGATTGTTCTTAACGCGTTAACATGTTTCATCTACTTTACAGAATAAAAAACAAATCTAATTAATTCAATAAAACCATTGCAAAAACATCACAAGTGCCTCTGTTATCAGAACACACTACACTATCCAATACACCACCAACAGTTTTTCAGTATATAGAGTTGAGTGCATAAGTTTGCGCACCCTGACTGAGATTGATTTTTTACAGATTTTCCTTTGTTACTGCAAGCAACAAAAAAAAGGACAAATAAACAGAAAACAGCAATAAAAATTTAATATGGAATTTTTTTCAGATAAACTGTAAAATAGTGGTAATGAGAGGGCACAAACTTTTGCACTCAATCATATAAACAGCCCAGTGTCTTTGTGGAAGGTGGATTACAAGTATGTTTAAACAGGAAAGTAGTCGAGCAGTGTGTGTGTGTGTGTGTGTGTGTGTGTGTGTGTGTGTTTGGGGGGGCACTCAGGGTGAAAGTGGGGTCCTGGCCCACAGTGACTGATAAACCCACCGCAGTCTCGGAAACCTGAGCTGCAGGAAAAGACTAACACACCTTGACATGTTCAGGAAACTGCAGCACGATGCTGAGCTCGGTGAGATCCGCTCGCCACCAAACACGCCGCACGGAACCACTTTTAAACTCGCTGTGTTTAGATGAGCACAGTGGGGAGGAATGTCTTCATCACACACCTCCTCCTCCTCCTTCTCCTCTTCTTCCTCCTCCTCCTCCTCTTTCATTCTGTCTGTCTAAATTGTGGCGCCCTTCATCTTCCATCCCAAATTTACACACATAAGCTTGAGACTCAGAAGAAAAAAAAAAACGCAAGAGAACTTAAAGCGGCCGTAAGCAGAGACCCGGCTAGAGAGATGATGGAAAACTCACTGTGTTTGAAGACATTTTGGATCAAAATCAGAACAGGATTTCAGGATTTTCAACTCATAAACTTTTTTTGCGTTATTTGACAAAGTTTGCATCTTGGCCAATAAAATATGTCTTTAGAGGATACACCCAGGTTTCTGTGGCACCTCAAGCTCAGTAAACAGCAGGAAACAATTTACAAAGTGGACCACCAACACCAACCAATCATGATACATTAATCAGAATTAACAATCATGATACATGTTAATTCAGAAAGCTCCACCTCTTGCACTGGTATTCAGGCATTTTTCCAGTTTTGGAGGTGTGGCTTTGTTTCAAACCAGCTAGCTTCAGCGTACAGATTTGCATATTAACGCACATGACACAGCAACCAGAATTCAAGCTGTGGCACAGTTTACATTGTCATGTGAGTTAGGAGGAGTTGGCTTAGGAGGTGCTCGGTTTATTCGTTTTTTTCTTTTAGATCTCTGTGAGCTTTGCCTTTTATGGAGTTTTGTGGGCGTGGCTAAATGCGTTTGGTAAGTTTTTGTTTGGTTTGACTATGAAATCATTTACACACGACTTTACTGTTTTGAGGCCCACTGTGATGAGAATAAAAATGGTGCTGCATATCTTACATCATTATATTTAGGAAGAAAGAAAGCCTTGGAGGAAAGGAAAGAAGAAAGAGGAAAGGAGGTGTAGAGAGACGGAGAGGAAGGTTGCGTAGACTCCTTTCTTTTCCGCAAAGCAAAGTGATCCATCAGAGCTAAAATTTCAACAAACACCATGTATATGAGACACTGCCTCTGAGACAAACAGAGGAAAAGATAGAGTGAGAGAAAGAAAGACAGAGAAAAAGATTTGCAGTTCGCACGAATACCGTAGGCCGAGTGTGTAAATAGTGTTTTGCTCTGTATCTCAGGAGGAGTAATGAAGGCCTGGGTACGAGCCAAGACAAACAGAGCCGGCTGTGCACCCTCTTTCCTCCTTTTCAAACCCACACCCTTGTTCTCTCCGTCATCTGCATCCCCCCTTCCAGCTGTCAGCAGCTGGACCTGTCACTCACTGCAACCTCTTTGTACCAGCAATCAATCACTCCCTCTGTTTGTTTACGTGTCTATCTACAGTACGGCATGAAGCAAGCGTATCGGCCTCCAGCCAGAGCTGCGTGCAAGACAGCAAAACACGTCGCCAAGCGTTCAGGAAAATAAACACGGTACAAACATATCAGCAAACAATAGAACCTATTTAGCACAAAACCTCACATAGGACTCACGTTAAAGCAGTGATGTGGTGACAAATCAATTCTACATGATTTAATCACTTAGTCTAAATGGACTTCATCAACGACATGTTGAGCGTCTCACTTGTGATTCGCACCAGGGTTAAAAGCTAATAAAGACTTTCTCACCCAACTCATTTCTGTAAATGTTCTTCGGGGACTTTATTGTCAATTAAGCACACAGTGTAATCTATAAACACTAAAGTTCACCATGTAGCTCAACACTGCAATATTATTTATGAGGGCGGCCATCTTAGATAATCGAAATCCCTTTTCTTCTGGTTTACACTGTAGGAATTTTTTCAGCCGTATTTTGCTGTCGCAGAAAAAAAAATTGCACAAGAATTCAAGGTTATCAGAAGCCGATTTAGTTTCACTAACAAAGTCGACAACAAAGTTCTGGCAGTGTCGGAATAATGATAACGGAAACACGCTAATGGACAGAAAGAATCTCCTTATTACCGTCAGCTCACTTTGAAGAATGTTTGTGCTCATGCAAGGCTGTTTTTTCGCACGAGCCGATTTCCGGATCACGCTGATGGATGACGTGAGTGTAGTAATTTTCTCTATTCACAGATTTATCTTTAGAAGATTTTCATCGCACATCTCACGTTATCTATTACACCATCTCTTATAGAACTTAGATGACGTTTTATGGGGATTTTGTACAGTATGACGAATAACAATCATTAAATCCTGCTGAAATCTTTAAAAGGTGAAAGCTTGAAAGGTGTAAGTGATCCAAATGATAATCAATTTCTACTTTGAACTTAAATTAGTGAATAAAACATCCTTAATATTTCACTTTTTTGAAAAAAAAAAAAAAAAAGACACTACGTTGCTTGACATACATTACGTTGTATAATGTGATAAGTATTTATGGAAAACATTTTGGGTGAAATCGACTTCAATTATTTGTAAGCTAATGTCAGACCACGCCCACTAGGCCACGCCTCCCAACGTTAAGATACGTTTAATAATTAACCACAATATCCACAATTAGTTTCATAGATCTCAAGCTAATAGTTAGCCTCGTATTAGCTAGCTAGCTTGCGATGTTGCCTAGCAATATTTGACAATAGCACATTTTAGCAGCCATTTTAATAACCAAGTATGATAATTGGTTTAACATTAGCATGCTTACTAGCAAACCTGGCCATTGGTTTTAGAGTTATCTAGTTGGCTACCAGTAACACAGATTAACCACAAAAACACAGTAGTATTATTTTAACTAGCTTGTTAGCAATGTTTTTAATTTAAAAAAAATATGATAGTTCATTTAATGTTAGCTCGCTTGCTAAGAAAATTGGCCACTGGTTTTAAAAGATTAGTTACATTAGCATTGTAAGCACCAAACAGGTCTTGTCTGATGGACTTCATTTGTGGTAAATGTTACGTCAATGTCTTTAATATTGCGAAATGACCTCAGAGCTAGCGCAGTGTTTAAGGCTCAGGGATCCGTCAGCGCATATTCAGTGGCATGACGACCCCCGCGGTCGCTCACACACTGTTTAGACGGCTCATGTCATAACACACGAGCGCACGGCGGTTTGTGCAGACTGCTGGTACGGCTTCTTTTTTTTTTTAAGCTCAGTTTTGCAATTTTTACAAATGATATTTGAAAAGTAGGACAAAGCCTTTTCTGGATCCGCAGCCAAAGAACACAAACACTCGGCAAGCTTGGACACATGCGGTACCGTGTTCCCCAGCGAGCGCTAAGATCACACCACTCAGAGTCACTCAGGTGTTTCAGAGCGCTGCTCTCGACGCCCCGGCGTTAACACTTCACTCCAAAACATACCGGCCACACAGCGAACCTTTCACACACCTCCTCAAGCACAAAGAGCTTTACACGATGCGTTCTGCGGAATGCAAACAGCTGGACGTGTAGTGGCCGTCAGCTGCCAGATGCTCGACATTCCCTTTTCAGTGAGGAGCAGAACAGCGTAAAACAGGGGAATGTAGGTGACATTCCGGCACGTAACACCCCCAAGTTGGTAAAACACTCCTCGAAAAGTCATACAACCACAGACTCACACAAAGTCAACACTCTTTTTAATGTAGAAATGTTAGAAAAACAGTTGAAAACATATCAACAAACCACATTTACTGCTAACGGGCTGCTACTGTAGATCAAGTCACGCCCCTGGGGGAGGGACATATACGCTCTAGAGAGCATTTAATTGGATGAACACAGGACTAGTACAGGATGAGTCATTAAAAAATTTTTTTTTAATAATTTTCCCTGAAGTGATGAGCTATAAAATTAAAACGTGAATATCACCAAACTTATTTTTACTTTCTTTTTTCTAGATATAATATCGTCCATAACACAAGGAGAGACAGATACAAAAAACTCAGAAACACCCATTTTGATTTCAGGGCCACTTTAAAATCATTTTCAAATTCTTCATAAAGTTGAGTCAAATAATAACGATGAAATCTCATTTCAGTTTAGTTGTTGAATTACCAAAATTCCACTTGCTAGTTAGGTCTCACTGTAATAGTTAGCCTAATAGTAGCTAGCTAACTAGCTAGCAAAGTTGTGAAATATTTGTAATAACAAAGCTTAACCTTAAAGTTTTAGCTAGCTTGCTAACAAATTTTGACAGCAACAACAATAACAATATATGCTATAATACTTGGTTTGAAATTAACTAACTTGCTAGCAAACATAATAGCATAATAGCTTAGCATAATGTTAACATCCATTTTTTGCACATTCCTGTACATATATTTAATATATTTCATATTCACTGTACATATTAAATAAATATTACATATTACATAGTAAATATATTAAATATATGTACAGGAATGTGCAAAAAAACCGATGTACAAAACTATAATATTTTGTCATAAACACTTCGCTAACATGCTAGCTAACATTATGCTAAGCTATTATGCATATATTTCTTATTTCTATTATTTCTTATTTCTTATTCATTTCTGATTTTTTTTTACACACAGTCTAAAGAGGAGTAGGTTCACACTTCACTTCAAGGTATATGCTGTATATAACTAAGTATGTGACAAATAAAAATCTTGAATCTTGGCCTAATATCAGCTAGCATGCTAGCGAACTTGGCTAATAGGTTTAATCTTGATAGCTTGTTAGCTAGCGAACTTGGCTACTAATTTCTTCATTCACTTGCACCTGTAAATGTTAGCCTGTTGCTTGCTAGCTTGCTAGTAAGGATATATAATGTTTTTAATAACACAGACTCGCTTATTAACACTGTCAACATAACGTAGCTAGCTTGTTAGCGATGTTTTAATAACCAAATATAAAAGATAAAAGCCTAATGTGGCCCAGTGTCAGCTAGCTTACTAGCAAACCTTGATTGTAATATAGCTAGCTTGCTAGCTAGCGAACAATATAAGGGTTAGCCCATTGTTTATTAGCTTACTAGCAAACTTAGCTGCTTGTATATTATATGTATGAAATGCATTACATGACAATACTGAATTTATTTTTCAGTATGTTCCTAAATGTAGGTTTTTTTTTTGTTAGTTTCATTTATTTTGAAATATATTGCTTTTCCATATGGATAATTATATTCTTAATTTTAAAATACTACACAACTTTTCAGGATCTGTGAATATTAGGAGCAAACATCCCACTTATTCACACTCGTTCTGCTTGGAGCTTGATTCTTCTGATTGCCTGGAAATCTGTGGTTTGGTGGTTTTGTGTGTGTGTGTGTGTGTGTGTGGATTCAGTCATTCCCTTCTGTCAAACACCTGACACTAATCTTATTAAAAATGCAAGCGTCATTATACATATGGTGTGGATCAGACGTTGCAGGAACCCAGAACGTTCTGTGCATTGTTCCGATGCGAGGAGAACCATCTGGGCGTTTAGGGTTCTGAGCTCGACCTGCATGAAAGTTCAAAGTCGCTCTTGTGAGTGGACGTTTTAAAAGGAAACATGAAAGCACCTCTTGAAGCTGTGGATCAGAGCGAAGGGGAAGTGAGAAGGTAAACACTCGCAGCTTCTCTTTCAGCAGCGACGACCACGGCGACGGAACCCTCAGGAACGTTCGGGTTTCGTTTGTGTGAAGAGAGCACTCCACACCTCCACTCGGAGTACCGGTGTGTGGGGAAAAACACTTCGCTCTTCCTGCACCGAGGTCTCTGAACATACAGCACTCATGACCTCACGACCTGCAGGACCGAGCGCTGGTCCACGCGATGTTTTGCGTTCAAATATTTATCTTAAACCTCTCAATAGTGGGAGCGAACAATAGGAATATTGACAGTATAGTTCTGCGAATGAGGCGGTGCTTTTGAGTATTTTAGCACCGCTTTTTTTTTTTTTGAGACTTTGAGACTGTATTGTATTTCTTTCCGCTGCCAGACTCGGCTTCCTGCGCTGGGGCAGTGTCAGCCCGTTCTGACCCCACTTTCCTGTGTTAGGGTCTGAGCTGAGGGGCTGCCACGAGCCCTCAGGCCCTGCCCACAGCCTCCAGACCTCAATCCCAAAAAAAAAAAAAAAAATTTTACCTCGTGCTGTCACGGTGTGGTCGAGGTCACAGCCAGAGCTGTCAGCGGCTTCCTGCACGAGCCGCTAGCCTGCACCACACCTTGGGAATTCAGGGAAATGTAGTGTGTGTGTGTGTGTGTGTGAGGGGGATTTCAGATACACACATCAGGGTCAATAACAACTCTAGGAGTTTTCACAAGAAGCTTCTTGTGTAAACAGGAGAGCGGATCAGAGCGAGGCGATACCTGTGGAAAAAACAATACAGACTAACAATACAGGCTATGTAACATAACCTAAAGGAAGAACAGTGTCATGGGGTACGTTTAATTTGTCAAGGCGCTAGAATTTTTTGGAAATAAAATGAAAATATGTCTGGAACTGTCTTAACAGCTACATAACCTGTAGACCATATCTGAGTACGTTAGATATACACAGTGATGGAAGTGTAAGGGGTGATGTGTGATGTGATGAAGCGAAGCTACTGTTACTACCACATTTAAATTGTTTTATTCCTCTTATACCACAACGATTTGCCAGCATTAATGAACGACACATCGTACTTTTTATCAGTTCATAGTTACATTTAATGTTGTGGAACATCCATGAAACAACTTGGTTCCTGTTCTCACTTACGTTCCAGCAGCTATAAACAGTCGTTCCATCACCAGCGTCTCTTTTCTGTCTCTTGATGTCCTGAAGACTTTCCCCTGGACGACAACTTAAAGCTAGCATTACACCTTCCGTCGTCCTTCCTCCTGTTATCTAAATAAAAAAATCAGTTCGGTTTCATTTGCACAGCGCTTTTAATAATAGACATGGTCACAAAGCAGCTTTAGAAATATCCGGATGTAGTTTTAGATCCACTTTAAACAAACCAGAGGTGAGAGTGGCAAGGAAAAACTCCCTGAGAGCACATGAGGAAGAAACATCGAGACACGAAATGGAACCTGGAAAGCGTGATTATAAATCATTACAGTATACACTGAGTGTGTTTACAGGATGTTCAGTATGAGCAGATTGGGAATGAGAGTCCTGAGATGAGCAACAGGACAGTCTTTATGATTACAGCAGCAGTTCTTAGCTACAAATCTACACTATCCAGATGAGATCAAACACTAAAGCACGGGTGAGACTTGGACATGAACTGTTTTTGAGAGTATTTTCTGTCAACATTGGGCCATCCACAGGAGCAGAATGCGAGTCAGGTGTGCAGAAGCTCCAAGCAGAAGAAGGATCTGGATGAATTTATCAAATATAATTAAATTTTAAAAGATACAGTACTGGTAACAGCAAAGAAATCTGGTTCAGCTTGGGCATGGCGAGTGTATTTTGGATCAAAAGTGGTCTAATGGTAAGAAAAATGGTCCAAAACAACAATGACTGTGCTTCATTAAAGATTTTTGTAAACATTCAGATGACCAGATGTGGTACGTTTAGGTGATGTTGAGCCAAATGCTACTTGCACACACACACACACACACACACACGCACACACACACACACAGAATTACTTTCAGATTATAATCTCCTACAAAATAAACACAGGTTTGCATGATAAGATCTTTTCCTATACTCTTAATTCACCTTCTAGAGCTGCTGGAGAATCCCTGAATCCCTATTAACAGTGAAACTCGATCCACCACAACCTGCTTTCAAAAAAAAAAAAAAAACCCCCGAAAGGTCCTCGCGTATTTTCTATATATTAATCAAGAGTGGTGAAAAACAGAGCTTTGCCCATTAGTTTTATTTATATTGGGCCGAGCCGTGCGTTGCCTGTGGGGCCGGTTGACCCGAGGTGGTCTGGAGAGGTGCAGTTGAACAGAAGGGCACTGCAGATCTGCTCTCCTGCTCTCGCGCTTTGAACTGGAGTTGTGTTGCACAGACACTCCTGCTGCCGAGCTCGAAACAGGAAGTCAGAGCTGAGCACTGGAGGAAATTGGCCTCGGCCCAAAGGGACTGAACCTCCAACCTCGAGGTCCCTGACATTACACAGCCTCAGTCTGGTTTTACGCTCACACACACACACACACACACACACATATATATCTACTACTCAGAGCTTGGAGAAGGGGGAAATTTGTACTTGATTTGTAGCTGAATGAAGCCATTTACTCCAGAGGCACAATGCCGAATGAATCGGTGTATTCTCTGAGACACGCACTCCTCAAACACTCATACAGTATCATTTCACAAAGGCTTATAAAGGCTTATTATGTCCTTTGTTCTTGAGGTTTTTCGCGGTGTGTCCGGTTGATTGCAGTGATTCTTAACTGCATTGTTTCACACACAACCCCAGAGAGACCACGCATTATCATTTTTTCCAAATTGTTTGTTCTGTTCCATCTTTAAAACTTGATTTTCTATCTTGTGACTTCAAAAAAAAAAAAATCATTATTTAAAAAAAAAAAAAACTTATTATAAGCCAACTTGTCCTTTTAACTAACTTGTATTTTTTTGTTTTTTTTTTTTATCTAGAGATTCCAATAAAAGCACATTCTCAGAAATGTTTTTTATTTTTTACTGAGAATGAGACAGAACAGTTTTAGAGGAGGCGGATGTCACAGCCTCTAAATAATTCTTTAAATAATTCATTATTCATCCAAATCTTGGCTAGTTGTGGAATAAAACACTCATGATGGATGTGATCCTGAGAAATCATGACATAATGAAATAAACAAATATAAAAAACTATCATGAAGCAAGGTCTCTGTTTTTATTACATACAGTATGTGCACAAATGTTTGTTCCTCTTATACCACAGCAATTTGCAAATGATTGGAATTTTTTGTTTATTAAACAATGGCACACCATCCTTTTTATTTTTTATAGTTCAGGTATTTATGTTAGTTCGTGTTCTCACTTACGTTATAGCAGCTATAAACAGTCGTTCCTTCTCCAGCCTCTCTTTTAATTAATAAGAAAAACACAGCTTGTCATGTTTCTGAGAAATTGCAAAGCGTAAATTCCTCTGAAGATGTCGGAAAACGTAAAGTTACAGCTTTACCTCTGTTACAAAGCACCAACACCGGAGACTCCTTCCCTAAACGTTACATAAACTTTTTTAATCTGTTTATGTGGAGTGTTTGCTGTACAAGTGCCTGTGAATGAGCTGTTATTATAGAAACCATTCAACATTCAATCCATAATAATAATAATAATAATAATAATAGGTTCTTCTTACTTCCAGATGTTCTAAATTCTCCACAATTGCTTGATCAAGGGTCTAAGCACTGCTCATGAAGGTGTTATGAACGCTTAGTATCTGTACCCTGGACCCACACAAGTATAACCCAATTATTTAATAGGCTATAAAACAAAAAATGGAGGCTGGTCACTATATAAAAGTGGCCCAAATACGTCCATGGAATGTAGCCTTTAAAATATTTATCGCAATAATGTCTTTATGAACACTTACTGTTTATTTTAATAATTCCGCATCTGTATGCAGTTTTTCAGGATCTAGAGTTTCTGAGAACATTAACAAATCATCATTTCCATGATAAACAAAAACAAAGAAATAAAAAAAATGTTAGACTTAAAAAAAAAAAAAAAAAAAAAAAAAAGAGACATTTTCTGCAGAAAAAAAAATATATATATATAAATAAAAAATTTAATGAATGATTACTCAAATATAATAAAAGAATAGTAGATTATAAAATAAATAAGTAAAAAATAAATAAGCAAAAGTCTAAAAACAATGATAAAATAAAATAAAAATTATGAAAAAAAAAAACAAGAAATAAACAAGTAAACACACCCTTGGAGATCTACGGTAAAGATTGTTTGCCTGGATGACGAGACACAAAATAAAACCACAAGCCCAGTTTGAATGAAACTTATTTAATCCACAACACAAGAATATCTGTGTTTATTTAATACATTTCTACAAGTAGGATAGCAGACTGGTGCTGTGGGTGAAGCACCGGTTCCGCTACTGTCCGTCTGTCGGGGTCTGAGGGCAGCGTCGGCGGGTTCAGTGGGGAAAAATGAAACGTTTCTCTTCACCAGTTCCAGAAAAACAGGCGGCTGCCGTACCTGGCGGGCTCGAGCGGCGCGTCGATCACGGGGTTGGGCTCGGGTCTCGGTCTCGAGTGGTACGGGTTCTCGGGAAGGGGCCGAGAGGTCGCCACCTTGGTCACCTGACACAACACAGACAGAGATCGAGGGTGTAATGAGGACAGAGAATGACACAAATCTGTACGTAGTTCCTAACCTGGTGCTGAAACATCTTAAATTTCAGTTCGGATCTGACGAAGGACTATAGCTATAGATAACTTCATGATTGTGTCCTCACTCCAGATAGCAAGAAAGTCCGTTAGAACGTGCTAACATCCCAAAAATCTGGCTGAGTATTTATTTATTTATTTTAAATTTAAGACAGAATGCTTGATTCAGCACCTGGACACGGCATTACAACACTAGTCAATATTAATGCGCTCTAATTGTACGGCAGACGCTAACATTTTTGGAAGGAGTCTCCAGTGTCAGCGCTTTGTAACAAAAGGCGCGACTTTAAGTTTTCCGAGTTTACGATTTCCTCCAACATGCAGTTACAGGAAAATAATCAACTTCAGGGTGGTAACAGCGACTCCAGTTCATCGCACCACCCTGTCGTTGATTATTTTCCTACAACAGCATGACACGGAGTGCTGCGTTTGATTTTAACTTTTAACTCTAACCTAGTAAGACTCCTGTTTAACAAGGCAATTACTATCAGGTGAAAAAAGGGTTTTAACGATGTGGCGGGAAAGACGTGGACGCAATGCAGTACTCGGAAAAGAGAACACACACGTGAACCACATCATAACGTTTTAAATTAATTAACACACATTAACAAAAACACCACCACAAGTAGGAATGTCTACTAAATTGTTAGTATGATACGGACAGATGTGTTATGAGTGTGAGGAACGTGTACAATGTGTGTGTGTGTGTGTGTGTGTGTGTCTGACCTTGGACAGGTCTCCCAGGTCCGGTCTCTCCCAGCCGAGCTTCTCCAACACACAGTTATCAAACTGCTTCTGCTGCTTACGGCAGTGACGGAGCTCGGCCAGGTTGGAATAGTCCAGACAGGTCCAGTACTCGGTGAACGACTCGGCGCAGTTCCCTTTAATCTGCCTGTGTGTGGTGGGGAAGAGAACGTTACTGAGAACATTTTATATCCTTCTGCATTCACTCTATACATCACAAACACGTTTTTATTGCTTTTAGCGATTTTATCTGAGGTTGCAGTCGTCCTAAGGATATTTATGTAAACGCTTTATGAGCAGTGTATCCAGGGCCGTATCAAAGGGGTGGGAGAAAAGGGGCAGTCGCGCTTCCTTCGTTGCGATCTCGCGCTCGCCTCTCGGGGCAGTCGCGCTTCCTTCGTTGCGATCTCGCGCTCGCCTCTCGGGGCAGTCGCGCTTCCTTCGTTGCAATCTCGCGCTCGCCTCTCGGGGCAGTCGCACTCGCCTCTCGTTGCAATCTCGCGCTCGCCTCTCGTGGCAGTCGCGCTCGCCTCTTAGGGCAGTCGCGCTCGCTTCTTGTTGCGATCTTGCTCCTCTCATTGCGATCTCGCGCTCGCCTCTCGTGGCAGTTGCGCTCGCCTCTTGCTGCGATCTCGCTCCTCTCATCGCGATCTCGCGCTCGCCTCTCATTGCGATCTCGTGAACTGGATGTTTAGATAAAATCCTACTGACTCAGAACGCTCTTCCAGGCAGATTATCTTCACTTTGGTACTTTTAATTTAAACTTAGTCTACTATTAAATGTTATACAAATGCAGGGCGGGATATGTAGTTTCACGCTCAGACGAGCAGATTTATAAAAAATGAGTCTAACGTTTTTAATAAAATGGATGCGATTTCCATTTTACCACAAAACAGAAAGAGTTCAGCGAGAGTCGAGGATTTTTCCAAATCAATAACAGATACACCAGTTTCTTCACCGTTTAAACCTGCACCACAGACGGGCATTATCTCATCTGCCTGCTGTTTACGCAGGTTTAGAAGACCAGCCGGCTGAGACGGTTTGTGAACGCTGTGCAGACCCGGGTTCTTTTTCTCTACATTTTTTTTTTTTTTTGGACAATGATCATCAAACCTCCATCACACTCTTCAAATCTTTTCACAAAATCGCGTTCCTCAAGTCTGCAAGCCTGCAAAATAAAAACAATTCTAGGTTTCCGACTCGCAGAACTGTGCATTTTTGTGCACAAGAACCCAATGTTTAATATTAATAAAACTATTTTATATAGCGCCTTTAAAAAGGTCTCTCAAGGCGCTTTACGTAGGAAAAGTAAATAAACAGAAGGACATAACATAAAACAAAGTATATTAGCATGTATCAAAAACAGTGAGTAATAAAATACAACTGACTAATAATAATAGCAATAATAATTAAAGAAAAAAAGTTATTGAGTAAAAGCGATCCTAAAGAAATAAGTTTTGAGAGAAGATTTAAATACACTAAAAGCCTGGGCTTCTCCGAGAGGAAGGAAAGAAGAAAACGCTCCATCATAGACGAGTCTGAGGGACAGTTAGAGCAGGAGTTAACGAGGAGCCGAGATCACGATCCGGGGTGCAACGGGTTAAAAGTTTTGCGATGGAAAAAACAGGGAACGCTTCCAGATTAGTACCCAGCCAATGAGGAACGGATAAAACAGCCATGTGAGCTTTCAGAGTGTGAACAGGGAAGATCCTGGGATTAAAACGCCATGTTTTTTCCACCCGATGAGAACCACTTTAACTGCAGATTAACTGGATTTGGTTTTGATCGTCCGCCAGTTCATAATTAGATCCATGGCTCTTTTTTTTTTTTTTTTGGTTCCCGTTGCTCGACTCACGCGGGTCCCTTTCCGCTCCGGTTGCGCTCAGTCCAGCTTGTTTACGCTGAGGACAGAATGGTTTATTCCACCCTCCTCAGCCAGCGGTTAGATCTGTACGCTCCCCCCCCCAAAAAAAAGCTGTTTTGTGTTTTAATGACAGACACCAGTCACGGTGCGGAGGCGTCGCTGTGTTATTAGAGCCGAGCGCCTGCCATTAGCCAGACTGAGACGAAGCAGACCACTTCCTACACATAATCGAGCAGGGGCAAAGCTCTCCGCTGCACTCAGGATGTACGCGCAGCCGCCAGACGCTGAAGACTCGACGCGTAATTACGGGATTTAGTCGTGCGTCGTGATAATGTCACAAGGCCACGTCTGAGGACCGCGTGGGCTTAATACGGCAACTTTTAATTACCTTTACTCGCCGTATCACAACAGAAGCTTTCTGCCTCTTTATGTCTACACGAAACAACAACAAAAAAAATTAATTCAAGAACTCAGCTGGTGTGTGACGTTAAATCGTAAAACTGTTCATTTCTGATTACTTTCTTTTCGAATCATTTTCGAAATTAGATCTACTTAAGTTTATAGGATTGTGCTGATAATCAGTTATGCAGTATAGAGAGAAGGGGAGGAGGAGGAGGGAAAAAAAAAAAAAGCTAGCTACGGTTTTTGCTTCAAAATTAAAAATAAATAAATAAATAAATAAATAAATAAATAAATAAATAAATAAATAAAGATCTTTAACTTCAATTCAATTTTATTTAACATTCTTTTAACACTGTCACAAAGCAGCTTCACCAAAACTTGGCATTTAGTTAAAAGTAATATTCTTTCACGTATTTCTATTTTTATTTTATTATTATTTCATTGTATAATGTGCATTTTTCACTTATTTGTGTATTCTTATAAATATAGTATGATGATATAAATTATACTTCCTTTTATTTTTTATTTTATTACTTGTTTATTCATTTGAGGTTTTTACTACTTGATTGTGCAGGATGTTGGATATGAATAAAATGAATTAAAAAAAAAATGTATTTATTTGTTTTACTTATTGATTGTAGGATTAGGACTCCTTGCAGAACGGTGCATTAAAAACAGCTGTTTTGGGAAAAAAAAAAAAAAAAACGGAAAGAGCATCTCGATACGTTTCTCAGAGAAAGCAGTTTAAAGCACTTTTACTCATGAGAGTTTTACGCAGGTTTTAAAAACCAACGACAGACGATGCGGCTCGAGCCGAGATCTATACTTACCCTGAGATCTTATCGCTTTTACTCACAAGCTACAGAAACACCTGGATGATGAAGTACAATCGAAATAATAATAATAAAATAATAATAATAATAATCTGAATGGCAACTTTGCACGTTACGTGTAGTGCGAGTGGAACTGCGTGATGTTACATTTTCTGTCAAATACGCAGCCTTCAGGTGTAAAAAAAAAAAAAAAAAAAAAAAGGTGTAAAGAGACGTCTTCAGAGTACCTGAAGAAATTAAGTGCGCACTCGTTGACTTTCCTCCCTTCGTTCAGACACTTCCTAGGGTCCTTCTCCTCCCACCTGCACAGCATGAACTCCTTGTTGGGTTTGTCGCACTGCGAGCCGTAGTGATGTGCGGCGGCCTTCAGGACGGCTGACGAGACGTTCACCTTTAAAAAAAATAAATAAAATGACACAAACATTAATTAATAATCACTTTACACAGTGTGTAGTGTGTTTGAACAGAACAGTGGTGGGTTCTCGGGTCTTCAGTCACGCGAGAACACGGCGAGAGCGAGGGGGTCTCCGTCTGCTTCCAGGTGAACTCTAGTGTTCAAAAGTGATTCGACTCCGAGTCGACTCACTGAACCAAGTGAATCAAACACGCTGCACTACTACCAGAGCTGCTGTTAAAGAAAACTAATCAACACCAACACCTTCTGACCAATCAGAGCGCTGTATTTTATACAGTCAATAATCAGAGGTGTCACTGTGAATGAAATGCATTAGCTGAGATATGCAAATTATAGCGTGTTTAATATTCATCGCCTCATTTGCATATTCATTTCATCAATTCACAAAAAATTGGGCTGTATACTTTCTCCAGTTTCTTGCCTAATATGATTCAAAGACAAAGATGTACATTTTTAGAAGGCGCTGCCTGGGCTTAAGACTGTTTATGAATAATTAGTGATTATGATTAATTAAGAAAATGTTGTATATGATGATTTATATAAATGGACACTGACTATATTTGTGTCAGCTAGTGAGCTAGCTGCTAATAACAACTGGCTAGCAAATGTCCAACAGGACATTTATCCACTCAGCTTATAAAAGGAGCACAGGTTAAATAAATTATGTAGTACATTATATATTATTTTATATTATACTATATTAGATTTATAAGCTAGCTAACTAGCTATCTATCTTAGCTCGAACTTCGTCTCTAGGCAATTAGCTAGCACAAGTTTGCTTTCAAGTTTAAACCTAAAGATGGTTTCAGCTTTTATAAACATACCTCTTCAACGCTCAAATCCGACAACGTCGGAATATCAACCTGATCGGGCATTATTTTGATTTACAAACACGCCAAACTAATCAAAATAAGGCTAACAGCCCACTCGCTGCTAACCGTTTTAACGTCCCGGTCAGCGGCGTTATCTTTCCCCCTACCCGTATTCCTAAAGAAATCCCGCCTCCTGCGCTAGGATTGGCTAATAGGGCACAGTGACAAGGATTCAGCCAATCACGTCAAAGCTTTCATGTGCGCGTGAAATGCTACCCAGAGGCGTGAGATGTCTGAATACAGGCGGGAAAACAACTCCGCTACAGGAGGACGGTGGGACTCAATGGAAGGTCAGTAAAATGCGCATGCGCGAGTTTTTTTTTTTCAGGCGCTGGTGCATGACGCAGATATTATGCGACGATGTGTATTTCGGGGCAAAAAATACTATTTTATTTTCAGTTAATTTTTTTTCCAGATACATTTCTTTAAGTTTAGGTGAACATTGAAGGTCCTTCTTCTTAGCGACTTAATTTATAGAAATTCTCTCACTCGTTTAAAGGCTAAACAACGCCACTGATTGGCCAAGTGTTTCCATGGAAACGTCAATATGTTAGTGTCGGCTCAATGGAGTTTACAGGCAGCAGTTACAGTGGAACTTATGAAAATGGCAGGTAAACGTAGTTAAAACGTATTTTTTAGACGTTTAAAGCACTGTATCGTTTTTTTTTTTTGAGAAATTAATAAAGGATATGGCTTATTGATTTAAAGCTGTTACACAAATTATTTGGGTCTGTTCTTGTTTATTGTAGGGTTCAAGTCATTCCTCACTGCTTTTGCTATTATAGTTTTCAAACCATGATTTTAAGCCTTTTGTAGTCTTTTTAAAAATGATTTTTAAAGTCATAATGAGTTATCTTGTCTGTTTTAGGATGGAGGGCAGAGGAGAGTACACACTCCCCACACACACCAGATATGAAGGGGAGATGAAGGATGGCATGTTTCATGGAAAAGGAGTCTTGCACTTTCCTAATGGAGGGAAATATGAGGGACTCTGGGAAAATGGGATATGCAAACAGGTTCCTGTGTGCTTCTTTTCTCCGTTAGTCGCTGAAGTAACATTAACAGTAACAGTAACATTTGGTCCAACTTGTCAGACGTATCATAAACTAGGTTTAAATGCCTTTTCATTACCCTTCAGGCTCCTAACCCTGGTCCTGGAGATCCTCCTGTCCTACACATTTTAATGTTTTCCTGCTCCCACACACCTGATCCAATTAATCAGCTCATTACCAACCCTTCCTGTGTTGAATCAGGTGTTATAGATTAATTAATCAACACCTTCCTACCAATCAGGATCCAGAACTCAGTAATATACTAAATGATAGATGCACTTGCAGGGTCACTACACCTTCTCTGATGGACTGGAGTATGAGGAGAAAGACTGGGATTACTGTGATGGCTATGATCGACGTTTCTACACCGAGAGATGTTACGGACTCAAACCCGCAGGTAAATAGCCCACCCGATCTGTCATTTCTCTGCTAATACTTAGTTTCATCTCTAGTTTACAGTAAAGGCAAAAAAACACAGAAGGTGCTAAAACTTCCGGCGTTCATTATTCATCCTAAGTGAACTCTTCTATAGGAATGCACTTCTGTTCTTCACAAAGTTGCTTTTTTTTTATAATCAGCCACTGTTTTGTGATATCAGGAGAATCTCAGCTGACTAACAGCCATCCTCCTCCTGTCATCCCTGATGGCTGCTACGACTGCGGAGACGGATTCTACGATCCCAACACCAGAGTCGTCACGGATTACACAGGCAGCTTTCTCAGGAACGCTGGTAACAGGATTAATGACGGAATTGTGTGTTAGCATGTGAGACCGAATGCCTGTGCACGCAACATTCACTTATACAGGATATGGAAATGTCAGAAAGTACAAGAAAACACTTTTAAAGTAGTTTTAAACTTACCAATTAACTGTTCCAGACATGCCTCACCCATAATTAACTTTTTTTTACGTCCTTACAAAAAAAAAAAAATGATCCATTTAGCATCCTAAATAGATTTTCTAAGGGTTTTCCTTTCCAAAGAGGTACAACCTGTTTAGTTAACCAGTCCAAGAGCCCTTTAAAAAAAAGTGTTTTTTCTTTCAAAATATCAAAACAACAGATGTATATGCACTACATGTTGCACTTCTACAACCTCAGAAGCACTTTGCTGCATCAAATCCCTAACTCTTCGTATTTTAGGGATTTTTCGGCCACTTCAAGAGGAAGTGAGATGCATTTTAGCCACGTTATGTTATATGAGTGCAAATTTATCCGTCTCTCTAAAAAAACCAAAGTGCCCCCCCCCCCCCAAGTGCATTCTCGTCTGATTAAAAATGTTAACGAGATTAAAAACAGCACAAAAATATCACAGTTGATGACGCTTATTTATAAAACAGCTAAAAACGAGGAATAATCATTGGAAATCTCATTTGCATACAAATCCAGATCCAAGACTTATTCAATGACCAGGTGTAAACAGAGCCGGTGTGTTTCATGTGATTACGCAATAACGCTGTCAGAGTCGGGACTTAAACTCGGAGCCTTCCAGTGAGCAGCGCAGGAGCGTAACCGCAGAGCCACCGCTGTCTCACCGACTCAATTCAGAGTGAAAGCGCGGGCAGGAAGATTGCGATCACACGATAACTCCGGGGTAGGTCCTTTCTCTCCGCCTGACATGCTGACATGCTTCTCCATAGCAGTCATTTGAGCCGTGTCTCCAAAAAAGCCAAATGTAAAACACATTTTTCTTCACCATGCACGATGCCCGGTTTGTGATTTGAAGGGAATTTGGGATGTCAGGATCGCAGATAGCAACTCCGTTCCCTGTGCCAGAGTTTCAGATCGGCACACCACCAGGCAACGTCGCGGATTAGGGAAACGTTGGGAATTAAATATGATACACACACAGTCTGGGCCTGTGTATACTATATGTGTCTGTGGTTAGATGCATTTGTGTATATATGAAGCCAACATGTGCTTTTAATAAACCGTATCTGAGATATTAGTTCGAATTACACTGACAGAATATGTCGGAGTTTTATAGACTACCTCAGTAAAAGATAATATGATACTTTGATCAGTGTGTATTCAGGTGTGTGTGTGTATGTGTTTGTGTGTGTGTGTGTGTGTGTGTGTGTGTGTGTGGATGGTTCTGACTTTCCATTTGCAGCCCCTTGGCAGATAGCTGTGTTTTCCACTGTAGTTTGGTAAACCCTGTCTGAAGTAACTACATGTAACTCGAGATGGATTACCTGATGATCTCAGGCTGACTCACAGCGTTTAGCGCTCACTCACTCACTCACTCACATGCGTACCGTTATTTTATCGGAGAGACACGAGCACATCTCGAGCACATGTGTACAGAAATCCCCACGCCATGTTGGAGCCATTGTGGACGTTCGTTGGAGCTGTGTTCCAACAAATCCGTCAGTTGTAAATGTTGCAGAGGTTTCCAGCAGGTTTTCGTCAGGCAATGCCTCAGTTCAGCAGTAAGACACATTTAGCTGTTAGCGGTGGACAAATTCCTGATGTGTTTATATTTTGGGAAACAGAACCAACGTGGTTTGTTAGAAAGTACTGCAGGCATGTGCAAACAAAATAATAACTGCAGGAATTGGTCAGAATTCCTTCAGAAGCAGGTGAGATTGGTCCGAATTCTTTGGCGAGCAAGGAGAATTTGGTCAGAATTCTTGTAGGAGGAGGTGGGATTGGACAGTATTCCACCTGGACTGGGGGGTATTGGTCAGAATTCATTTGGGAATGGACAGGATTGGCCAGAATTCATTTGGGAGTGGGTGGGGTTGGATAAAATTCCTTTGGAAGTGGGAGGATTAGTCAGAATTCTTACAGAAGCAGGCAAGATTGGTCAGTATTCTCCCAGGAGTGGGGGGGGGGTTTATTGGCCAGAATTCCTTGGTGAGCAAGTATGATTGGTCAGAAGTCCTCAGGAGAGGGTGGGATTGGTCAGAATTCCTTTGGGAGTGTGGGGGGGCATTAATCAGAACTCCTTCAGGAGAGGGTGGAATTGGTCAGAATTCCTTCGGAAGCGGACGGGATTGGCCAGAATTCCTTGGCAAGCAAGTAGGATTGGTCAGAATTCCTCAGGAGAGTGTGGGATTGGTCAGAATTCCTCAGAAGAGTGTGGGATGGGTCAGAATTCCTCAGGAGAGTGTGGGATTGGTCAGAATTCCTCAGGAGAGTGTGGGATGGGTCAGAATTCCTCAGGAGTGGGTGGGATTGGTCAGGATTCCTTCAGAAGAGGATGCGATTGGCCAGACTCTCTTGGTGAGCAAATAGAATTGGCCAGTATTCCTCCAGGATGGGTGGGGTTGGTGAGAATTTCTTCAGGAGCAGTTAGGATTGGTCAGTATTCCTCTGGGAGTGGGCAGGAGCGGGATTAAAAAGCACAGTCCCGTTCATAGCACTAACAGTGGAACTTAATGTCATCTATAAACATTAACTAGTCTTCACCATGTAGCTGGAGCTGGAACGTTATGATGCCGCCAGTTTGGAATCACTCTGCCTCCCAGTTTAAAGGTGAAGTTATACTGAAACACTGCAAGTGATGTGAATGAGTTTCATTTTAAAATTTAAATTTGTAAATGAAAACCCTCCCTCCTACTGAACAACTTTTTTAACAATATTACGGAGCGTAACCGTGACATTCGAAGCAAATATATGGAGATTTGTGTATTTACAAAAATACATTTTGAGTGAGATAGACTTTCATTACTTGTTCGCTACATTAGCATTGTAAAGAAGCAAACAACAAACACTAAACTTTTACATATTAGGTGGAAAACTAGGAACAGTTTTTTTCCCCCCAAGACATTTTTATTAAGCTTCTAATCACACAAAGAGCTGAAACTTCCCAAAGATCAGAAACCTCACATGCAGTAAAATGATAATGAGTTTAAACTGAGATCACTCTGAGTAAGATGACTTTTTTTTTTTTTAATCAAATACCTTTTGTACTATTTTCTAAATGTATTTTTGTCATATGCCTCTCCACTGGTGTTTGGTCCTTGGAAAGCACAGCACAGCGAAGTGATATTTTTATCACTCAGAGGTGAAGGTCTATTTGTCAAAATGGGTGTGAAGACGGAATTTATTGCCGGTGGCTTCCCTCCAGGATGAGGGCTGGTCGAGGCACACACACACACACACACACACACACACACACACACACACACACACCGAGCCACTGCTGAAGAGGAACCCCTCTCCCAGCAGGGGAAACCATCAGGGGAAGGACAGGAAAGACGGACAAACTCAGAGATGACAGGAGGCAGCCGGCACAGGGAGCAGCGGCCCGAACCGGGGCAGGAAGCCTCGAGGAAATGCCCCGGCTCGGGGCCAAACACAGGAGCAGGACGGAGGAAACCCTGAGGGATCTCCGCACATAGCCGAGCATCAGATGGATGGAGAAGAATGTGTTTTTTTTGTATGGGAATATGAGTCACCCGCATACCTGCTGCTGCCACACGTACAGATTCCCTGTCACGCTGCCAGATCTCCCCTGTCCATTAGCGGCACTTCAACAGCATGACCAGAAGGTTGTGAGGTCATACCCCAGGACTGCCAGCTGAGAGCCACTGTTGGATCCTTTAGAAACGCTTTCACAGAAACTTTCTGAGCTAAAGCTATTGTTTAATGAGTTATTTATGTTATGTAGTTTTCTTCAGCTCAGCATCCCTACGTTCACATTGGCACCGTTCATTTTCTACGCACGTGCGCCACACAGAGCAACAGCGACAGCGTGACGAGATTGAATTGAAATTCTTTTCAATTCTACGCAATTCAGGAATAGCAGCAGTAAAGAGTCAGATCCAGACAACTGGCTCGAAAAATTCCTTGGACCAATCCAATGGCGCGTGTGGTCCGACCTTTCTTCAGTTCCCCACTCACTACTTTAGTTCCTACCTGCAATCAGTTCCCATTTAGTAAAATAATAACTTCTAATCGTGGTTTCCTCATATCCTGCCATATACAACTTCTCATTTAACGTGCATAGAGACATTATAAAGAAAAATAAATCTCGGAAGGAAGTAGCAGAGATCGTTTTAGAGATGGATTTGATTTTCACACTGATTAATGCGCTGTTTAATTTATGTTCAACTAGTTAGCTTTAGACGATATACTGTTTATCTTCAAAACTAAAAAATGAGATTGGATTCAATTTACATAGGCTTCTTCTTCACTTTAAATAGAACGACTACTTAATAAATGAATGTAAAATCACTAGTTCTATCCACTGCAGCGCACATTAACGACAGTGATTTCAGTCTGAAGTCTGTCGTCATGATCACTGCAGTGTTAAATATAACCTGATCTCACCACAGCAAGCCGATTAGCTATTTGTGCTTAAGAACTTCGAAACACGCGATTCTGAATAACAGCATCATAGTGTGTGGATGGTCCATCAACAAATAAGGCCTTGTTATGGTGCACAGCCCCACACACACACACACACTTACACACACACACACACTTACACACACACACGCCCTGGCACTGCTCTTCAGGTTTTTTGGATGTTCCTCTGAAATGAGGGGTGTTTTCCACATGCCAGGGAGGCGTTTAGAGGAAGGACAGATGATTACTGCGGTTCCTCCCTGACCAGAGACGCTCTGTAACGTGAAGATCATTGCCAAGATCCCGTCATTAGAGCGCGAGGGTGTGATAAAGCAAACCAAAGTGTGTAGGAGGTTCACGTCGCTGTTACCCACTCCGAGCAAAGGTGCAGTGATAAACATGGGTTTAGCTAGAATTCAGATGGCTTTTAGACAGCCAGGCTCAGGTTCTTCTGAAAAATACAATGCGCAGAATCTTCCATCTACCCCAAACATAACCCGTTACATTTAGTTTTAAATCTAATTACACTAGCAAGTAATAGCAGCCTAGGTCACCCAAAATCTTTAGTTTTAAATTTCTTCCTCAAACCACATGATTCAGCAGTCATACAGATGTGCTGATGCGGACTGTTTAGGACACAGTGGAACCTATAAATATGAACTAAACCTATAAATATAAACTAAATCTGTGTAGCTGAAGTCTGGAATGTTACCTATAGGAGCGGCCATCTTAAGCCAGGTTTACCTTTTATTATTTTGAGCATGCCTTTGCTGTACATCCTAAAAGAATTCTTTGGTCGTGTATTCGGCCAGGATTTTATTGAGATTATCCAGTGTAGTGCGATGAGTAATAATCTTAAGAGACTGCTTAAATCGCACGAATGTTTTTAGTGTGGTATTATTGTATCCCCTAGGCCCCGCCCCCAAAGATTGAAAACCGGGGCAGAAAGCTGTGGCCTGTTGTTCCGTACGTGGATTACTGAGTCAGCTGGATTGTTGTTGATTCGACATGATCCTAACACGGAATTTATCCATTCGCTGAAACTGTTCTCGGATTTGTTACCAAGACAACAAGCCCATAAGCACAAAGTTTGTGCTTTCAGTGTGTTAAAAGGGCAAAAGTGATCTGAAGTGATCAGTCTGTAAATCGATCATGAGTCCTGATCCTGATTTATTATTCCATATCCACTAAATTGCGTGCAAGAGAGAAAAGAAAGCTTTTAATGGCCTTTCCAGGTGTGCGTACCATACGCATTAGCTAACCTGTGACTCGCTGATCAGGTTTCGAGTACACATATATCAGTTCTTTCCAAGCAAAAAACGTTCTGAGGTGCGTCGAAGAACTGAATTGTCCCGTTAGGAATGATCACGATTAGAAAATATGGCATTCATCAACTGGGATTTGTTCAATGAAGGATGATAATAAAGTTACAAACTTCGACATTACAAACTTTAATTATTTATGAGCTACTTTACTGTCATAGCTCCAATGACGCAAACTTTAGGCACCAAGCACGTCTTTGGGTTGAATGGAAACTGTGTGAAGTTGCTTGGTGTTGTTTTAGTACGACGTCTGTGGCAGTACGAGTGGATTCATCAGCATATAAAAGAGAAAAACAGATCGTCCTATATTTTATTCGGAAAAGTTTTAGTTTACTGCGTTCGGTTAAAAAAAAACAAGATGGTGAAAGTCGTCTGTAAAAAGCACATTAGAAGATCGGTGTGTGTGTGTGTGTGTGTGTGTGGTGTTGCTAGGCTAGTTAATGTTAGTGTAAGAAGGTAATATTTTCATGGGCTTTGCAGTAATAATGGGATTGATTGATGTATTATGAAACCGTGTTTAGAGTCTCTGGCTCTCTTCCCGAAGCTCTGTTGCTGAACTTTTTGTCCAGGTTTCCTGCTTGTAAAGTAATTTTTCCTGTGAAACAAGCGAAAGGTTCCCGCTCGCCCTCGCTGCCAGTGAAAACAGGACGAGCCCGAACTCCTTCTCCACAACCTGCAGACTACAAACAGGCTTTCTTACCCTGCGTTCGCACTAGAACGTCGCTAGTGACGCTTGTCTCCAGTTTGTCTCTTGTGGGCGTGGCTTGTGAAGCACTTTTTTTTTTTTTTAGTAGCTAACACTGATAAGTTCGACAAGCTAAATATTGTACTAATTAGATTTACATGTTAGTCTTCGTACTAGCTTCGTTATCAGATTAGCTTAGCGAAGCGAGATAAATTAGCTACGTACACTCACCAGAGGCATCAGCGATCTCTGCGACTTCCTTCCGAACTTTTTTTTTTTTTTTCTTCCTAATGTCTCTATACACATTTATATGACAGTTATACACGCTCGTATATGCCAGGAGAAGATGAATAAGATGAATAACCATAATGAGGTTATAGGGTTTTCTGCCACTGTTGTGAGTGAAACAGTAAATGAGAACTAATTGCAGGTAGGAGCTAAAGTTGGCCCGAATGTTTGGGTCTGTCGCTGTACTGCAATCAAAGCTGATTTGCATAGAATTGAGAAAATCTCGATTTTGCGTTGTCACTCTGTCTCTGAAATTGCAGCTCCGTGTCACGCATGTACGTAGAAAGCGAAGGAGCGCTTTGTGGCTTGCTAGCGTGAAGATCTCTCGCTCCTTCCACTACGAGCTCGCTGTGATCTCCAGGCCATTAATGCAAGTGCAGCTCTGTTTGGAAGGAAACACTTTTCCTTCTGAGTGTATTTTAGGGATTAAGATAAACACCTTTTAACAAGGTGCCATTAGAGCTTCCCGTCTCGCTGGAGGGCTTCAGCGCGGAGACCGAGTGACGAATTATTACCAGCATTAAGCAGAGAAAGGAGAGACGCTGGAGGACAGCGAGCCCTGCTTCGTCTAATCACTGAAACATGGGCTGAAAATAAAATAACAGCCCAGGCACGTTTTCAGAGGATGTCAATTTGCGGGTCTTGTTTCTCTGCAGGTTTAGAAATAAAGTTAAGACAAGTTAAAGGTTAAAGGTTTATAGGAAGCAGAAAATAGCACCCCAGAAAGTATTATCCATTCAAAGAACCCTTAAGGAATCATTCATTGCATTCCTACGTGGTCATCAAAACCCTGAGCATAATTTAGGAAGCACAAATTGGATATCAGAGCTCAGAGAACCAGGCAATATCCGATACCCATCCTTTTAGAGACTCTGATACCTTTTTAAAAATTGTTTTAAAGGCTGTTGCTGTGAGAACACACACAGTATTTTTCTGCATTTACGTGATGTTGTGTATAAAAATGCGTCAGTGGATCAGAGAGGAAAAGCCAACATGAATCCAGAATTTCAGACCGATATTCGGATAGCGATTCTCAGTACTGGATCAGTGCAGCAAACCAGTCTGCGTTTTAGGAAGACTTCCTGTGGTTTCATGGATTTTAACGGACTTGAACCAGAAATGTGTGTGTTTAATACTTAAGAAGAAAATGTCTCAGTGAGCCTGTTATGAAAGGCTGGAGTGCAAAGGTTTGCATTCTCTTACCTCAAGATAATGAAACCTACAAAACATTCAATGCGAGTTCGGTTTCAGAGACACAACGATGGTCAAGATATTAACAGCGAAACAACCGAAATGATTTTTCGGAATGGGATCTGAATGTGTCCTGTTGTTTTATTTGTCTTTACGGACTCAAAAATAATCCCTGGCAGGTTGTGTTTTTTTTTTTTTTTTTCCACTTGTATTCCTCCGCGACTCTTTGCTCGTGTCCGTGTGTTTCTGTGTTTCTTCCATTTCTGAATGAGTTTGTGCTGTTTTTACTTTATCTTCCTCCCTAAACGATCGTTTCATCTTCTCCAGCTCCAGGAAAGATCAGTATGTTCTGTCATAGGGCATGTGAGAGGTTTTTTTTTTGTTTGTTTGTTTGTTTGTTTTTTGGATTATGTGAGAGTTTGAGCATGTTTAAGCTTTTCATATGTTGGAAAACCTTAACCTTTAATATGTTTCTTTCATCTGGGAATACCTGGATATAGTGACATTTAAAAAAAGATTTAAGGTACATAGTTGGAAAAAAAATGTACACACAAGATATACACACCTTTCCAGGTTAAGGATACAAGCTAAAGGTGCAAGTGCTTGATGGTACCATCCCAGCACCAAGGAGAAGTCCAGTTTAGCACCTTTTTGTTCTGAGAGTGTGTGGGACAGCGTTCAGATAAATTAACTAGAGCATGTAAAAAGGGATGCAAACTTTTGAGCTCGATAAAGAGACTCCGCTGCAGCAGTAAATAAACACGGGATTATTAGTTAAATTATAAAATGGAGGCACGATTTTCTTTGCATTTTTAACCAGAAACCAGGAGAGATGCAAACTTTTGCATTCACTTATTACTATTAATATTTGATAAAGTGAACACTGACAAAGCTGGACTCTCTCCTCTGTATCATCACGTGCATTCCACGTGCATTCACTTTTTAATACACTTTTTATTGGGAAGTTTTTAGGGATTTTCTTGTGACACGTGGAAATGGTGAAACGCACCGTGCTCACGTCTCGCAAGACAACTGCTCGTGCGAATTCGTGAAGTGAACACGTTTGACTTCACGTGAACAGTGTGTGATTACAAAACCACGGGCTCCACTTGCGGAAAAATGAACGTGTAAAAAAAAAATAATAACACACGCGTGTGAGAAAACCACGTGACTGTTTACGCGTGAAGGGACACTTCAGAATTATTGACCCTATATTTCTTAATTTATACATGTTTATATTTCCCTATTGTTTATGCAGCGCACTGACGCTTCTGCAGCAACATGCACTGAATGTGTTGCTTTGCGTTCTTTCCTTCTTCTTTTCCTTCCTTCCTTCTTTCTTTCTTTAACCTGCCGTAGAAACACTGCGCTTGTTAACTCCTCCGCATTCACAAAGCACTATTGATATTGAAATTGCATGTCACAAGGTGACTATTTGTGGGCCGTTAACAAAAAAAACAAAAAAACAAAACAACCCAACAACCATGAAGTCCATCCGGGGCTCCTTTTCGGCTTCAGCGTGACAAGCGCGAGGCCACCTGTGCTCGGAAACAGAGCCAGATTAGCCTGTGAATTACAGCGCGTCGGTAAACGCCTGGGAAACGATCAGCCTCAAGAGGGCAATTTGGCCGCAAATATGAAAATGCGCAAATTTCTGGACCCATTAACGTACAGGCGCGCTCGAGCGCCGGGGTGTAATTGCGGCGCGACCCCCGGCGCACATTCAGCCGCGCGGGAGCCTATTAATTGCGTTAAAATAGTAATGAAATGACGTGCCGTTTGCACGCGCGCTGCTCGGCAGCACCGGCATAAGCATCGCGTAGGCCTATAGGCAGGTAGAAGTGGCGCGCGGGGCGCGTTGGAGAGGCAGTTTTTAGGGGCCATCGCGCGCAATTACGGACAATCAGAGGAGGGCTCGAGACCCCGCGCTCTCCACAATGGGGCCCGGTGCGCTCCGTGTTTTTGCGGGGTGCTGAGAGAGAGATGGAGGGAGGGATGGAGGGATGGGGGGGTGTTGGGGTGGGGGTGTGGCGCTCAAGTGCGTGCAGCTGCGCGAGCGCGATTCAGCTCCGGCAACGGCGGCCACCTCTCGCGCCGCAATTAGCAACTCCTTTCACTTTTTTTTTTCTCCCCCTCTATTTAAAGAAAAAGAGGAGGAGGAGGAGGAGGAGAAGGAGAGAAAAACCCCGCAGCAGCGCCACTGTTTTCTCCCCGCGGAATCATCTCTGGGAGAAAAGCAGCGATTGATTGTTGCCTCGAGTGGCTCGTGAAGAGCGTATTTTCATAATGGTGCTCTTAATCCTTCGCTTAAAAAATGGAAATTGCCTTAACTGCGCGTGAATGATGAGATTGACACATGGCCTCTTGTTTTTTTTTTTTTTTTTTTTTTTTTTTTTTAACGGGGAGCTTTAATTTCTGACCAAGACCTGCATCACGAACAATATCTCTACCAAAAAGTCTAAAAGTGAAGATCGTTATTTAGATGTTTAATGCTTTATACTTTCCACGAATAAACCTGTGTTGTAGCTTTGTACAAACTTTCAGATAAATGTAAATTATTAACTTATTAAGGTTTCCTGGATTGTCCAGTGGCTCTGACTGTATAGATTACAGAGACTTTCTTATAATGTGTAAAACTGATCTGAGAGCTGCGGTGTGTCTGGAGGTCAGTATATGATGTCACTATACACGCTATCAACCAATCACGTAGGATATGTAAATTACGTAAGGAATAAAACACAAAGGGCCATGGTGTTATTATTTTCCTATAGCAGAATGCCACGAAGTGTTCGATTCCTCTTTTGATTGATTAACAAACAACATGCCATACTTTTATCCTTTTATAGTTACATGTCATGTTTGGAACATCCATGAGACATGTGAGGTCGTGATAGCAGCTTGTTCCCTCACCAGACTCTCTTCATTCTCTGTCTCGAAGACAAAGAAAACGCAGCTTGCCGTGTTACCGAGAAATCGTAAGCGTAAGCGTAAGCGTAAACTCCTCTGTCCTGAAGATGTGGGAAAAATGAAAGTAACAGCTTTACCTCCGACTGTTTCAAAGCTCTGACACTGGAGACTCCTTCCATAAATGTTAAATAGCATTTATTCTCCTTACAGAAATCTTCACCGTATCAACAATCACACAGGTTTGTAATCCGTTTATGTGGCGCGTACGCCGTCATCGAGCGGTTACTATAGAAACGATGACGTCTTTCTTACCGTACCGTAATCTGCTGCTGTAGAAAATTAACAAACACCTTCTGAGCAAACGGATTCCAGCATTCAGAGCTGTGTTTTATTAATTTGGACATGTTTTAGCTGGTGTTTAGTAAATCGGTGATGAACTGAGGATGTGATTGGAGATTATCTGTGATGGCATGAGGACGTGCGTGAGGACGTGCGTGAGGACGTGCGTGAGGACGTGCGTGTTCGTGGCATTTCTATTTGGTGTAAAAGTCCAGAGAGGTTATTGGGCTGTTTTAAATAGTTCTTGGGTTAAAAAACAAACAGTGTATTGTGTAGAGATCAGTCTGAATGGTTTACAATGACATGCTTGGGCTTGCTTTAACGTTAGAATGTTCTATGCGATTGCAAACTTGAGATCTGTAACTGATTTGCTTTCGCAGATGATCACGAGCACGAGTGGATCACACGGACGTGCCGGAAAGGCTGGGATGAGTTTGTGGGATGTATTCCCAGGAACGGCACGATGTAAATTTGAATAAGGTGAGTCGATGTGAACGTACGTTCGAAACAATAGGCTAGATAATCGATCCTCTAGAATTTAAGAGCCGTCGCAATACAGAAGGAGTTAGTGACTAAACTGCTGCATTTATTATTTTATATATATATATATATATTTATCTATTCTAAATCTACAGGTTTCAAAGTGGAGTCCTGGGGAAGCCTGATCCACTTTTTTTGGATCGAATTTTTATTTATTTAAATTTTAATGGCATTATGATGGTGGAGATCAAAATAAACCACAATCAAATTTGACTGGTGACTGGCTGAGTTTTTTTTTTTTTTTTTTTTTTAAAATATAACATTTAATAAAACTTAATACTGCTGTTTATGACAGATATTTTGGCTTTGCATTTTAGCACAGTAGGTGGAAAGTAAAGAAATGTAAAAAAAACATCGCTAATTATCTCTAAAAATCTCTAAAATCTAAAAATCTCAGATTAATAAATAAGATGCACGACCTGCATAATCTGCTTAAAATCTAAATGATTGGATTCGGATCATAAAATAAATCTGTGGTGTGATTATTAGGAGGTTGGTGATGGATAATTTTAGTTAATTTTTTTTTTAAACTAGAAGATGCAACAGGTTTGAGAACCCACGGGTGTGTGTGTGTGTGTGTGGGGTTTCATGTTTTAATATCTTTGTGGGAACCAAATATCCCACAAGGATAGAAATATCTGACAATATTAACCTCGTGGAGACATTTACTTTTACAAACACTGCAGATTTAAAAAAAACAAAAACAAAAACAAATGTAAACAGAACGTCCTCACAAGAAGAATAAAACAAACGTGTGTGTGTGTGTGTGTGCGCTTCAGGCTGAGCTGTACTTCAGGGAGAAAATTGCAGATCCGTGCGGTAATGAATGAAATCGTAGTAGACTGGAATCTGTAGAAGTAATTTATTAATAAGCCTCATAATAATAATTCCTGAAAATATGAAACTGAAACCAGAAATAAATAAATAAATAAATAAATAAAAAACAACTTTACGTCTTCTTTGTTTTGTTCTTTGTTCAGAGCGCACACTTTGTGTAGCTGTTTCAGTCTCGTGCTTCTCTACAATACAGATTTGTTCTATTAATATTTAGTCGTATGATGGGACATATAGGCTGAGCAAATGTGTTCGAATAATACAATTTATTTTTCTTGTAGAAAAATGCAGTTAAAAAAAATGCAATAAAAGAAGAACACCCGAAGTCACTTCACGTCAGTCTGTCAGTCTTTGGACTGATACGAGCAAAAAATGGTGGATATTGGAATAAAAAAAAAAATGAATTCATTTGATCCGATCCTGTAAGAAATGGAAAAGGTTGGATTCGGGTTTGGAGAGGATTGTTTCGTAAATGTTTTGTTAGGATTGATTTTTATTATGTTTATTATATTATAGTGCGGTAATGCAGGGTCACTTTAACGCTGTTGTATGTTTGTGTTTTTGTGCGTTCTTGGTGTGTCTCTTTTTATATTTTTATACTTTTATAATCCGATTGTGTATAATTACTATTATAAGTATTACGTCTCCTATCCTTTGCTGCTGTAACAATGCAAATGTCCCCATTGGGGACGAATAAAGGATCATCTTATCTTATCTCATACTTGATTTATATTATATAATAATATATAATTATAATTGATTTTTGTGTGAAAGCTGCAGGAAGTTGTGAACTTTTTTGAAGTGCTTCAGTTAAAAAAAAAAGATCTAAAAGCTTTTTAAAGATAAAATATTGGCTGGGAATCTGATATCAGCAGCAGTATCGGTATCATGCCATCTCTAATTTTAACTCGATGTTTCTTAAATGCACAACTGCAATATAAAAGGTAAAGAAATTCTGTGCAAAGAAGAAGAAAAAAAGAAATGGAGATGATTTATGTTTTTACAGCAGCATAACGCTGATCCACTTCTCGGGTCTGGAGTAAAGTTTTAGCCGAAACGACTTTTTTTTCACATTTTCTACGTTTCGCGAACGTCGCAGCGGCGAGCGCTCGGTTTCATGAGGATTTGCTCCTTCCTGAAAAAGTCCAGCACAAAGCTGCCTCCATCTTTGCCACACTGAACACACAGATCTGCTTTGTTCAGGCTGAATTTTTTTGCATTTGAGTGCAAAAGTTTGCACCCCCTCATGTGTTTTTAGTGGAGCAAAGAGAAATGAAGCAAGGCTAAAATGAAATGTTACTCGAAAGTAAAATAGTTCAGTAATTAATTTTATCCTGAGTCTTTGTGTCAAAAAGCTTTTCCATCTTTATTAAAGCTTGGAGGCAGTTGTACAAGGCAAAGCTGGCAAACTTTAGAATTTTTACACAATTTGTGCTATTTTGCTACATGTGATAATGAAGGAACATCTATGAACTCAAACACGTTCAATGTCTCGTTGCTACAAATTGCATTTCTTCGTCCTCTTCTTTTTTTAACGAGGGTGTGCAAACTTTTAGACTTTATGTAAATGAGGCAACAATATAAACCATGTCTTTGAATATGTATTCATGTAAGGAATAAAACACACCTCGGTGTGCTGTTGTAGGAAAATAATCGTCATGTTTTACTCCTATTATACTACAGCAATTTTTCATTTAGTAATGAACACGTCATACTTTTTATCCATTCACAGTTACATTTAATGTTTGTGAAACAAGTTAGTTTCTGTTGTCTCTTACGTTATAGCAGCTATAAACAGTCGTTCCCTCACCAGCCTCTCTTTTTTTTCTCTCTCTTGAAGTTAATAAGACAAAAAAACTTCAAAGTGTAAACTCCTCTGTCCTTATGAAAACTTAAAGTTACAGCTTTACCTCTGACTGTTACAAAGCACTGACACTGGAGACTCCTTCCCTAAATGTTACACAACCATATCAACAACGAAACATTTTGCAGTTTTACATTTTAATGCGCAGTGCATAGAGTGATGGATAGAAAGATAATCATGCACACACAGAGAGCAACTACAGAGGAATAAGTGTGTGTGTGTGTGTGTGTGTGTGTGTGTGTGTAATTCATGCCCACCTATTGCAGATACTTCTCCAAATTTTCCATCCAACAAATGATCCTTTTGGGAAAATAGACCTAAACTCTCCTTTAGATTTAAGTGTGTGTGTGTGTGTGTGTGTGTGTGTGTGTGTGTATCCTTTGAAACAGTACCCGGGACAGGAGATCAGCCCCGTGATGCAGCCTGACAGTGACTTCCTGTGTGTGATGGTGCTGGAATCAGTGAGTGAGTCATTACTGCACACGCTGACCCGTGAAGGGCCTGGCAGCTCCGCCATCGGCCTGTGATTGCTTCCTGCTTTACGCCGTACGCACACACACACACACACACACACACACACACACTCACTCACAGAACTAAATGATACAGTATGGAAAGATACACTCCATTTTCTCCCTTTAGTATTTGACAGTACATTCTCACATAAACATATCGACTGATAAACATATATGTATATTCAGCGATTTATTTATTTATTTTTTTCCCCACTGAGCGAGCGAAGCTGGTTTTAATTTAGCTCGTAGTAAATCAGTGTCTGAGAGCTTGATGAGCTCCGGATCGTCCATCTCTCTCTTTGATCATTCGTCTTTTAGTGTGCACTCCGCATCGATAAAGTTTGCACCCAAGCAACACTCGAAGGCCATGTTTAATGTCATTTATTCATTTTATTTATTTCAATTTTACAAAACAGACAACGGGACAAGGGGGAAAAAGTGCTTTACAGGCTAATATCGGTTTCAATAAATACAAGAACGTCGAGGCCTCGTCTTCATCCTCATCCTCATCACCGAGCTCAGAACACACAAGCGTACTCCGCAATACAAATATACAGTTTAGTGACAGCTACAGCTTTTATTTTTTGCCCAAATCAGTCCCGTGGTACGTCAGAGTCCGGGTCGAGCCACACGCTCGCTTTTACACTGCAGGAACTGAGGCACAAGCTAACATGGCAGACACAAAATCAGCGAAAAAACAGAGAAACACACACATATTCTGCTCCCATTTCACGACAGGACACGACTTAAATAAAAAATATGTGTACATTTTTAATTTTCTTTACATGTACTCGGTTTTCGGTTCATCTCTTCCTACTCTCTGGGTAAAACATTCACAAACTGATTTAAAAAAAAAAAAGCCATTTGAGATAAACATCCTGTTTTTGCAGATTCACACTTTTGCAAATTTCTACTGTTCAATCACGTCATTTTATCCCTTCTTTAAAAAAGGTTTTAGCCTTTTAATCTCTTATCCAGACGCAGCCAATGCATGTTAAAATGGGGGCAGTATGTTTTTTTCTGAGATATCGTGAGTATCGTGACTTTTTATAACACTGACTAACTCGATTATTACTTACAGTAACAAGTAGATTGCTATTCTATACCAATTTAATACCATTTTTAAAAAATAATTAGACTTCTAGTTTTTCATCTTATGGCACTGCAGTTCACTTCGACCCCTAAGCATGATGATACATATTGTTTACTCTGAAAAGCATCTTCAAGTATTGAGATATTTGTTTTCTCCATATCGTATCGCCCATCCTTGGTCAGTATTGTAATATCGTCAAATGTGTACTTTGTGAAGCTGCTCAGCTCAGCCGCCGCCTCCGGGCAGTAATCAGCCTCTGTGGGTTTTTGAACGCCTGACGGAGCGAAGAAGCAGATGTTAGCAGGCGATGAAAGTGGCTTTTCGCTGATAAATCCATCCGAAGTAGAGAGATAGAGAGAGAGAGAGAGAGAGAGAGATGGCACATGCAGTCTGTGCTATAGATCCATGTAAACACTTGGGAACAAACGCACAGATCCAGCGAGATACTCGACAAATAATCACTGATTGTTTTTGTTTTGTTTTTGTTTTGTTTTTTTACAGTTTTTTTTCTCAGAGCGAGAGATGAAACTTCTCGCGACGTTCCTCGTCTCACTCCACAGGTCTCACGTCTTTACTGTGTTTTAATCCTGCCGTAAGAACCATGAATGTTCTCCGAATGTTTTGAGCAGTCAAACTCAAACCACTCTTCAGTGTGCGCATTAGAGGTCCAAATCCTGGTCTCGGTTCTTGATAACGAGGTTCCGGGCCGACGCTAACGGCTCACAGGTGTGTGAGACTCGCCTGCAGGTGAGGGGAAAATCCTGTCCACTGAAAGGCAGGAGGAAACGCCCCCTCTCCTCGTGAGGTCGGAGGTCAAGAGCATGCGGGGACGGTGACCCTGTCCTTCAGCCAGAGGCGACCTCTGAAGAGCAGACGGAAGTCAGGAGCGGGAGGTCAGGGTTGAGGGGTCAGGGGTCAATGTGGCGGGGTCGTTAGCGGCTGAGGGGCAGCTGTGGCAGAGACATGGCCTGGTGGGGGAGACTCTGTGTGGTCAGCACCGAGAACGGATGACCTGCAAATGCAAAAAAAACGGCGGATTAATACACACACACTTACACATTACAATTCTTACAATTCTATGCTTGTGATTCTATTCGTGTTAGCTTTTACAGGACACAGGATTGCATCACTCACTGTCGATGTAGCCGCGCAGAGCCACCATGCGCGCTCTCTCCGGGCTGCCGAAGGGCGAGTAATGCAGCTCGTCAGGCAACGAGGGGGGCATGCGTGCCTGCGGGTGGGCCTGCGGAGGGCCGCCGTGCTGTGGAGTGTGCTTTTTGTGTCTCGCTCGACAGTTCTGAAACCAAACCTGCAAACAAAAACAGGACAGGAGTTAGAGCTATCTCACCTCCCACTCCACCGTACTGTCTTTACAGAAGCAAACAGGCTCTCGTGCAGGAAATAAAAACACTCCATGACATGCTGTGAAAGGAAAATGATCAGCAACAGCATGGTGTGATGAAGCAGAGTTACTGTTACCACACCAAAGTTGATCGTTTTCCTAGAACAGCACTACACGGAGTGTTTTATTCCTCTTATACCGCAGCAGTTTGCTAACGATTACAATGTTTTATTCATTAAAGAATGAGAAGGCTCGTTCAGAGCAAAATAGAGTAAATGAGAGAAATGAAGAGATAATAAGTGAAAGAGAGATGACATTTTAGCATCTCTCACCTGTATGACTCGTCTGCTCAGTCCCGTCATGTCCGCGAGCTTCTGCAGCGTCTGAGCGTCAGGGTTGTTATCCTGCGCAAACTGAGCCTGCATCACCTGCACATGAGGCGTCGCACGACGATTACAAACCCAAAGCACTCTTTTCAATCACTAATCACTCATTAAGCAATGAAAGATTCTCATGTTGTCAGCGTCAGGGCTTCGTACCTGCAGCTGCTCAGCGGTGAAGGAGGTGCGAGCGCGTTTAGCCGGTTTGGGCTGGCTGTCCTGCTCCGACGGCACGGCTCCTTCCAGCGTGAGGCCACTTCCTGCACGGACAGAGGAGCGAACAGCGAGCAGTCAGTACACGCTAAATCTCAAAATGACTCTCAAGTACAGGGAGCTACACAGAAAGCACACAGGAGCGTGATTATAGAGTATTCTCTGTCAGGAAGAAGTCATTTCTGCACCTCAGACACGGACACACTCACCGCTCTCAGCAGCCCGCTTCAGGTTCTCCACCATGGTGTCGTAGTGGATCCTGCACAGCACCTTCTCCTCCACCAGGCCGAACTCCTCTCCGGTGGAAAGCTGCCGTTTGCAGGAGAAGCAGGCGAAGCAGGCCAGGTGGTAAGCGTTTCCGCGAGCTCTCCTCACCCAGTCGCTGGCGTAGATCTGGCGCCCACAGCGGGCACACTTCGTACCAAACCTACTGTGAGAGAGACAAGGCCCGGCGCATCAATACTCTGCACAGCTGATAGTTAATAAATACTGAGCACTCAGTAGATAACTCTACAGCATCCTTGCTCTCTCTCTCTCTCTCTCTCTCTCTCTCTCTATATATATATATATATATATATATATATATATATATATATATATA
>CM075019.1:22023896-22040008 GCA_037576675.1 Pangasius sanitwongsei | reverse complement strand
TCTCTCTCTCTCTCTCTCTCTCTCTCTCTCTCTATATATATATATATATATATATATATATATATATATATATATATTTGTCAGGCAGCCTGGACTTTCCTGAACTCAAATGTGTTTCTTTGCAAGTATCTTGGATTTTTCTTTTTTACCTAATTTTCTCCCAAATTGTTCACCTGCCAATTCCCACCCACCAGCCAGCTCTCCCTTATCATACATCCGCTAGCACCTGGGGAGGGTGAAGCTTTACACGTCCTTCCTCCGAGACATGTGAATCCAGACACCACAACTTTTTCGAACTGCTGCTTCACAGGGAGTTGTAACACACTCAGAGGGAACTGCTATCCGCCCTCTTCCACATACATGAGCTCACAGACACCTAGGATTGGCTAGTGTCACTGTGACTGACAGACAACGGTCCCTCCTACCCAGAGAGCATGGTTCATTTTGCTCTATTGGACTGGCTTGTGCATCACCAGGATGTGAACTCGTAAACTCTCGACAATAGAGCGAACGCTCTTCTGTTGTGCACTAACTTTCCAAAACTTGATTAAATCGTGCCATTCACTTTGTGAGGAAATCACACTTAGCTAGCGAAGGTTTAGACTTCGTTATACGGCTTTTGCTGTTGTTGTTAACTGTCTCATTATGTTTTTAAGTAAAAAACATTTCCACAGCATTTTGGGGAAATGTATGTATGAGATCTCAGAACATGTTATGGATAGAGCAACTCAATTTTGTGCAAAAACAGATTTTTTTTGGCTTTTTTTTCTTGACTGTTTGCTAGAATTCAGCCACAGCAACTTCTGAAGTGTTTTCCCAGAATGCAACGCTGAGTCACTTGACCAATGCTCTTATCCAGAGAAACCTCCAGTGCAAACCATGATGTAAAGTTTGCATCTAGGACTAAAGTGCTAAAGTGGTCTAGTTGGCGATAAAAAAAAAAGGACAAGCAATAGTACAAATATGTTCAGAAAACGAGGACGTCATATAAAATAACAACATTAACGAAAATCCATAGAAGAATAACAGACATGCAGAGTAAAGTACAGAAACCTTGATGTCATTTCTAGACATATAATAATCATATTATTTTTAAGGCCCCCTATAAAGCTTTGATTCATAAAGTTGCTATGTAATAAATGTTTCAGCCCTGAAATAAGCCCCGCCCCCATTTGTCACAGCTCAGCTGTGTTTTAACAGAGGACATGGAGACTGTTAGAGCAGCCGTTCAGCAGCCGCTCGGTGTGCGCGATCTCAGCACTCATTCGTTTCTAAACACCAGCTTCATCTCCGCGCTCCCTCCATTTATCAGCTCTGAATGTCCTTCATGTTGTTTTCATAGCTGTTAGATTAAGAACTAGGAATTGAAGGTGTGTCAGTGTAACTTTATCGTCACGCATGAATATAAATAAGTGCACAGTATTGACGGAGGTCGTGGACCGACCGGGATTTTTTTTTTATTTCTGTGTGCCAGCTTTAATACATTTTATTTTTTTACAGTATTGACATTAAACTTCCATTTCCATTTTTTTAAATACAGAAAACTTGTAACATTGATCTGAAATAATGATATGATCTTAAAGAAACCTTATAGAGACTTTTTTTTACAGCCCTGAAATAAGCCACGCCCCCATCTGTAACAGAGATGCTCGGCTGTGCCTTTTTTTTTTTTCTCCGTAAATGCGAACTACAGCGCATTCATAGTTTTAACAGAGGACCTGGGGTTGGTAATTATTTACTTATTATTATTATTATTATTATTATTATTATTATTATTATTAGTGGACCTTTAATTATTACTTTCTATAATTGTACCTTTACTTTTATATTTTATTAAATTGTAAAGGATTTATTTTCAATAAGAAACGCTTAAAGCAAGGCAGATGTGAGCTTTATGTATAAGAATTTAGTACAGTTTTTCAGAGGGATGTGATTATATAATATATATGATATATATTTACAAAAAAAAAAAAAAAAAAAAAAAAGCACTTCCATTTCCCAGATCATTTAAGACATGACTACATATCGATTCAGCGCGGAAATGCACAGAAGTGCTGAAGTCGTGTTACGAGGTGTTATATTGACGGAACCGGCCTGAGCGCAGTGACCATGTGAGCGTTCTCGGGTTCTGCTGCGGAGAAGGTCAGTGCGGCTTGGCGCAGCGGCTGAGACTAATGCTGTGCAGATGATGGTGGTTTGCATGGGAGCCCCAAAGCCTAGACCCCCTCACACACACACACACACACACACACACACATATGGACCCATCCACCACCACACCTCTGGCACACGGAGCGCTTGTGTAAACAACGTGTCGTACACCACCTCCTCTGACCACAGAGAAATGTGGGATATCAAGATGACTGATTTGGCTGCGGTTCCCCTTTCCCTTCGTCCCAAGAATGATGACACCAGGCTTGCACGCCGGATCGCGGGGCCGAGGGGCCCAGGGTTGGGGGAGCGAGAGGGAGGTTGGGGTGGGTTTTTTTGTCCACTGAAAATGACATCATTCCAGTCTAGAGAATCTCGCAGATAACTTAACAACGCTCGACTGGGACGTGTTCCTGATGAGACTTTGATTCTGATCTGCACCCAGGTTCCCAGAAACACAGCAAAACAGTTACCCTGTGTGATTAATGTGACCCTTTTCTGTTTACCGCTGATTTTAGTGCAGCGATTTTTTTTTTGTTGTTGTTCCAGAAAATTCCTACTAATGTTATGTTTCTATTTATGGCCCAGAAATGTGATACATTCAAATGGAACCTGTGAATTTGTGCTTTAGACTTTAGGAAGGCGAACACACAATACGTCTTCTGTTTAAGTGGTTGAAGTCATTAGAACACTGTTGCTAGGCAACTGGAAAACACAGACACAGAGTATGAGCTAGTTAATGATTGATTCGGATGCTAGCATTGGGAACATTGACATTTCCCGTAGTGTAGAAATGACCGAGTAAAGCCTCAGGACCGCTGTGATTACACTGTTATTACACTTAGTATCTGCCAAAAGTATGTGTCAAAAGCTCAACCTCTGAAGGTGTAATAAAATAAGGCAAATGAAATTTGTGTAACAAACAAACAAACAAACAAACAAACAAATAGAATCAGTAAACACAAATCCATTTGAGTGTAGTAATGAAATATAACCATTTCCTAAAACCTAATAATCAAATTCTAAGCCTGAGATCCCAGAATCTAATGCACAAAGGAATACAAATTCTAGAACCTCATGAACAAAGGAATGGGAATTCTAGAACAATTGGGGGGGATTCTAGAAACACATGCTTGACAGAATAGGAATTCTAGAACCCTGTACATGAAGGAATTCTAGAACCTCATGCATGAAGAATTTCAAAAATTGGAATCTGGAAAAAAGGAATTCTACAACCAAAGACAAATTCTAGACCCCCAAGCACAAAGGAATTCTAAAACCCTGTTCATAAAATAAAATTCTAAAATCCCATGCACAAAGGAATTCCAGAAGCCTGTTGACAAAGGAATAGGAATTTTAGAATTACATTCACAAAGGAATTTTAGTGTCTTTCCTTAACTGAACAACAATCTCTGCATGTATATGAAAAACAAAATCTAAAAACCTATGCACAAATAAATTCTAAAATCCCCCACACAACGTCATTCTAGAATCCCATGCACAAAGGAATTCTACTATTCCAATGACAAATGGAATGGGAATTCTAGAATCTAGAATTCTAAAATCCGATGTGAATGTCTTACTTAATCTAACTGAATAAGAATTCTGGATATTCCGGAAAACGTTGTTCCACGGCACAGTTTGCCAAACGCTTCGGCTCGAGCACAGAACCACTTAAAGAGGTTTTTCTGCTTGTTTGTTCCGTCGCAAAACATAAAAAGTCTGAAATCATCGCGCAGGATTCAGAGCCGTTCAGTGGCATTTTGTTTACTTTTCTAAACCCATGTTCTGACAGAACCGAACCGCACGAGCAGCACAACATCTGCGTAATGGTGCATTTCAGAGGACCGTTGGAGGAATTTGGAACCCTGATGAAATCTAGCAACACCACCACCACACCACCACCACTGTCAACATCACCACCACCATCAACACCACCATCACGAGCAACACCACCACCACTATCAACACCACCATCACGAGCAACACCACCACCACTATCAACACTATCAACACCACCACACCACCACCACTGTCAACACCACCACCACTATCAACACCACCATCATGAGCAACACCACCACCACTATCAACACCACCATCACGAGCAACACCACCACCACTATCAACACCACCATCACGAGCAACACCACCGCCACTATCAACACCACCACACCACCACCACTGTCAACACCACCACCACGAGCAACACCACCACCACCATTATCAACACCACCACCACTATCAACACCACCATCACAAGCAACACCACCACCACCATTATCAATACCACCACCACTATCAACACCACACCACCACCAAAATCAACACCACCATCACAAGCAACACCACCACCACCATTGTCAACACCACCATCACTAGAAACACCACCACCATCACTAGCAACACCACCACTATCAACACCACCATCACTAGCAACACCACCACCACTATCAACACCACCATCACTATCAACACCACCATCACTATCAACACCACCATCACTGCTAACAGCTACACTACTATCACCACCACCACCATCTACACCACACCATCACTAACACCACTATCACCACCACCATTTACACCACCACTGTCACCACCGCCACCATCACTACTACCACTTTTTCCACCATCATCTACACCAGCACTGTCACCCACACTACCACCACCACCACTACCACCACGTAGACCACCACACCACCACTTTCACCACCGTCACCACATCACTCTTCAGGAATAAAATTCAGCAGTGCAGTTTAGAACAGGAACTGTAAGAGCAGTGCTTTGTGCAGCAGGTATAATTGCGCTTCCTGCGGTTTTGTTCTGGATGTGCGTCTGTCATTCAGGGCAATAACTCGCAACAGGACACTCTTAAAGGTTCAGAGCATTTCTGACAGCATCCGAACTCTAAACTAATTCACATACAGGGATAAAATAACAGAAAAACCCAAAACCTGAGGAGGTACAAGCCTGGAGGATTACTCCTGATGTGCTGTTCTCTAATTTCCAGAAACAGGACTGTTTACTTTGAGGGGGAGTTTTGACGATGTGCTCAAAAGACTGCGGCGCACCAGGGACGTGGAACCACCTGAAATTTACTTAACACATTTTACTCATTTTTCATATACAAGGGAAAAAAAAATTCTCCACATTTACTACAGCATCAGGTGTTTTTCAGATTTCATCACTTCTTTAGTTGTGTAGAAAAAAAGGAAAGAAATTCTCTAAAATGGAAAATTTTACTCGGTAGTATCCGATCCTTTTTTGTGCTTCCTATAAAGATAGTTATCAGCGAAAATGTCAAGGCGTAGGTCGGATTGGACCGGAAATGAAGGGACGGCGGGACCCGAGAGGCGCCGAGTCTCGTGGAGGAGAGACGTGAGGAGCTGAGCTGAGTCTCTCCTCCACGAGTCTCAGCGCCTCTCAGATTCCGCCGTCCCTTCTCCCCTTCTGATTAGCAGCCGTCTCCGTCTTCCTGTGTGGCCCTCCGCTCACGCTCCTCGGCCAGTTTAGTTGTTTTTTTTTTTCCTCCTTAGGTACAGCCTCCGCTGTGTCCTGCCTCCCCTGCTGCTGAGAGTAAACCCACTCTGATTTCCTGCAATTACGCCCGATTAGAGCAGCTGTCAGTCCGGCGCAGATGAGAGACCGACACATCCACGTCTCAGTCTCCTGCCAGACACTGACATTCGCCGCAGACTCGTAAAAACACATAGCCGTGCGCCACAGAAAAGAAGATTATAGGTTCTAACTCTCCAAACCTGCAATGTGGAACGCTGCGGCGTCTGCAATCTGTAGCGTAGCTGCTAATTTACCTCCAGGGATCGATAGGGAGTGTGACAAATCAATGAGGTTATTATGGACAATATTCTGCCTACTGCATCCTGCCGTAGCTCAGAGTCACTTCAAGATTAACCGCAGATGAGTTTCCCGGGTTCTGCGTGGGAGCGGAACGGCACGAAAAGGAATTCTGCGGCACCGCAGAACACACACGTCATTTCCAATCCGTGCAGATGACGGACGTGCGAAGGCAAGCAGGTGTAAACCTGATGACGTGACGATTCCCATACTGCAGAAACATGCTGTCTCTGTAAGTTCCCTAACCAATCATGATGGAGAGATTCCTCAATTCCAGCATTTGTGATTTGACGTAAAAAAAAAAAATGTCCTCACATGTACCAAGGAATTCTAGAACCCAACATAAAAGGAATAGAAATTCTAGAATAACATGTACAAAGGAATTGCCAGCTATGATTTTACATACAAAAGCACTTAATCTTAAGAGGAAAGGAAGTACTAGAATTGCATAGAACCCCAGGAACAAGAATAAAAAAAAAATTGTAGTATCTAGAACCCCATGTACAAAGGAATAGGAACCCTATAATCACGTTTACAAAGAAAATCTAGAATGAGCAAAAGAAGTAGAAAATATAATCGAATATACTAAGCAATGGAAGTTGTAGTATAATGTGTACAAAAGAATTCTAGAACCTTGTACACAAAGGAATAAAAACTCTATAATTGAACATATGAAGAAACTCTAGAACCTCACGCACAAAGGAATAGAAACTCTAGAACCTCATGCACAAAGGAATAGAAACTCTAGAACCCCACGCACAAAGGAACAGAAACTCTAGAACCCCACGCACAAAGGAACAGAAACTCTAGAACCCCACGCACAAAGGAACAGACAGCTATGGCTTTACATTAAAAAGTCCTCTAGCCAGTGAGCTCAGTGTAACAGAAACATTCTTTCAGAAATATAAAAATGCCTGGGAAACATTTACGGCAGCCATTTTGGACCAGCACACGTGATAGCTATCAGGTTGCTCTTTATAAATATAAACACACAAATATAAAAAAACATTCTTAAAAAGAGTTTTCACCAAAAATAAGAGAGGTTTGAGCTCAACAAGCCGAAAGCACGAACGTTAACCACGACCTAGTCGTGGATCTCAACAGGTTATGGCTCTACATCGAAATCTAAAGTGACGTCTGGAGTTCTGTAACGCTGCTCTGTGACAAGTTCTATCGCTGAACTCTCTACACTGTCAGAAGAAAGGGTACTAAACTGTACCGTACCGTTCCCTGTAGCGGTACTCTTATCTTCTGTACCTTTGTGTCTATTATATAGAAAGGTGCATGTAGTGTATATTTGAAACTTTACTTGGAAAAAGAGGTAAATATTGTCCAATAATGAACCTTAAATCTTTTTTAAAGATCACTATATCCAGGTCAAAGATACATATTAAAGGTACAATAGTTACGAAATTGAATTAGACAGATAGAGTTCAGTACCCTTTTTTCTGAATTTTATATATATATATATATATATTTAATCTGTTGGCATGTCATACACTAAGGGCAAAATCTTGTAGTGTTTTTCTTGACAGTGTCTTGGATAAACGCCACTTTATCTCCTAATCACAGGACAGACAGGAGAACAGAGAGAACGTTTCAGTGCTGCTGTACAAACCGCACAAAAAGCCGAGGTTCGATCCTTACAGCGAGCTTCACTCACTTACGCCGGACTGCTTGACAACTTGAAACTATTACAGCCGGCTTTTTACTTGTCTGCATGAATATCTAACACAGTCAATCACTGCTTGGCCTCCAGTAATGTTCCCATGATGCCTTGATATACGAGGGCCTCCACAGAAATAATAAAAAAAAAAAAACCGAAATACATACATAAAGGGCTGAAAGCGAGAAGCTGACGCGTCTGTGGGAACCAGCCTTTTTTTTTTTTTTTTTTTTTTTTAATTTCGGTAATGAGGAAAAGATTAGCATGTCCCAATGGTTGCTTTAATTTTAGTTTAGATCTTTGCGCAAAAAAAATGCCTTAAGGACACGACTGAGAGAAAAAGATTAATATGTGGCGTGTAAAATGTTTTATATTTGCAATACAGCCTTGCATAAACATGTGATGTGAAAATGGTCCTGAGATTTAATCAGCAAATCACAGAGCAAAGGTTCAAATAAGAAAAAGATTTCAATCCAGGATGATTTGTCACTTTAGACCAAAGACACACTGTTATCTATCTCTATCTCTACATGCTGATTTGAATCTGATCTATCTCCAGTCTGATTGCATGCAGAATGAAGAGAGAAAAACACACACACACACACACACACGTGACACAAATCTGGCTAAAAAAAAAAAACAAAACACACACATTCTCTATGAAAACTAGCACTCTACACCCAGCACTTCTGCCTTTCTCCAACAAAACTGCTGCACAGATGTGTGTGTGTGTGTGTGTGTGTGTGTGCCCAGCCCCAACATGGCCCGTGAAGAGCCAGCGGCATTCACAGCCTATCATGTGAAGCATCACTTCAGATTATTGGCCCTAACACAGAAAACAAATGTTCTCTGAAAAACACAGTATCAGCTTTAAAGGGGCCAGTCACTTCACACGGCCTGCGAACGAGCGGGGAAGGCAGGCCAACATCCTGCACGCTCTGCAATCACCGCATCTCACACACCCCTCACATCCCCTCACATCCTGAAGACAATTCCACAGCAGCTCGTATCCTTTCACTCCGCACTCCGAAGCCCGCGTGATCAAAATACCCCCACGCTCTGTCGCCATTAGATCCCGATTATACTGCCAGCGTAAAAAAAGCCGTCCCTGTGCGACGTGGCTAACGGTCGCCTTGCTGAGGGTCAAATTATTACTTTTTGGTGGATCGTGTCAATGTCATAATTCATCCTCGCAGCAACCCCCGTCCGCACAGTAAAGTATTATTAGAGGGAAGCTGTCTCACAATAACAGCATTTCAGCACATCTGTAATAACACGAGCGAAATGTTTATCTTTGTCTTTATCTTATATGTCAGGTGTAAATACGAGGGATCTGTTATTACACTCTCACACAAGCTAGCACTAAACTGTACCTCACCTTGTTATTGGTGCTCAGTAGAAATCAAAATATAAAGGAAAAATAAGGGCTTGCATTACATTTAGTAAGCAATCAAAGCATACCTGTTTTTGGTTTGCTCATTAAAGGTGCAGTATTTCAGAACTTCCTGCTTCATAAGAACTGAGATCATTTAAAAATGCTCAGGTACTAAACTGTACCCTTCCTTGTCACTGGAATATTAAGACCACACCTTTTGTACCTTAAATGTGTGTCTTTTACATGGTAATGTAAACATAGCATACCTTTAAAATGATTTTAGGTGCATAATTCCACCTTTAACACGTTGTTAGAGTACGTCAAAGGTACGCCGCATGCATCTTTCCAGGTATACGATAGGAACAAAAGAGGGCACCACCCCAGTGACAAGGGACAAGGAATAAGGTACAGTTTAGTACCCTTAGTACCCTTCTTAAAGCATATCATTCTGTATATATCTTAAGTGAAGCAGGAAGCGCAGAAATATTCCACTTTTGCATAAAGAAGCCATGTCACATCAAGAAAAAAAGAGTTACGCTTGTTTTTTTCCCCCTTAAACATAACACACATCCTTATTTTTCCCCTTATCTTCATAATGTTTTAATTAATATTCAGCTTGCAATCAACAATAAGCGATTTAAACAAAAATAAATACGCCTAACAGCCTGATATGCAAAATGATTGAGTACAGTATTTCTCAAAGTGCAGTCTGTGTGTGTGTGTGTGTTTTTTACACTGGTTATTATTATTGGTATTATTATTACAGGTTATTACCGGTATATTTATTTATTTATAAATATTTGTATAATTATTAGTTGATTTGTCTGCTCACTTGAGCTGAATTGTCCTGTAAACAACGTCAACATGGACCTGATGTATGAGTGGATAATTAATGAATAAAAAGCTCTACGGCTCCAATAAATATCCAAAATGTTATTCCACATTCACATTTCCATACTGAGCCTCATATTTGTCTTATGTCCATAAAATAAATCTGTGCTCTTTTTCTTTTATTAACAGTTAAAGGATTACAAGAAGTTTGAGACTCATGCTTTAGAGTTTGCAGAAGAAGAAAAAACTGCAGCCCCTTTAAGGCTTTAAGACTTTTTTTTTTTTTTTTTCTTTCAGAAACTGAAAAGGAAAAGCAGCCTGGTTTCAGGATGAAGTGGAAAAAAACTTACCCTACCTGAAATAATCCATTTTGCAGAAGATCTCCTTGTTTTTGATGTAGCAGCTGCTGTGTTGGCGCAGTGAAGTCCTGCACACTGAGCACTCCAGACAGCGCACGTGCCACATCAGATTATTCACCTGCCAATGATAGTAATAATAAAAATAATAATAATAATAATAATGAATGATACGCTTGCATTCTTAGCTTATGTAGGTTGTAATACACGATTACTGTTTTGTGATCCATTTCGGATCATTTTAATGCCACGCGTTTGAGTCGCATTTGAAGCTCGTGCGTTTGCGTTTAAGCAAAAAAAAAAAAAAAAAAAATTATTAACACTTCTATACACACTCTCGCCAGCTCCAGATTGCACTTCTGAAAGTGCCTTTACACTCGTGCACAGTAATCCTGCTTATTGCACTCGTCCTTCTCTTGCTCATATTACTGTCCTTTAATATATCTCATGTTTAAGTGCCTTATTGTTTGTCGTTTTGCACGTGAACAAATTTCTGATATTCACTGCACTCCTCAGGTCTCGTGCTGCAGGCAGTCCTTTTGTCACCTCGCTGTCTTCTTGTCACATTAACACTTTTACTGTCATGTTTAAGTTTATTTAAATATTTCTCACACATTGCATTCTTACTATCATGCTGCAGAAACGCTTTCATTTCCTCGTGAGAGATTAACAATCTCATCTCATCTCATCTCATCTTGTGAAAGTACATTGCTGGGGCAGAAACACTGACACGCCGCACTTCCTGTCGTTTTCCATCCTTTGGTTTTATTTCAACGGGGGAAAAAAATCATTTAGACATAAATAAATCAAATCCAACACAAACTCCTTGTCTAATGATTCTTAACTCTTGCTGTGAAGAAGCTAAAGATGAAGTAAACGGCTACTTTAATAACTAAATTAGACACTAAATTATATTAATATTTAAATATTTAACATATTTCCATAACATCCTAATCATATATCATATAAACATAACAGACATCTTTTAACATCTAACTTTCGGAATTATGTTTACATTTTGCCCAGAAAAAATAAATAATGATACACGTCATGCAGCAATTGTTCTGAGCAATTAAAGTGTGTAAAATTGGCGAAATGTTCTTCTAGCCGACTTTTATCCCTATAGAGGTTATATTCTATTTATTTTAGGTTAAATTACATATTTAATTTTTTTTGTTTTGTTTCATGTTTCGATGCATTTTTTTTAATTAAGACTTTAAGACTTTTTTTGCGAATCTGAAAACGTCATGAAGTCGCTTTTGTCCTTTAGAAAGTCCGACTTTGTCTGATTTGCGTCGCTTTCTCTGTAGATTTCTCAGAAACTAATATATATATATACATATACTACAGGAATGAATGAAAGAGAATGAAAGAGAATAGGCTCGTGCCACGACAATGTGAGATTCAAAGAATATTAACTAAAATAAATAAATAAAGAAATAAAGAAAAATATCCTGACATTTGTTTTAAATAAAAAGGAATAAATCCAAATTCACGGAAGCGCGCGCATGATTATATAGGATGCTGCAAGATTTCTCATTTCTCAAAGGTTTATGAGAGCAAATGATTTGTTAAACAAAAGCAGGAGTTGCTTCTGCTTCTCGCTTCATCAGATCAGAGCTCAGAACACACCACATGCATGCTGAACTTTTTTTTTTATTTTTTTTTAACTCTATATAACAACAACAACAAAAAAGACACGCTGTATGAGCTGCAGCAACACTGTCGAGTCATTGTTTAGCTTTTTTCCCCCCTTTTTCTTCATTTTTTTTTTTTTTAAAGAAAATGAACCAGATTGCTGCACCATCATCATAATTATAAATAATCATAATACTCCACGTGCACGCGCAAATACATTCCTACAGCTCCGTTATTCTGCTCTCCAAAATAAGAACCAAACGTTTTTTTTAATCTCTGGTGCATGATCATAACACACCACATGCATGCTTAACTCCTGTTTATTTATTTATTTATTTATTTATTCTTTTCTTTGACCACCAGTGTTGGTTCGCTATATTGCTGTTTTTCAGTATTAGTAATTTATTAAATTGCTGCTCCATAATTATAATCATAGCACCATACATGCACGTGCAGCTCTACTCCTAGTCAGTGTGTTACATTGCTAATGCACAGCCTAATCATAGCACACGTTAGCCTATGCATGCTCAACTGTTTTTTCCCCCCTGTATTAAGCACCTCACTTTTTTTCCTCTATATAAACATTTTTGAGAAAATAAAGACACGCTGTGTGACGTGCATCTACACGGTCGGGCCATTATATTGCCCCCCCCCCCCCCCCTTTTTTTGTGTAATTATATTACTGCTACATAATAATCATGACAACAGTAGCACAACAATTGCATGCTTAACCCATTTTTCTTCTCTTTTGTGCTCTGTGAAACGTGCACCTACACTGCGGGTATAGTTACATTACTTTTCAGTCGCTCTTTGGTTAATTAAATTGTTGCATAATCATAATCATAATCATAACACACAAATGCATGCTAATCCCATTTTCCTTCTCCTCTTCGCTCTATTAAACGTTTATTTTGGGTTCATTTTGTTATTTTTTTTTTTTTTTTCCTGGATAGATTGCTGCCGCATAATCATCATAATAACACTTTACACGCACGCGCAACTCTATTCCTACAAAAAATATCAAAACAAAATCCCGTTTTGGTTTTAGAGCCCAGTCCCAAGTGCATGTGCACTCTGCGCTGCATGGCTGCTGTGTGATCATACCACACCACACCGCGTGCACAATATATGACGCGTGCTCAACTTTATTCCCATAATTCCCATAACTCTGCTCACGTGCATCTGCACAGTTACTGCGCTCTGTTGCTGACGCGTGCATCACAGCGCACCTCATGCGTGCACAGGTTCATTTGCTGCGACAAAAATGCTACAAGCGGTCACGTCACACAGCGCGAGCATCCTGAACATCCCGAACATCCCGAACATGGTGCGGGGTTAAAACGCACACAGAGCCCGTCCTGTACACGCCATGACTCTCGTACCTTGAGCAGGTACCTGTCGAGGATCTCGAGGCCGCAGCTCGCGCACACGTTCTTGCCGGTGGAGGGGACGGACGAGGCGGAGGCGCTGGATGTGGGCGAGCAGATGGACGGTGTGGACGGAGGACTGGGCGAGCAGCGCGGCTCCTCTTTCTCCATCACCGACCTCTGAGACTCGCCGTCGGAGTGGGACTGCGGAGAAAATAAACCCGCACAGATGTTTATTAACATCAGCACCGTCTCACAGCACCGCTTTAGTAAAGCACACAACACATGAAGCAGCATTCCTGTGACTTGCCTGAAAAGCCTACATCATCATTTAAAGTGTAATCAAATAACTTTCATGAATGATTTTGTCTTTTTATTCACTAAATATTACGCTGCATGCTTTTGGATATAAATAACCAGCCTTGTTTATTTCATATTACGCACGCGCTTCAAAGCGACATTACAGCTATAACGCGCAATAACCGCGCATAAGCAGAGACTAATGAAGGTCTTAGGTTTATACTTGTATTTATAATACAAGAGAGAGAGAGAGACAGAGAGAGAGAGAGGGAGAGAGAGTGCATGCTGTCGTTCATGCACCGCGCTGTCATGAATATGTAATAAGATGTAATAACGCAGCACACGTTTCAGAGTGAAGGAGTTAGTGCAGTATTTAAAAAGTGACATGAACAGCCTGCGCGTGCGTGGATTTTACTGCTTAATGCGCTGTGGAAAAAGTGAGAATGAAAAAGGTTCATCGGTTCATGTTCATATTTTCTGTGCAGCTGTTTAATGTCCTGTTTACAGGAATTACATACAAAAAAAAAAAACAAACAAAAAAAAAACCCCGCGCGCGTTTTTCAGAGTCTTCCGCCGCGTCATTTAGCAGAAAAACACAGAACTTACAGACGGAACTCGTGCACGGTGTATAAGAAGGTTAGAGAGCAGACGAGTTCAGAATCCGCGTTTAATGATGTCAGAATAATGAAAAAAGAGCGCGCGCTCGAGACAGAGAGAGAGAGAGACAGAGAGAGAGAGAGAGAGAGAGAGAAGTTCAGAATATACGAAAGGATTTTTATATCAAGGTTTCAGCCCATTACAAAAGAAGACAAGCAGAGAGAGAGAGAGAGAGAGAGAGAGAGAGAGAGAGAGAGAGTCTTTCCAAAGCAAGCAGCACACATCCTACAACAGGAACTAAACTACTGCACGGGAATTATTATTATTATTATTATTATTATTATTATTATTATTATTATTATTAAATAATGTAGCTCGATTCTCCAGGATTTACGAGTTATTTTACGAGTTGTTTTGTCCTGTCTCTGAATGAATAGTGTTTTTTTTTTTTTTTTTACCAAGGCTCGCATGGGAAAGTTTTCTGTCTCAGTGTGACCACCCTGTTAAATCAAAGCTTAAATAATAATAATAATAATAATAATAATAATACAACTAAATAAATTCAACACACTTCTAATGCCACGCGACAAGGTAGGATTCTGTGTGTGTGTGTGTGTGTGTGTGTGAAAGTAAAAGTACAGAGCGTGCACAAGTGATCAATATAATAAATAAATAGAGAAATAAAGCGCAGATCAGGACGATGAGTGCAGCACACACACACACACACACACACACACACACACACACACACATACAGTCGTGCAGAAAATAGCAGTGCAGTGCAGCAGAGCTTTAGCGCCGTGCAACAACGACGTGTGTAGATTGTGGAGTTTTATTTTTAGCGAATAAATCATTTGGTTGCAGCTCTGCCGAAATCTGTCATTTATATCAGCGGATGATCAGAGTGTAGAATTTATTTAATATTTGTTAAAAGTCGGACAGCATGATCAGATCATCTCAGATATATTCATCTGTAGAGAAATAAAGTGCCAGACTCTGCTCTTCCCTGTCGATGCTTATGTAGCTTTAGTGTGTGTGTATATATATATATATATATATATATATATATTAAAATATATATTAATGGAAAAGTTTTATTTAAAAATCATACAGGTTCCATTTCTGTGAAGCTAATTACATTTACAGCACATGAACATTCTTAGAGAAAAAGTGTAAAACATCAGGTTGGTTTGGTTCCTTTACGGATTATAAAGATTACATTTAATATCCAACTCATTTTCAAGCTAATTTTCCTCTAATTATTTTTTTTTTTCGAGCTGAAAATCATTTTTGCTTGAAGCAAATTTAGAAATTTTGAAAAGATTAAAAGCGTCTCTAAAGTTTCACTCAGTTTTAATCTTAAACCGCAGTGAGATTTGAAGAAGCTTCGAAATTTGAGATTTTAGTAAACTAAGTTTTTTCAGTCTGGAAATTAAAAATAATAATAATAATAATAAAAAAGAAATAAATCTGAGTTTAGTATTTCACTAAAACCTCCATCAGCACTGAGTTCGCTTCCTCTACAAAATAAAAAAAAAAGTGTGTGAAGTCGATAAGAAGCCGCTTACCATGTCGGCGTGTCGGCGTGTCGGTGTCGGGTGTCCACGCGGCGTGACGCTCCCGGTATACCGCGTGCGCGCGCGTGTGTGCGTGTGTGTGTGTGTGTGTGGGTGTGTGTGCACGGATCACCTACAAAGACACAATTCAACGGCAGGGCGACGTCAACGTGCGGCATCACTCTCTCTCTCTCACTCTCTCTCTCTCTCTCACACACACACACACACACACACTCACACACACACACTGTGTCTCTCTATACTCCCTATATATGCGCTCAAAAACAATAAAAACACCGACTTAAAGGCGCGACACAAAAATCCTCTTCTAAGAGCGCCCCCCCCCCCCCCAACCAGAAAAAACAAACAAAAAACAACCACCCCCCCCCCACCACAAAAAAAACAAACAAAAAAATG
>CM075019.1:22021120-22022658 GCA_037576675.1 Pangasius sanitwongsei | reverse complement strand
TTTTTGTTCAAAAATGTTTTTAAAGGCGCACAATGGCGGGGGGGCGCCCACGGCGGCTGGGGGACTGCGTTTTTTTCGGCTTTTTTTGAAATTATTCCTTCCCCCCCCCCCCCCCCCCCCCCCCAACAACCCCCCCGCCCCAACCCACCTCTTTTTTTTTTTTCTTTCTTTCTTTTTCTTTTTTTTTCTGGGATGGATGGAGTTGCTGACTGCAGGAAGTGGATGGAAATTGAGGGGCTGGCTGGCAGGGTTTAATCCTCTCCCGGTCCGAGAGCCGCCTATAAGCTTGACTTTTCTTTTTTTTTTTTTTTTTTTTTTTTTTTCTTTTACGCGCGAGACCTCCGAAGCCGCATACAAACGCACCAAAACATCCAGACGGTCTACCGGGTTGCCATGGTTACCGTCTGTCTCGGTGTGGTGTGCTGCTTCATACGGAAGTGTGCTGTGTATTTTGACAGGCTCAGTGTGTTAGTCTGAGGGGATTATTGCCAAACTGGTAATAGATGATGCGGTTGAAGAGCATGCAGAAGTGTATTACAGAAGCATGCAGTTTATTTTATTTATAACGTACTACTCATAACATCTGCGTCATAAGTCATTTTATAAAGCTAAACATTTCATACAGTATTATCTCTAGTGTAAGACTTATTTCTGACACTATTTTTATTAGGATACAATATTTTATTTCAATATTTTATCATGTACTAATGTTCATACTACTGCAGTATAATACATATACATATACACACACATATAGTATATAAAGTATAGAATTTATTTTGTCATCCTTTCTATGTGTAAGTATATACGGTTTAGTTTTGGTGTGTATTATTAGTTTATTGATTATTTATAAATATTTTATTTCCTAGGCTACAGCAGTATGTGGTGTACAAAAGCCTACAAAAGGTCTCTTTATATTCGTTTGCTGCTATTTCACCTGCTTTATCATCGACACTTGACTGAATTTAGTTTAAAAAAAATTCCAAAAGTCACAAGAGGTTTATTGGACAATCGGAATTATTTGCAAATGAAATTAAAAACAAAAACAACAATAGAGCATAAAATAAGCAGAGCACCAAACCCACTGAAAGCTTCTTTAATGAAATGAAACTGCACTCGTGTTTATCGGATTATTCTGAGAGACGCCTGGAACCCTGCAGCCGAATCACACATTTCAGAGCAAAAACACGTTTATTTTGTTCTCATTGGTCAAGATTATTTTTACACATTAAAATATAAAGATAATTTATGTGTAAAATATAAGAAAGAGTTTTGGTTTCACTCGGAAAACCGACGCTGTAAAATACTAAAATAACGTCACATTTTTTAAAAGCTGAATTATTATTTTTCTTTTTTTTTTTAAATTCATATTTATCCTCCATAAGTCTGATCATTTCTGCTTGCAATGCAGAAGCTTAAATGCCTAAAATTTTTAGTAGAACTGTATATTTCCACAAACTACTATTACTACTTATAATAATAATAATAATAATAATAATAATAATAATAGTCTATTATGAGGAAATAATTCCATTTGT
>CM075019.1:21986120-22016120 GCA_037576675.1 Pangasius sanitwongsei | reverse complement strand
CCCAAACATGATTTTAAATCATTAACTCATCTTAGGTGCTGATTCTGCTTACGCATTATTCTGATTTATATATTTAGGTCAAATACGTTAACACTTTCTTGCTAAATTCACATTTTTTCACATCTTAATCTGAGTGCAATTTGTGAGGTCACTAAATAAGCTTCACAGCTTCGGACCAATCAGGTCTGACATTAGAGGAAAGGTTTAATCAGCTGAACATGCGTGCTAAGTTTAAGTTAGTTAGCTGACATAGCTGATGTTAATGTTGAATAGATGTTGGTTGTCATGGTAACGTTGGATATTGAAAGGTTAGTCTGATGTTATATAAATGACTGGAAAAAAAAATGACAAATTGAAACTGAAACTAAAATCTACTCGTTTATCTGTGAATATTTTTGCATAATTTTGCGTACTAATGTATAATCGTAAACTCTTGCGTGCTTAATTCAGTTAAAGCTGCGGAAATGCTTCAGGCCATTTGAATAGTTTCTTGGGCATTAAAAAAAGCATCAAAGCGTATTACACTGGATAGATTATTTTTCTGGGTTAAAATGACACAATTTTACATTCTCATACCTTGAAAAATCAAACACGACTGACTGATTTATCACTGTGGTTTCGTAAAAGAAGTCATTTTAGTATGAACGTATTATCCCAGGACTCACTGGGCCACTCGGTTATAAACGAAAATGACTCTCTGAGAGATGAATTATTTGGACTGATTGGATTCAAACAATAGAAATAGGATTCTTCGATCCAACTTAAGATAAATGTTCCCTTATAGCTATTTACGCCAAAGCAGCTGGTTTCCTGCAGCTACTCATCAAACCTACGAGACTGACAAAGAATCCCGTGCCCATCCCATGTGTAAATAATTATCCAAACTAAACAGCGCATCTCTGATGGCTTCAATATGGCGCTGTACATTTTCCTGTAACATCACTCCACATGTATGTCTAACGAGGAGCTTTCAGCTCAGGCGGAGTTAGTCTTTGGAAAAAGAAGAAGAAAAAAAAAAAAAAGCTGGTGAAGTGTCTATGGAAATGCTCGAGACTGAGCCGATCTTTAAAGCCAAAAAGTACACTTTAAAGAGACTTTCGGAAAAAATAAAGCGTACACGATGTTCCCATTACGCTGAATGTAGCTGATTTGGTATCTCCCGTTTGCGTATTTAGTTTCTGGAGCTACAAAGCTAACAAGTAACAGAAGCCGAAGATCTTTTTGACTTAAATAAATCGGTTGTAATACGGTGAAGCTGAATTTATAGATCATCATCTGCATTACTTCCAGATTTCCGGGACAGTTCCAGCTTCAAACTCTAGGGGGCGTGGCCTCAGGACAGAACAATACCGATCGGCGTGTTATCCTCAGAAGTGCGAAGCTTGCTGTGTTTAAGCTACAAAACAGGAAACAAAATGGACGGACGCTTTCTTGAAATAACATCTTTGGTAGCTACAAGCTCTCCAGCTAACATTAGCGATTATGAGTTTATGATGTATTTACTTTCTCAAAATGGTGAGCTATATAGTCGGAGTTATATAATTAACCAACTCGTGTGTCTATAAACTCATTTAAGGTAGTGAAGTCACACGTTATTTTCTGCTGACAGTGTGAGCGGCCATTGGCATGACGTCATATGAAGAACTTGGGATTAAAGACACTTTTCCAACTTTCCGAAATAGGAATTCCAAATTGAGGGGGGCGTTTGCCTAGTCAGAGGTTGGAAAGTCTGAATTACGAGCTTTCACTGAATGCTGCATTAAAAAAAAGTGAGTTGGCTTTCCAAGATGGCCGCCCCACCTTAAAATCTTCTTTGTGTTTATAGATTACAGTAAATCCCACTGGCTATATTTCCAGATTTTTTCCGATCCCAAAGAATAAATTGTGACGGTGAATTCCGAAGAAACTGCTTATATGCATGCAAGCATTATATACGAGCCCGTGCACGTTATTTTTAATATGATCTAAAGTTACACAATGCAGCAATGCAGAGAGCGGGGTTTGGCTTCACTGTTTCCACGACAAAAAATAAATAAATAAAAAAATGCATGAGTCAAATCAGAGCTTTGAGCAGCTCAATGAGGTTGTTTGTGTTTTTAACAGGTTATAAAATCATTTCTGTCTTAGCAAAACATCATTCAAAAGTTGTTACTGAACAGAAGGAGAGAAGATAAAAACGCTTTCATCTTCTGATAAAGGTGTTATCAACGGTCTAGTGAATACGAAATGCTGACCAAACAGCTGTCATCGCTTATGCAACCTTATACCTCCGACCTCACTTTATTTTTAAATCCACTAAAACACTTCAACATGAACTGTTTTTTTTTTTTTTTTTTTTTTTTTTAAATCAGGAGCGCCTTCACAAACGCACACGTGCAGAATGCGTGCGCAAATTCCTGAGGTGTATATGTAAATGTTTTTAATTTACGACTGAGCTATCGGTCAGATTATTAATGGATTATTAAAAATAAATCCAATGCATTGCGTTCTGCTACAGAGACGACGCGGTCTGTCTTTGCCTTGCGTTTTTAAAAGGCAGACAGAAACACACAGGACACCTGAACGTGCAGTTTGGCGCAGTCCAGGAGTCAGGAGTCAGGAGTCAGGATTCAGGAGTCAGGAGTCAGGAGTGTGCTCTACAGGGCAGGGTGGAGGCAGCTCACTCAGCTCAGCTCCTGCTTGTTGTTGTCAACAGCTCTGCTCTGATGACCTTGACCCCAGCCTGGTGTCCCGTTCCCCTCTGACAGGGAGCGACCGGGACTGGAGGGGACGGGGTGGGGGGGGGGCGTCATTCTCGACCATACAGGATTTCCTCTCTCTCAGAGGCAGCTGCCTATTGTTATAGACCAGCTTCTCTGGACAAGTCCTTCAGCCGTCCTCAACACTGCTTCTGTCTCACTGAGCGGCTACCGGAAAATTCCTACATGGAGCTCTGACCCACTTCGGTCCTGCCCATGCACCTTAACTACAGATGGCACAATGCCACTTTTACCTCTGTTACTGATACCGAAACCTTGAGTATGAGTCGATATCAATGTCTGTGTTTTTTTTTTTTGTTTTTTTTTTAAACTCCTAGCCTTTAAAATGAAGCGCTTCACTTCAAAAATACAGGAAAAAAAATATCTAGCTACAAACATGACTTACACAAAAACCCAGCTTATTAAAACTCAGTTCTCATACGAACACTTACAGTGTAAATAGAAATAAATATGGAGCACAAATAAAATAAAATCTATCCAAACAAACAAAAAAAAAAAATACAGTCAAGTCTCTCTATATTTAAACATTTGTTGTTGTTGTTGTCGTCATTTAGAGTGTGGGTTTAGGTTTAGAGTTTGGGTTTAGAGTGTGGGTTTAGAGTGTGGGTTTAGAGTGTGGGTTTAGAGCGTGGGTTTAGAGTGTGGGTTTAGGTTTAGAGTTTGGGTTTAGAGTGTGGGTTTAGATTTAGAGTTTGGGTTTAGAGTGTGGGTTTAGAGTTTGGGTTTAGAGTTTGGGTTTAGAGTGTGGGTTTAGAGTGTGGGTTTAGAGTGTGGGTTTAGAGTGTGGGTTTAGAGTGTGGGTTTGGGTTTAGAGTTTGGGTTTAGAGTGTGGGTTTAGAGTGTGGGTTTGGGTTTAGAGTTTGGGTTTAGATTTAGAGTGTGGGTTTAGAGTTTGGGTTTAGAGTGTGGGTTTAGGTTTAGAGTTTGGGTTTAGAGTGTGGGTTTAGGTTTAGAGTGTGGGTTTAGAGTTTGGGTTTAGAGTGTGGGTTTAGGTTTAGAGTGTGGGTTTAGAGTGTGGGTTTAGAGTGTGGGTTTAGGTTTAGAGTTTGGGTTTAGAGTGTGGGTTTAGGTTTAGAGTGTGGGTTTAGAGTTAAAGTTCAGAATTTGGGTCTAGAGACTTACCTTTACCTGTGCGTGGGCCCAACGCACCACCAGTTTCTTGGACAACGCCAGCTTTCCATTGAGACACTGTATAGCCCGTTCAGCCTCCTGAACACAGAGAAGAATCTCAGTTATGAAACTGAAATCACACAGCATTCCATAATGTCCCGAGCCGTCCGATCATTCCTGAGAAACACGCTCCAACAGGGAATTTACCGTGACACGACGTACTGCCATGACGCTCTTTTTACTTTTAAGAGCACTTTCACATGTACGCTATTAAATCACTTTAAATTAAACAATGCTATTTTATTTATTTAATGTGTTTTTAAAAGACAGTACACATTAATCAACATCAGTATTAATCATATCATGATCGCTATTTCATCAGGAATCGTTCAAAACACGTCAGGGCTAAAAATTAAAGACCGTTTGAAGATTTCCAAATCTATCTCTTCCCTTAGCGCCTGCTTAGTAACAACACAAAGCAGCAATAATGGTGGTGACGGATCACTGGGGCCCTTGTTGAGTGTGTGTGTGTGTGTGTGTGTGTGTGTGTGTGTGTGTGTGTGTGTGTGTCGACACATTGCGTTTAAATGCTTCTCCAGCTTACACCACTCTTGGGAATCACGGCTGATAGACAGATGAAAGAATATAATTTTTATTTTGAATGATTTTACTTCTTTACTGCTAATTGTCAGCGATATCAGCACTTTCTATCGAATTCCTTCAACCAATAATCCAACAAAAATCAAAGACATCAGTTAGCAAACGTAATCTTTTAGAAGCGTTATAGCTCTTATATAAATAATCATACAGGTTAATACTGGAATTTGCATCAAACATGGACACTTCGGAATTAGACGTGTGCGAGAAACCTCTTTAGTGTGGAAGTTGACGAAGCAGTATCCTCTCGGCTGACCCTCCAGCGGTCCGGACTTGTGGAACAGGAAATCAAACTGCTTCACTTTTCCGAATTTCTCCAGGAGCTTCACCAGGTGATACCTGCAAAACAAATCCACCGTGAAATCCACAGCCAAGGCGTGGAATAAAACACTCTGTGTCACGCCGTTATAGTCAAATAATCAACAACAGGGTGGAGTGATGAAGCGGAATTACTGTTCCCACCGTGAAGCTGATTATTTTCCTACAACAGCAAGGCCTGAAGTGTTTTATTCCTCTTATACAACAGCAATTTGCCAACGATTACAGTTTTTACTTATTAAAGAATGACACATGGCACTTTTTATCCATTTTTAGTCACATTTTATGTTATGGAACGTCTAAGAAACAAGTTAGTTCCTGTTCCTGACTTCCTCTTTTGTACTTGATAAAAAAAAAAAAAATCGTCGTGTTACCTAGAAACTGCAAAATTGTAGCTTTACCTCTGACCGTTACAAAGCGCTGACACTGGAGACTCCTTCCATAAATGTTAAATAAAACACATTTCTCCTTACACAAAGCTTCACCATATTAACAAATACACATTTTTTAATCCGCCCACCGTACAAGTTCCTGTGAATGAGCTGTTACTATAGAAACGACAACGTATTAACCGAATGCTAGTGTCAGAGCTTCTGTTAGAGAAAATCAATCAACAACTTCTGACCAATCAGGATCCAGAATTCAAACAGCTAACAGTATACGCTACAAGCGACTGTTTCTGTTAACCCGTTAGACCCCGTAAATCGCTCTGTTTACATGTTTGCGAGCGCCTGCATGTGAAAAGAGCAATAAAAACCCCGACACTGATCCGTGGTATGACATCACACTCCCCCACAGATGGGCTTGATTAGAATGACAGGTCACTTTACACCTTTTTAGCTGTCGTAAATCTTTTATTCACACAATACAGAGGATACAGCGAGAGGACAATGAAAATATCCAAAAGAGGAAGTCTGAATTCCCTCCAGAGCTCAATTGAGAACAAACACCTACGACTGTGTGCAGATCCAAACCCCCAGAACGCTGACTGACACGCTGACAGCCAATCAGAGAAGAGAGATATCATCAACGTCCCGCCTCCAGTTCCATTTCTGCCACGAACAAGGGCAATAGATTACGGTCACTTCAACAATCCTTAAAGCCATTAACGGCAGGAATGACTTCTCCATGCCCATGCTGTGAGCTGTACACCACCCGAGGATGTGTGACTTTCCTCACACGCCTCCGAGAAAGAAAAGAACAACATGCCAGAGCGGATTTAGCCTGCGCACGTCTGTACTGTACTCTACGGCCGTGAGGAACGATACTGCTCCAGGAGTTGTGACGATGCCAGAAATATCCAATAGCATTAATGTGCATCACTCTGGAAAATTAAATAATAATGAAACTAAAAAAAATAAATAATTAAATACAGCCTGATTTAATAAAGCAAAAGATCTACACAAAGACAAAAAATACTTACAATCACATACTATTTATTTGTGGATCTTTCTTATTCTTAAAGGTTCCATGTAGAAGCCTACAACAGATACAACTGGTTCTCCGTCAGAAACCCTTTCAGGAGGATAAGAACGAGGGCTGCACGATATTGAAGAAAAACACGATAACTTGTTAAATAATGCGATATGAGGTACGATAATGCTATAAGTGCGTAAAATCTATTTCAATTATATTTACGTATACATTTATATTTTTACAAACTGAAAATAACAGTGTTCATGTTTCATGTTCTTCTGAGGAAAAGAAAGCGTTCTCTGCCTTCTGTGTCGCCCTAAACTTTGACTTTTCATAACTTTTCGAAGTATTAAAATCAATCGGTTATCGCAAGCCCTCGCGATATGCATAATCATGATATTTTGATCATTTCGATATATTGTGTAGCCCTACTAAAAACTCTTTAGAGTGTACCAAGTAACAAGAGCTAAATGTTAAACTCCTGACATGTTCAAAATATTAGGAAGAAAAATAATGAGCAATAATTTCTCAGTTAGTACAAACACTCAGGAAAAAAAAAAATTCTTTAAAAGGTTCTTCGAGGGTTCATTAAGTGGATAATTAAGGGCTCTCCAAATAAATAAATAAATAAATAAATAAATAAATGAATGGTTCTACTTGGAACCCTCACTGATCAGTCAACACTTTGCTGTCGGGTTCTCCAGAGGGATGAACCAAAGAACCCTTAAGAGGTCTTAACTTTATTAAGGGTCCACATTTCATATCGTAAATAAAGTCAGAAAAACCTACGCAAAATAAAAATTTGCATGTTTGCTGATGATGATAAATCATAAAGCACAGTGTACATGTGCTATTAAAACGTAAAGACCGTGGGACAAGCTGACTATCTCAATGAGAGGGAGTGTTTTCTGTTGTCTGTGTGTCGTCATCATTATTATTAAATAAGATAGTCGGGACAAAATCAAGTAAAAGGAATTTTGTCTTAGCTGTAATTTATCAATCGTGTATACTGGCTTGTACACATTTTACTTTTTATAATTTAAGTGAAGAGTTTGTGCTAAATTATTGCGAACACTACAGCAGCACCACGTCACTTGTATCCTGGTTATTCTCGCGTAAACAATCAGAGCAGTCTGGGAACGGTGGTTCTCGGGCCGAGCTGGGGACCCGGTCGGGGGTCTGCGGTATTGTTGTGGTCGGCTCAGGCGTTATTTTTAATCCTGGGCCAGAATCGGGGTCCTGGCCACTGTCTTAATGTCTTCCCCTCCTCTCCCAGGAGCTTTATCCCCGAGGAGCATTTCGCACTTTCCCAGACTCCACCCACTCGACCCTGGCCACCAGATCTTCCTGACTGAGAAAGGGACCGAGGCGTGATGCATAGGGGACGACCCGTGGCTTTTAGCAGACCACAATGCACCTCTCCAGGGAGCAATAAACGGAGCGGCCGGGAGGAAAAAGAAGCGGGGTCTGGTCTCAGGGCTCGTTCTCCGACAGCACAAACCAGAGCCAAGCGAGAGATCGGTGTAAGCCAACGGAACGAGAGCACTGCTTTTTTTTTTTTTTTTTTTTCCTCCCCTCCACCCACCTCTCATACTGAGGTTTCAGGGGATCTGAGCACGAAAGGCAGGAAGATGTAAACAGAAAAATCAGAACACAACACGGCAGTGTTTTCCAGTTAAACACCAGGCGTATTATACAGATCTACATGTGTGTGTTCTGATGAGCTGAGCACATGGCAGGAGGTCGCTTTCTCCTCCTCACGTCTCTGGGACTTCACTGGAACTGGATTTGTGTACACTTTATCTGCCTACTTTATAGAGGATGAAGAGTGTAAACACCACAAACAGCCTGTAAGGGTGTAAGCCTCAGGCTTCCACATGACACGATACGAATTCAGTATCCTCTGAATGTTCAGAATCAGTAGTGAATTCACGAATGATACAGAAAAAAACGGGGGAAAAAAACGGTTCGGTTCTGTTTGAGGCAAGAACGGATGACGGCTAGTGGCATCATTTCATCACCATGACAACAACCCAATAAAGCTCAACTCAATCATTTTTTTATAAATTTGACTCTAGTACGAGTGAAAATGCTTCTATTTTGCATTGTTTTCTAATTTTCTACACATTCCCCCCCCCCCATTATAAATTATATAAATCAGCAATGAGTGAAAAATAGCAACTTTGAAATATTTACACAAATCTTAGAATTTAGTATTTGGCATTTTTGCTTTAAAGACAGCGTGCACTCACATCGTGAACGCGTGCTTCAATCTGAGAGATAAGACTTTCTAAATGAATTTCTAAATGCTGAATATTCAAGATATTGAACATTTCTTTTTCAAAATTCTAACATTTTCTGCAGATTGTCGGACTTGTGGACCCGAGTGGATTTACACGACTGGCGTTAAAATAACTGCGCGGGAGGTTTGAAAGATTTCGACGAAAAATTTCCACAATAAATCACTAGCTTGAGGAAGAACCAACATTTTCACTGGCAGCCGCAGTGAAGCTGAACAGGAGCTGCATTAATAACCTAAGCGTTACCAACGTTTCTGAAAAAGTTCTTGAAACATCTTACACGTTTTATAAAAAGATATCTTTGTGCGGTGATGGGATCCGACTTTAGAAATTGCAGCTCGGTCAAGCCAGATTATTATTTCTGCGCTGTTCATTAGTAAACTGCCACAGACGGTTAATGTTCCTGGAGGGAAAGTGGCAGCGATAATGAGGGAGCTCATGGACTTTCTCACACTCCACTGCATCCTCAGGTCAGCGATGTCACAACGTCAAGTTTAAATAAATCTCAAGTTCAAGTGCAAACAGAAAGTGTTAAGGCACTCGTGGAAAGTCTGTGTGTTGCCCGTTTTCTTTTTTTTTCTTCCCCCCTCCGTCCTGAGCGGCGAATTTCTGTGAGCTGCCAGGCGGTGATGTGATGCAGGGCAGTGAGAGAGAGAGAGAGAGAGAGAGAGAGAGAGAGAGAGAGAGGTGGTGAAGTGGAAAGTGTGTGAACATGCCATTCAGTGTGAGTGGTTTCAGCAGTGTGACTCGTCACGCTGCCCTGACGCTGACCTTCTACTTTCCTGAAACCCAGGATTCTGCTCCAATTCTCCAATCCGATGTTCGCGTGATCCGAGTGCATCCGGGTGAAATTACAGTATGATATGTGATGGTGTTATATCAGAGAAATGCCGTCTGCGTGTGATCCACATCTCTTAATTCTGCTTTATAAATCGGATCGTTTCGGTTCTCGACTCTGATTGGCTGAGCGGTGCTCGAAGCTGCTGTAAAATCTAAGACACACACACACACACACCTCTGACGTCTCACGATAATCCAGTTGTGTACGAATTCACCAGGTTTTAAACCAATAAAACCTTTACTACTAAATAAAGATGGTATTTTACCATCTCGAGCGGACATCAGCAAAAAAAACAAACCGGATACCAGATCTGGAAATCAGATTTGGAAAAGAACTTAATTTTTGGAATTGGGAATGTTTACATATAAAGAGACTGATTTCTTTTGTTAGGACAGAATTTATTATATTTATACTTTGCACTTTATTATACTTACAGTGTACGTGATTTTTGCGCAAAAGTGTTTAACTGTTTAAAAAAAAAAAAAAGTTTAGTAGTTTTTACAGAAAAACGATATGAGAAGGATGTTGGTATCAGCTGATACTCAAGGTTTCGGTATCGGAAAAGAAAATGTCGAATCGTCTCGTCTCTACAACTAAGCCATTGTTCTGTCCATGGAGTATTCACATCTTTGTCCACTTAGCAACCAAAGCTCGCTGTTTTCAGACTACACCGTGCAGCAGAAGTCAATATTATTAACAATAAATTAAATTATTTATCGAATGCTGGCTGGATTTTATCATATTTTTGTCGCCGTTTTATAAGAGACACTCGTTAATAAGGCGTGCGTTACAGTGACTTTCTCACAAGTTAATTAATAATATAATAAGAAGATTCAGTGTAGCATCTCTAACACTCCAGGTAGCCACACACACACACACACACACACACACACTACTTTCTAAAAGTTTCCCAGTGACACGACAGCCTTCATACAGAAATGGAGATGGATTTCGACTATACACGATATAAAGGTTTCCTAATAAACTGACAACAAAACAAGAATAAAAACTAAAAGGCTGATGATATTTTTATTTAATGCCTAGAAAAAAAAAATATTTAAAATATTTCAAAATAACACTACGAAGGAAAAATCTGAAGAAAAAAAAAATCTGTAAAAAACATTTTTTTTACCATCAAATCACTCCTTCCAATTCAAATTTGTTTAGTTATTAAAAGAAATAAAAAATAAATAAAAAAAACAATATGATACTGGTAATATCACACAGAAAGCGTATCGTCACATAACTGACCATAATACTGATATTAAACCATCATATTGCACACACTGTCCATTGATCTTATATTCAATTTATTTATTTATTTATTTATTTTTATTTAGGACTTGCGAATCTGATGGACTGTCCACACTGTTACAGCAGAATATTCACATAACCATTATTTTATAAATAATAAACGTGTCGTGCAGATGTAATAAGTATTTAAGGGTGACGTTTCTGACTCATCGGCGCATTAGCGAATACGTACGCGTGTGTTTAGACGTTTATTTTGGAAATCTTTTGTGGATGGGTTTTCTTTCGCAGGATTAGCACGGCATCTTCTCTCAGGCTCTATCCATCATCCTGACGCAGAGACACACGAGCTACAAGATTTGGAAACTTCAGAGAAGGGAAAAAAAAATTTTTTTTTTTAAAAATGAGCGCATTAGCTGGGCGCTGACGTCACACTGCTGGATTTTCACCGCGAAGTGGATCCTGATACAACAAACAGCGCCGGCATGTGAACTAATTAATCTTCCCCCAGCACCAGCCCGCGGGCATCCAGGCTGTTTCCAATCCAGCAGGTTATTTAAGAGAAACAGCAGACGGAGGGGACGGAGGGGGAAGGAAACGCCTGTCTAGACACCAGCCTGAGTGAGCTGTACATTTTCCAGCTCTCTCTCTCTCTCTCTCTCTCTCTCTCTCTCTCTCTGCAGGTTGACAGAGTAAACATGCCAGGTGAGTAGGAAAGCTCGGCCGAGCGAACAAGCAGGTCTCCACGGCTCTTTTCTCACACGCCCCTGTGGTCATCTGCTCAGTCTCCAGCGCCTCTCTCTCTCTCTCTCTCTCTCTCTCTCACACACACACACACACACACGGCTAATCCATCATCCGAACAGTTCGAGACCGTATCGTGGCCTCCAGGTACTCACTCTGTGATTTTGGGGTCGATGTTGCCGATCCACAGGCGGTGGCCTTCCTGCGCCGAGCCGCTCGAAAGGATGGAGGCGTTCTCCACCGTCTCCGCAGCCGACTGCATTGGACTCCTAAAGACAGACGAGTTGCACATTACGTGAGGAATAACACACCGTGTGCTGTGCTGTAATAGCAAAACAATCAGTGATGAGGTGACATGATGAATGATGAAGCTGTCACCGTTTCCATGACTACGGTGATTATTTTCCTGTAACAACAACGCAACACGGAGTGTTTTATTCCTGTATTTATGACAGAATGACATCATACTTTTTATCCATTTATAGCTACATTTAAAGCCGTGGAGCGTCCACGAAACCAGTTAGTTCCTGTTCTCACTTACTATAAACAGTCGTTCGCTCTTTTTTTCTCTCTCTTGACGTTTCTCAGAAACGAGAAACCGCAACGCGTAAGCTCCTCTGTCTTGAAGATGTCTGTAAAGTTATAGCTTTACCTCTGACACTGGAGACTCCTTCCATAAATGCTAAACAAACATCTCCTTAGTTTAAGAAAACTTCACCACATCCGTTTATGCGGAGCGTCCGCCGTACAAGTCGCTGTGATTGAGCTGTTGCTATAGAAATGATCCCGTATTAATATAAACCTGTACTACTGTCAGAGAAAACTAATCAACATCTTCCGACCAATCACAATCCAGAATTCTACACGATGCTTTTCCATTCACACTGGCCTCGGTGTTTTCTGATCCTTGCCTCATCTTGTTACAAACATATTTTAGATGGATACGACAAGAAAAAGTGAACGTACGTCTCTTTTCTCCAAACTAAACATGTTCCAATCCCACTTCTTTCCAGTTTAGATACCACTCCAGTGTCAGAGCTCTGAATAAAAGCACTGGATCAGAGCCATTATTTCAGGCCAGCAGAGGATTCTCACATCCCAACTCCAAATAAAACCCCTCTCTTTATCAGTTTTCTCATTAATAACCTCAGAAGCTTCCAGAAACAAGGTTTATACTTTTTTTTTTTTTTTTTTTAATTTCGTATTGAGAATAAAACTCAGGACTAATTAGTGCTCTTGTGCTTAACACTAAAAATTTGGAATAAATGAATTCGAGTTTTAACACATTTTACATTCATTTCCATCTTTCATTGTTTCAGTAAACAGCTGTTGACGTTTCCATGACAACCTTAAATGTAATACAATACAAATCATTCACATATTATTATATAACACAACTTAGCTAACTTAGCTAACTAGACTCGCCAATCACGGACATTTCGTGCTTTCAACCCAACTAATACTTGATATCCGACAATAAATAGTTAAATATCATTTAACAAACAACTGATTGATAACGTCATACTACAGATGGATGTTTATTTTCCATGCTTAGCTAGTTAGCTCGCTAACGCTAGCTAGATTAGCGTCGCGTTTTTCTTTAAAGATATTGCTAATTTACTTACCGTACTGTTAAAGCTCGCGACTAAAAGCAAGAAATAGCGTCGCGATGATTAGAAATGATTTAAAAACAAACCATGTCGTAACTTATATCACTAAATTTCTTTCTGGGAGCTGTTATTTAGCTTCTGTGCTAGCAATACTAGCAAGACAGCAAGAAACGCCGCGACCGAATGACGTTTTCGGCAGATTTTAGCAGTTTGTGGGACTTGGCCGCCATTTTTGATGACGTATCACACAGTTTGCTGCGTCGGATTGACCCGTGTTTGAAGTAAAGTACACTGGAAATCGGTGCAGTGTGTGCGTTTAACCTGCGTGTGAGGTATGTATTCATGTTAATATTACACAATAACAAAGTTAAGGTTTTGTTATTTTAAAAATTGTTCATTATTTGTTTAAAAAAATAGAGTTTTAGCGAGCTGAGAGCTTTCATAACACAGTGTCCCACATGTCTCCTTCAGCTGCAGTGCCAACAGAGAGAGAAGCTTGCTTTCAGTGTATCATTATTATTATTCACAGAGATTATTTACTTCACTTTATTCCTCTATGCTAAATATTCCTGTGACGTTTTGCATCAGATTCCTAAGTGACATGTTTGAGAATGTTTTTTTGTTATATAGAAATATGAAACTAATCAAAAGCAAATTAAATTTGTATTTATTTTAATTTAATTAATCAGTATTCAGACACACTGAACTGTGTGTCTTTCAGATGTGTTTATTGTCGTTTTGACCTTATTAGCTAATCTCCACTTTCTTAGAATCATGCTAGAGTTTAGTGCAAAAGTTTTGAACAAAAAAAAACAACACATTTTGTTTATTTTTTTGGGTTTCGAAGATGCAGTGGCCCACAGAAACCTTTCACCAAATTTTAATAATAATAATAATAATAATAATAATAATAATACGTTTCTAAGTGACAAATAAAATTTCAGTCAAAGTGACGTAGAATCAAGTAGGAAAAAATTAAATGATACAAATTAATGTAATAGAGTGCACAAGGATAAACTAAAAGATCAAAGTACAAAAATAAGCATTGGTAAATTAAATTAGACAAATGTAGAATACATAAAATAAATTTTTAAAAAATTAATTAATAAATTAAAAAATATATATTTTTAAATATTAAAAAAATAAAAATAAATACCAAAACAGAAGAAGCACCTTCAATTAAATGCCAGATTAAAAAGGTTTTTTTCAGATATATTTTTTTAAAAGAGTGTACAGAGCATCAATGCTTAATACAAAGTGGAGCACAATAACAGAAAGAGGCCTGTTCATTTCTAGAAGGCAGTACACATTATCCTGAACTGAACTACGGTTTTTAACCAGGAATAAAGTTCCAGCTTTTTACAGTCTCCTGAAAGTGAAAAGGGAGAAAATCACGTTTAAAGATTTAATTCCGATTCCACTGAAAGACACAACGCCTACGTCTACGTTTCTAACCTCATCTACTGGAAGAAAGTTTATAGCAGGAAATGAGTTCTCGCTTTGTTTCTCATCATCATCATCATCAGTCTCTGTCTCATCATCTCACGGCGTTTAAACACGAGCCACATCACCGCTTCTTCACTCCGCTGTTCACAGTGTCGCCGTGGAAACTAATCACTGACTCCTTCACTCACTTCTGTTCTGTTGGAGCACTTCTGTGTTATTAATGTCTCTTTATACAATCATTTAAACATTTTAACAAACAGTATGTAAGCACTCTTCTCTGTTTTGATGATGATGATGATGATGATGTGATGATGATGTGATGGTGCAGGAGCACGGCGGACATTTTGACAGTCGCTATAGTAACAGGGACTTGTGAACAGATGAAAAAACACGTGTAATGATTGTTACGGTGAAACAGCAGCGCTTTGTAACAGTCAGAGGTAAAGCTGTAACTTTAGGTTTTCTTTCTTTAAATAACCTTCAGGACAGAGACAGGAGTTGATTCTTGAGTCTTGTTGTTCCGCAACATTAAATGTACCTATAAATGGATAAAACAACCATAAAATGATGTGATGTTCTTTAATAAACTAAAAATTGTTAGAGGAATAAAAACACTCGAGGATAATCAGTAACAGTGTCTCCGCTTCATCACACCACGTCATGCCGTGGTTAGTTATTTTCCTCTGAGGTATTATATCCTGTAATATCTCTCCGATTCTCCGTGACATTTATTACTGTTACAGTCGCGTCTGCTGCTGATGGACATCATTGTTTCCTCTTTTCCGATAAGGATTTAAGCTACAAAAACGCTTCTTTCATGAGCTGAAATGTTCCATAATGGGAGCAGCAGCTGCCCTCAGCACCGGTCAGAGGTGCGTCGAGGTCCACGTCGCACCTGTGCTGCACTTTTCCGCTCGGCTTGCTCTGTTAAAACCTGCCATCACCCTCTCAGCCTGCGTCTTCTCCTCCTCTCTCGCCAGACGACTGCAGTTGTCAGAGTCTCTCTTGTCAGCTTTGCCTTTAAACTGCACCAGCTGTGGGCTTTTATTGAAGCTGCCACGCGCCGACGCCGGGGTCTGATAATAATCATGGTTGTGGCGCGAGGGCAGGAATCAGAGCGGGGGATTTAAAGCCCGCGTGTCGTGAAGCTTTATCACTGACGAGCAACTGTGAGAAGACACGGAGCCTGAGCCGCCTCAGCGCCCGTCACTTCAGAGACAATAAGCAAGGCCTTGTTTTGGCTACAGCGATACCTCACACCTAAACGCAAAGGCGGAGGTCTGTGCACACTGCAGGCGCTTTATAAACATCTGGAACAGCAGCACTCCTCATGCTTCTGTAGAAGAATGGGCTTTTTGAGTCCGCACACAAAATCGTTTATACGTACCGAGCCGTGGAGGCGCCATGGAAATCTTTATTACTTTAATATTTCCACATGATACTAATTAAAAGTCAGTTTTAATTTCAACAAAATTTCACGACATTTCTACGATACACGATACACGATATATCTCGAGATATACGGTTCCTAACAAACCGCTGGCAAAACAACAGTGTATCGTACTGCACCTTAAAAATAATACGCTCGATGATGATTTTCTTTAACGCGCAAGAAAGTCTGGGAAAACTTGTAACAAATTTAAAGGTAGATGTAGAAAACTTGGTCAAATCTGCATCCAGAGTTTGTAACTGTTATTTAAAAACATGTAAAACATTTATAAAAATATATCACATTCCCCACGATATCACAGAAAAGTGCTTTGTGACATAGTCTACTGCGATATCGATATTATTCCGTCGCATCGCTCGTCCGTATCGCAGGATTTACTCTGTGTTTCATTTTTCTTTTTAAGATATTTAGAAATACACTAAATCGCTCACACAAATGAAAAGTAAAGGTCAGAGAAATCAGTTAAATGTTATTGATAATCTACTCAGAGGTCATCGTGTAGTTTCATGGAAAAATATTTGGTTTTTTTTTTACAGTAGTGATTCTCCGAAAAAACTGAAAACACTGTTTATACTGTTTATTCACCGTCTTCATTTTTATCAGGCTGAGTTGTAAACACAGCTGGACTAACATCTGCCGTGTCCATCCTCCGCTACAAGCCTTTTTTTTTTTTTTTTTTTTGACACAATGTTAATTTTCTTGATGAAGACGAAGTGACGGCGGAACGTGCGGTGTGCGGTGCTTATTTATTTAATTTCAGTTCAGAGTTCTCTATAAATATAAATAAATAAACAATAAATAAAAATAATTCATATATTATAGTAAAATACATGGAATATAAATGAACTAAAGTACAGATGTGTTAAAGGTATGCAGCGAGCACGTAAACATTGCTGCATGTTGTTGTTGTTGTTGTTTTGCGTGTACACACACACACACACATACACACACACACACACACACACGCACACGTCATGGGTAACCATGGCTTTGTGTGTTAGCTTCATTAGCCAAGACCCCTCTGTTTTATTCTTTAAAAACTACCCACTTTTAAACAGTTTTTAAAAACTAAGCCACTGCTTTCACACCAAAATCTTTTACACTGCAAATATTATAAAGTATAAATATAATAAAAATAAATTTTAACAACAAAAAATGCAATCAATTCTCTTTATAGGTAAACATTTACAATTTCAAAAGAAAAATCTTTTCCGAAATCCAATTCCAGTCTTTTCCAGTTGTAACAGGATCGGATCCAAATTATTATTTTTTTCCTTTTAAATTTGTTTTTATTTTTTTATTTTTATTTATTTTATTTATATTGTATTTATTTATTTTATTTATATTTTTATTTTTTTATTAATAAATTTAAATTTAATTTAATTTAATTTTATTTTATTTATTCATTTATTCTTTTATTTTATTTTATTTTATTTTATTTTATTTTATTTATTTATTTATTTATTTATTGGCTATCCACTCGATACCTATCCTGGTCAAGGATGGACCAAAGAATCCAGACTAAAGAATCAGATCTGAACTTTGGTCAAATTCTAGTTGATTTTTTTTTTTCCTGTTGCATTATTTTTGTCTTTAAACTTCATATTTTTTGTTAAACCGTAGTCTCTGAGTAATTCTTTACTCCAGTAAAACTTGTGATCAGATGAAAGTTAGCTGAAATCCTTTGCGTGTTCGTGTGTGTCTTGTTAGGAGTTGTGTATTGTTGACGTTAATGTTAAGGATGTGGACAGATGTGAGTCAGTCTGCAACGCTCCCTCTATCAGTAACAGCTGTCCTGTTTATAACTTAGGGAAAGATCCTACAAAAGGAACCCTGGGAACTCCATTATCCATAGTGAGTCATGTCAGAAACCATCAGGAGAGGAGACCGCTCACTTGGCAGCCATCTTGGCCACGCCCCCTTGCTGGCGTGAGAACCGGGCTCTTCGCTACTTTCGATAAGAAGAGACCCATAAATCCCGAACTGAGAACCCTGACGATGTCTCACTGTTAAAATCTGACCAGCAGTAATTTGTAGCCTTTTGGTTTATATAGCTGTTTCCACGGTAACAGGCCTAGGGGTGGGCGATATGACAAGAACATCATCACAAAGGCATTTCTATGATGCATGATGCATGTAGCACAGTATAAACATGTTATATGTACAAAAACATCAAATAAGCTGCTTCCAATAAAATTTGTAATGAAACAATAAATTAAAAAGATTTCACGATACCTCAGAAAAGCACATCGTGACATCACAATATTGATATTATTGCCCAGCCTCAGGATAGGCCAAATTTTTTTTTTTCTTAAATCTGTTTCCTAGTACAATTTTCCAGCAAATTAAATTAATTGCCCCTTCTTTTTTTTTATTTATTTATTTTTTTTATTTAAAGCTTTAAAAAAGAAGGGGGTTCTTGTAATACAACCAACACCATGTTTCTACTATTACAATCGTGTTACAGCACTTGGGGATATTATGAATATTTTATATGACAAATACAAAATCAAAATATAAAAAAGTCATATATTTGCTTAAATCTTGATGTAAATTAGAATCTTTAGATTATTATATGATTTTTTTTTTGCCCCCTTGTGGCGAAAAGGAATATTACAGTAGTACACTGAAAAGATTTGATTGTTTATTCATTCTCAAATAAAACACATGAACAAAGCTAATGTAAAGTTTTGTGTCTGAGATCGAGCTGCTAAAATGATATATAATAATCAGAGCTTCAGACACGAGCCTATGAAGGGTTATAATTAACGCACTGTATAACGAATATGGCGTCTTGGATAAACGCTGAATTGCTCTTGCGTGTGTTTTTATGTACAGACATGGCGTCTAGTCGTCTAGGCCTCCTGCGTCCGTTGCTGTGCTACATCAGAAGCCCCGTTGTAAGCAGCACACGAGTGCCTCCTCTCACTCAACATCTCTGCCCCCATGTCGTCGTCTCTCCACCTTGTTACGCCCGCCATTACGCTACGAAGAAAAGTAAAGGTAAGTGTAGCACCCACATCACTCGTCTCGCCGTGTGGAGCATTTCAAAGAGCCGTCTATGAGGGTGAGCTCGGGGTCGAACCTTTGTTCTGGGAGAAAATCTCGGCTCTCCAGTTGTAGTGCTTGCTTAGGTTCAGTGGAGTGGCCACATGAGAGGACGGGGAATTCCTCTCGTCTTGCTTTCATATGTAATGGGGCTGATGATCTACCAGCATGCAGGCGACTCCTTTCATTTCTCCATCAGAAATCTGTAGAATAGCTTTAAACCCTCTCGTCTCTCCTCTCATCTCTCCTCTCCTCTCGTCTCTCCTCTCCCCCTCTCTGAAGCGAAAGCGAAGAGCCAGATGGCTAAAGTGAGCATCAACGCCGCCCTGGTGGAGGACATCATCAGCCTGGACGAGGTGAAGGAGGACATGGCTGCCGTGCTGGCCACGCTGAAGGACGACTTCAGCCGCAACCTGGGCATCAGAACCTCGCCAGGTCAGCATTATTATCCCCTCTCACACACACTTTCCTACTGAAGGAGAACTGTATCATTCCTGAGTTCCCGTAGTTCCTCTGCTGCAAAGTAAGAACCATGACGATGCAAGAAATGATATAGTGTTGACTGTATAAGCACTTACTATTCATTTGTCCACCAGTGAATTCTTATTTTATTTATACTCTGATTCACTGACGCTGGTCTGAAACTACCAGAAGACAAGAGTCTGTTCTTCTGTTTTTTTTTTCTATTTTGTGATCATCCCAACTAGGAATTATTACATTTCATTAAAAAAAAAAAAATCCCAGGTACCTTGAAAGTTCTTAGGATTTTCTTGTTTCTCGTTCCAGAAAAAGTTTTTGGTTTCTTAAAAGCAAGAAAGTATCCTGGACTCCTGACAAGGTTTCAGAAAGAGTTCCTGGGTTCCTAAACCTGTGTTTCTAAAAATGTTCCCGAATGGCTTTCTGGGTTCTTAAAAAGCTCTCTGTTCCTAAAAAAGGTTCCTTGGTTGCCATCAGGTTTCTGGGTTCCTATAAATGCCTTCTGGGGTTTAGAAAAAGTTCCTTTATGGATTCCTGTGTTCTTGAAAAGATTGCTGTGGTACTGAAAAGGAACTCGGGTCTCCAAACTGTTCCTAGGCTTCTGAAAAGGCTCCCGAATGGGTTCCTAAAAAGCTTCCCTCAAAGGTTCCTGGGTTGCCAAAAAGTTTCTGGGTTCCCAAGAACCCAATTCCATGGTTCCTGAAACTGTTCCTGGGTGTTTATGTGTTTGCCAAAAGGTTCCTGGGTTCCTAAAAGCTTTTCTGGGTTCTTAAAGAGGCTCTTGGGTTCGTAAATGGTCCTGGGTTCCTAAAAGAGTTTCTGAGTTGAAGTTTCTTTAATACTTGAATTGTCAAAGGGGCCAGGAGTTTCTAAAATGCTTACTGCGTTCCTGAAAAGATTTCTGAATAAGTTCCTGGGTTCCTGTATGGGTTTCAAGAGATTTCTCATTTCTGAAAAAAGTTTCTGGGTTTTATTTAAAAAAAAAAAAAAAGGTGTCCAGGCTCCTAAAATGTTCCTGAATGATTTCCTGGGTTCATAAAGGAGTTTCTGAGTTGAAGAAAAAGGTTTCTGAAGTGAATAAAACTATGCATAGGTCAGCCGTGTGTGTGTGTACGTGTGTGTGTGTGTGAGTGTGAGAGAGAGAGAATCCTAGCATCTCAGGGAGGCTCTCAGGGTTTCTACAGGGTGATCAGAGGCGTCTTTATATTTGTTGTGGAGGTTACATCAGGGTAAAGCAGCATTGTTTCACCTTGTGCTCCCAGAGGGATTACTCCACAAGCATCCATTCACTGATCCATTCTGTTATGGACTATTGTTCCCTGAGGTGGGAACGTTCACCGTGTTTGTGGTCATTCAGGGTCACATCTGACCACCTCAGACCTGCCCAGGCGCTATATTGCCAAGGTGGATGTTCTCTGACCTTTTGACCTTCTTGTCTATCCCTCTCTCTTGCTCTCTCTCTCTCTCTCTCTCTCTCTCTCTCTCCTGCCATCTTTGGGAAAGCAGGCAGGAGGATTTGGATCTGTCCGGCGTCTGAGCTGGAGGAGAAACTGGGCATGCATGACATCATTTCTTTAAGAGGGACTGCTGGTCATCTGGGGCTCATTACTGAGTGTGTTTTTGTTGTGGAGGAGGGGCGGAGAGTCACCTTAACTGTGGGAAGGACGTGACGAGGCGCCGGATTAATGTGATGACCCAGCGTCTGGTCACACTGCGGTTCTGGAAGCCTCACAATGCCATGCTCTTCATCTCCATCACATATTCTTCTGTTCCAGCAGAAATGCACCTTTAGATGTCAGACATGTCTTCTGAATTGCTATATCATTCCGAATGTTTCGAGTTGAGCACATATGAGCTTCAGTGTAGCATTACGTGCTAACCCATAATGTCCCATAATGCACCACAGGGTTCCAGAAAAGGTTCCTGAATGGGCTCATGGTTTCCTAAAAGAATTTCTGGGTTGCCAAATGGTTCCTGCTTGGGTTCTTTGACTCTCCTTAAGTTCCTACAAAGCTTCCTGTGTTCCTGAAAGGATTTCTCAGTGGGTTCCTGGGATCCTGCAAAAGGTTTCTGGGCTTCTAAAAAACATTTCTGGGTTCCTGGGTTTCAGAATGAGGTTCTGGGTTGTCAAAACGGTTCCTGGACTGCCAAAAATCATTCCTGGGTGCCTGAAAAGGTTCCTGCAATGAATACGTGCCCATACAAAGGTCAGCCATGTCTGTGTGAGTTGAAACAGCAGTTCTGGGTGAATGAACCTCTCTGATTTAACTCATTAGCTAATTATCACACTCTGAGTGTCGGAGAAAGCAGTAGCAACAGCTGTAAAATGATTAAGGCTAGAAATGTGAATAATAGGGCTTTTTAAAAAAAAAAAAAAAAAAAAAATCTAAAACGGAATTAAATTTTAATTAGGACTGGGTGATATGACGGTAAAATATTGATATCATGATAAATTGATACATTTTTCTGAGATATCGTGGGAACCATGATTTATTTTTTTTAAATAACAATTACAAAATATAACGTAAGTGAAAAACAACAGGAACTAACAAAGAGTCCTGAAGATGTTGGAAGGTTACAGCTTTATCTCTGAACGTTACAAAGCACTGACACTGGAGACTCCTTCCACAAATATTAAACTCCTTACGGAACATTTCTCCATATCTGTGATTGCACACGTCACACGTTAATATAGGAATTACTGGTACAGAAAATGAAACACTTTCTGACCAATCAGAAACGAGAACTCTCCAGTGCTGTGTATGTGTGTGTGTGTGTGTAAGAATATTTAAATGGAGTGAGCTGAGAAGGGAACCTGTGGATTTGAGAGCGTTTATCGGTGAATATGTTCTTTATCTGCGTGCTGCGTGACCTTTGGGTGTTTCCGCTGGAGAGGGCACGAGGTGGTGGCACGACCAGGAAGAGCTCAATTGGTTAATAGCCTGCCCGTTGATCCTCATCGTTTTGAAATGGAGGAAACGGCGGTTTGAGTCGGGGGGAAACGTTAGCAGATGTGAGACGGACCAGGTAACACACGTGCGCACACACACACACACACACGAGACAGGGACCTGAGACACACTCATCTAGGCCATGACCAGTCATTATCCACGTGCAGCAGCCAGCGCTGTTGCTCATAGTCGAGGCACGCGCTGTTCCTAATGACAAAATGGAAGTTTGGTTCTCTTTAAAATCACATCTGTGATTAGGACTGGCTCGGATTCTGATGGCAGTTTCACAAATGGTGTAATTTTTTTTTCCAGGTACTGCCTGGAAGATCGAGACACAGGGTTATGCAAGGAAATGGTAGAAAATATGCAGTTTTTGGCGCACGCTCGGGTCGAGCGAGAGGGAAAGAAAAAAAATCTGAGTGCACAAAGAACGATGGTAGATTGCGGCGTGTCTCGTGTAAGACAGTCAGCGAGGTAAGACAGGAGAGACAGCGAGACGAGGAGCAGTGGCGTGTGAGGAAATGCAGATGAGTGGAGGAGACGTGCTGGCGTGAAGCTCTCGGTCCTCCGGCTTGAGAAGGAGCAGAGCGAGGAGGTGGAACTGCTCACTTTCAGAAAGATTCGCGAGTCAGGCCTCGCTCTCCGTTTCCTGATCTTACGCTCAAATTAAAGAGGAAGGAAGAAAGAGTGCAGAGAAAATATCCCTGAGCCAAAAATACTTCCCTTACACATTCATACAGTAAAAGTACCACTGCTGTCTGTCTGCTCGGGTGATGTCCTGTTTATGAGGCGTGATTTACTTTTTATATATGCGGTTAAAATTGTCTTTTAAATCGCTGCGCTGTTGAATCCTGGACTCTGATTGGTCAGGAGGTGTTCCGCAGCTCTGACAGTACGGCAGGTTTACATATTTATATTGATGCGCTCGTTCCAATGTGTAAGGAGGTGTTTGCTTAACATTTATGGAAGGAGTCTCCAGTGCCAGTGCTTTGTAACGGTCAGAGGTAAAGCTGTAACTTTACGATTTCAAACATCTTCAGGACAGAGGAGTTTGTGGTTTCTCGGTAACATGGCAAGCTGCATTTTTTTTTTTTTTTTTTTTTAAACTGATTCAGACAGGTAGTTGCCACCATGTGAAATCGGAGGCTATAAGCTTCTATTAGCTTGTTAGCTACGTTAGCCTTGTACCTTCAGTGCAAAAAGGAAGACTCGAGACTCGATGCATCAAGACTCTCATGTGTTCTGGCACCGAGGTGGTGGAATGAACTTCCCCTAGATGTCCGAACAGCTGAGTCACTGGCAGTCTTCAAACGACGTCTAAAGACTTACCTCTTCCTAGTTAAATTAGCTCTTTTTGGAGTTTTTGGACTGATGGTATTCCTAGGTTGTGACCTAGCGAGCCAGTATCAGAATGTATTATTTGATTGCAAGTCGCTCTGGATAAGGGCGTCTGCCAAGTGTGAAGCTTTTTACATTTTTGTCCAAACTGGTCGTTTAGCTAATACCGATGCTTTAATGTTAAATAAAAATCTACCAGTGTTGATTCACTGTCTGTGATTTCGTGTTTTATTTTGTCTATATGAACAGGTGCGCTGGACCACATCACAGTGAGCACCAAGGACGGTAAATTCCCTCTGAACCAGCTCGGACAGATCTCCATGAAATCTCCACAGCTCATCATCATCAACATGGCCAGCTACCCCGAGGTACACAGCGGATCTAAAAGGGTTCTGGGGTATTTCATTGCTCTTAGCTTCTCCCAGAGGTTCTCTATTAAGCCTGTACTGAGGGTGTTGTAGCTGTTAGATGTTATAGCTGCTGTGACGGAAGTAAGAATTGCACTCAGAGGCTCATTCAGGGCTCTTAAAGAGAAGAAAAAAGGAAAAAACATTACAGATAAAAAAAAAAAAAGAGCGGAATAACAAGAAAAATATTGTGCATGTGTACATGAGCACAAAAGAAAACGTGACAGCAGAACAGCACTGAATTCAATTAAAAAGAAGATTCAGAAAAAGTACAAAGAGAGAAAAGAGTAACGTGTTTTAAAATGGCTGCATTCCCAGATATTGTGTTTTGTTTTTGATTTGTCGAAGTGCACATCATGTGGAACCTTCCGTTCTGAGTCAGCGCTCTGAAAACAGAGCGTGAGAGAGAGAGTCAGTTTTCTGAAAGAGGAGAGAGATGGAGCGAGTCAGTGTTTTTTGAGCGCTGGAGCGAGTCAGTGTTAAGAAAGTGGGGAATGATGGACTGAGTCAGTGTTCTGAAAGCGTAGAGTGAGAGCGAGTCAGTTCTCGGAAAGAGGAGCGGGATGGAGCGAGTCAGCGTTCGGAGGGATGGAGCGAGTCAGCGTTCGGCTGGATGGAGCCAGTCAGCGTTCGGAGGGATGGCAGGATGGAGAGAATCAGTGTTCTGAGGCATGGCGCGAGTCAGCGTTCTTAGCGATGGAGCGAATCAGCGTTCTGAGGCATGGCGCGAGGCAGCGTTCTGAGCGATGGAGCGAGGCAGCGTTCGGAGGGATGGAGCCAGTCAGCGTTCTGAGGCATGGCGCGAGTCAGCATTCAGAGGGATGGAGCGAGTCAGCGTTCTGAGGCATGGCGCGAGGCAGCGTTCTGAGGCATGGCGCGAGTCAGCATTCGGAGGGATGGAGCGAGTCAGCGTTCTGAGGCATGGCGCGAGGCAGCGTTCTGAGGCATGGCGCGAGGCAGCGTTCTGAGCAATGGCGCGAGGCAGCGAGTCAGTCCTGCTGTCTGGGACTCTGATGGATCGTTGGGGAGGAAAGTTCTTTGATCTCACAGAGCGATTGAAGCAGAGGCCAGGAGTCTGTCAGCGATCAGGAAATGACCTCACACTGCCCTCTGCAGCACAGTCCTGCTTTCTGACACACACACACACACAGACCTGCTTTCTGACACACACACAGACCTGCTTTCTGACACACACACACACACACACACACCCTATCTCTGTTTTTCTCTCTCTGTTTGTCGTGTCTTTCTCTCCTTTGCCTGCTCAGTTTCTGTAAAATTTTCTGTCACTCTCTTTCTCTCTCTCTCTCTTTCTGTCTCCTTCTCTTTCTCTCTATTTGTCTCTCTTTCTTTCTCTGTCTATCTCTCCCTCTCTCCTTGTCTCTCTCTGTCTGCTCCTTCTGTCCATTTCTCTCTCTCTCTCTCTCTGTCTTGTTTTCCTGTCTTTCCTTACTCTCCTTTGCCTGCTCAGTTTCTGTAAAATGTTTGTCATTCTGTCTTTCTCCTTCTCTTTCTTTCTCTATTTCTATCTATCTATCTATCTATCTATCTATCCATCCTTGTCTCTTTCTATCTGCTCCTTCTGTCCATTTCTCTCTCTCTCTCTCTCTCTCTCTCTCTCTCTGTCTTGTTTTCCTGTCTTTCCTTTCTCTCAGTTGCCTGTTCAGGTTCTGTAAAATTTTTCTATCATTCTCTCTCTTTCTGTCTCTGTCTCCTTCTCTTTCTCTCTCTATTTGTCTCTCTTTCCTTCTTTGTCTCTCTCTCCCTCTGTCTCTCTCTGTCTGCTCCTTCTGTCCATTCCTCTCTCTCTCTCTCTCTCTCTCTCTCTGATGGATGACTTTTCCTCTTGGATTAAAGGTTCCTGAATGTTTCAGGGTTTAGTTTCAGGCTGTGGCTCGCCCTGACAGAGCAGGATTTCAGCAAAGCTGGTTTTTAAGCTCACTGTTGCGTAATAACTGAAGTTAATAGAATCTGCAGTAGTTCAGAATAAGAGATGATTTTTTAATACTCTTTATTTTCATTAATGCACGTAAGAATTCTTTACTCGACTCGTCAGACTCCAGACGTCCGAAGTGTCATTAAATCACACTGTTCAGTTCAGGGTTCTCTACTTCCTAAAAGGTTTTTAGCTTGGAATCTCACCACCCCGTCGTTGATTATTTTCCCACTGCATCACGACATAGTGTTTTAATCCGTACGGTGTGTCGTGGATATGTGTATCAGCGATTATGTACCAGATCTGCACAAAACTAACACCGAGGTGACTGGCCCGGCTCGAAGGCAAACAGCTTTATAATGATCCTAATCCATTACACAAGCCTGCGCCAGAGACGACGTTGTTTTCCCGTCATTCATTACAGCGGCACCGAAGTTGCAGGGAAAAAAAAAAACCCCTCCGTGTGTCTGTTGTTTGAGAGTTCATCAAAGAGCAGCGGTTAAACGCTTAAGCCTCCTCTCACTGCGTTACACACAGTCATTAGGGGTGTGTTTACTTTAGCTCCACTTTACTCCACTTTGCTTTGAACTCTGCTCGCATTTTCTTTTTTCTTTTTTCTTTTTTTTTTTTTTTTTTTTTTGGTCATCTTGCTTATAAGGCATTACCTAAACCCGGAGTGTTATTTGCCATTAGAGGCAGAACTGCTCGGGGAAATAATGATAAATGAAATTCAGAGAGCAATCACAGACACACACGCTCCGTATCGATCATTCAGCGTGAGAGGCGCTCGGGGAAAAACCAAGAGCTTTTGGATCCGTTTGGGAAAGAAACCACAAAAAAAATCCACCTTTTCTGAGAGAGTCGTGCGCCAAACTACAGTAAAAAAAAAAAAAACCCTCACGTTGTTCAAGTTCACGTTGCACGGCTGCACGTTTCAAACCTCTGCCAGACATCACCAGATGTTTTTGTGTATAAACTTCAAATATGTCAACGTCACAATTCTGTGTCTTTTATATTGTATAAATAACTTCCTGAGTCCACATGTGATCGGAAGGTTGTGTTTGAATCACTGTTGCGATTATATTTCTGATTAAAAGGTTCGCTCAGTTAATACATCTTTAAACCGTTATTTAATCCGTTATTCACCTGCAATATGCAAACGAGCCCAAAACCAAATGCTTTAGACCGTCTCGTACATTCCGGATATGTTTTTCTGAGCGAGGTCCCAAAATATAGCAATAGCATGATGCAGAAATAGATAGCAGTGTGTGTAGAAATGAGAGCGAGCACATTAACGGTTAAGAAGATAACTGTGTTTTAGTATAAACATAAAAGTAAAAAAAGAAATTAGTAAGAGGTGGAGCTGAGTGTGTTGTGGGTGAGTTGTGAGTGCGTTGTGAGTGCGTTGTGAGTGCGTTGTGAGTGTTGAGTGAGTGTTGAGTGTGCTGTGAGTGTTGAGTTGTGAGTGAGTTGTGAGTGAGTTGTGAGTGAGTTGTGAGTGTTGAGTTGTGAGTTATGAGTGTGTTATGAGTGTGCTGTGAGTGAGTTGTGAGTGTTGAGTTATGAGTGTGTTGAGTTGTGAGTTATGAGTGTGTTATGAGTGTGCTGTGAGTGTTGAGTTGTGAGTGAGTTGTGAGTTGTGAGTGCGTTATGAGTGTGTTGTAGAGATCGGGAGGGCCAGCAGGACCTCGAGCCTGGGTCAGGGTCATTAAAAGTCAGCGGGCTTTACTGCAGCCCCTCAGCCGTCTCCCAGAGGAGTGTGTGTGCTGACAGTGCCCTACAGCGCTTCTGCAACACACACACACACACACACACACACACAGAGCTAGATGCTGCACAGTTCACCTCAGATCAAAGGCTTGTGTGTGTCTGAGTGTGTGTCTGCGAGTCTGTGTGTTTGTGCATGTGTGAGTCTGTGCATGTGTGAAAGTGTTTGTGAGTCTGTGTGGGAACGCGTGCGTGTGAGTGAGTGTGTGTGTGTGTGTGTGGGAGAGGTAGTAGCAGGTACAACATCCTCAGCTGGCGGTCATTAACTCAAACCCTGGTGTGTATGTGTGTGTGTGTGTGTGTGTGTGTGTGTCCTCAGGCCACAGCAGCAGCCACCCGCGCGCTACAGGAGAGCAGCATGAAGCTGAACCCAGAGGTGGAGGGCACCATCATCAGAGTCCCAGTTCCCAAGTAAGAGTGTGTGAGTGTGTGTGAGTGTGTGTGAGTGTGTGTGAGTGTGTGTGAGTGTGTGTGAGTGTGTGAGTGTGGGGCCGGAGGGCCAAGACTTAGCAAACCACTTTCACCTTCCAGTGGCCTCTGTCTGTCTGCATCTCTCTCTCTCTCTCTCTCTCCCCTTCTGTCTCTGTCATTTTTGCTGTCTGTCTATCTGTATTATAATTTATTTATTTGTAGCATGTTTTCTTTCTTGTCTATTTTTCTGTATATATTTTCTTTAGATTTTTATTTCATGCCTTCATGAGTGATTCCATTCAATCCATCACTAAATCTCACTTCTTCTCTCTCTCTCTCTCTCTCTCTCTCTCTCTCTCTCTCTCTCTCTGTGGTCCGATAATAAATCAGCGTAGCGTCTCAGTCCCTCTCCTCGTCTCTTCTCTCGCGTTGTCCTGCCGCACAGCTCTTTACTAGTGTCTGGTGTCGAGTCCTCGGCGCCGGCTGCGTCTGCTCGGCTGGCAGGTGCTCGTCTGGCGGCGGATTGCGAATGGGCCGGACGAGGCGTCCGCAATCAGCGCAGCCTTCTCACACACATTTGCATGTATAAAATACAGAGTGCGTGGCTTGATTGGATCCCAATCACTAATTACACACATTGTTTGCAGTAAACACACGCCGCTCTTGGACTGTTTGCAAAATGGCTCGTAGCGAAGCGCTAATTAAGGAGGAGCAGCAGAAAAACTTCTACACCTACCAGAAATTACAGACACACAGTTTTCCTCGGGTTCTTGGCAGGATGCATCATTTCAACACGATTTGAAAGGAATTTCGAGTTTGCTATCATATATATTTAATGTGGCGCACCTGGGAAAAGCCTTCACATGGTCAGAGTGTGTATTATATATAGTCCTGCAAACTTTCCTGAAATCTGCTTCTCTGTTGCTCATATCACATCTCAGTCACACGTTCAGTTCTGTCATTTTCAAATCCACATTCTCCCGATTTGTATATATATTAAAATATCGAGTTTGAGTGTTGGCGAGATTGCCTTGTAAACATATCGTTTTAATTAATCATTTTCATTTTTTTTTTTTTAAAATTACTACATAATTTCTACTTTCAGTTTTCCAATTTAGTCTTGTCTGTCTCCTTTTGTCTCTCTTTTCTTATCTGTCTCTTATCCTGTCTCTTTCTCACTCTCTCCTCATATCTTGTCTTTCGTACTCATCTCTTCTTCACTCATTTATTTCTCTTTCTTCGCTTTTCTCTCTCATTCTCATCGTCACAGTTGCTAATGAACACAAGACCGATAAACTAGTTAGTTAGCATCGGCGACAATCAGGGCATGTTTTTTGGTATTGTAACGTATTATATTTATATATACATTTATCTGGAGGAGAAATCGAATCGATTGGATAGAGCCACATCTTTTAGGCGTGGTTTTCAGCTAGTGGTTTTCGAGTAGTCCGATTCTACAGACATAGGTCTTCAAATCTTTAAAACACTCACCCTCAGCCCACCATGGGAAAGGAGTGAAGGCTTGTGAGTGAAGTGTGGACGTTTGCCTGAATTATTTAAGCATTTAGGGACGCTGCAGTGATTGTTATCTGTATATGTTGCTGTTGTTCAGCATACACTATAAGGCATTCAGGATTTATTCCCCCTTTGCTGTTATAACAAACTCCACTCTTCTGAGACGGCTGTGTGGATTTGTGTTCATTCAGCTACAAGAGCATTAGTGAGGTCAGGCGCTGATGTTGGGATGTCGAGGAGGTCTGGGG
>CM075019.1:21966044-21986020 GCA_037576675.1 Pangasius sanitwongsei | reverse complement strand
CTTCCACTCCAACCTTCACACACCATGTCTTCATGGAGCTCGCTTTGTGCACAGGAGCATCGTCATGCTGGAGCAGGATTGCGCCTCTTAGTTCCAGTGAAGGGAAACTGTAAAGCTACAGGGTAATACAAAGACGTTCTATACAATTGTGTGCTTCCTGCTTTGTGGCAACCATTTGGGGAAGAAACCCCCATTTGGGGGTGTGATGGTAAGGGGAGCACATACTTTTGGCCATATCGTGTATCTCACCAAAAGTTTTGAAATGCTACTACTTACACATTCATAAACACAGAAGTGTGCAGTCCTGCCACTGGTGCTGGATGAGCAGATTTTCTGCTGGAACGGTTTTAATGTTCTGTTTCTGTGGAAAAGGACAAATACTGTGCATGCCTAGATCCAGTGCCTTATTTTCCATCCATCAGAATGACAGATGACCTTCAGAAGTTTCCAACAATGTTTTTAAAATTCGGTAAATGATGGAAAATTCTCGGTTAACGCAACCCCTAAAAAAAAAAAAAACTATTTTAAATGGTTGTGAGGAGATCGCCATAGTGGACGTTTCATTTGGGGGAGACGGGAATAACTTTTATTTATTACTTATAATGTATTTGAATGTTGTTTTTGGCCATTTTCTAAAATTTTTGGAGTACAATTGTGATGCAGTCATACTCTATATAAAACAGCCTGCTCGATATAGGTTGCGTGTGCATGAACATTCATGTGTGTGTGTGTGTGTGTGTGTGTGTGTGTATGTGATTGGCAGGGTGACCCGGGAGCACAGGGAGAACCTAGCTAAGCTGGCGAAGCAGTTCAGCAACAAGGCCAAGGAGTCGGTGAGGAGGGTTCGCTCCAACGCCCTGGCGCAGGTGAAGAAGAGTAAAGAGGGCGTGTCCGAGGACACCATCCGCCTGATAGAGAAGCAGGTGAGAGGGTTTTTGTATTGCTCAGAAGCTGTGGATTCGTTTTCTGTATAACAGCAGCGCAAGTGTAAATGAACAGACAGATTAACTTGCTCTGTTGCTTGAAACTCAGATTTGAATTCCAGTTATGGATTAAATCTTAATCTTAATCCTTAATCTGAAGTGGTTTATATTTACTAACATACTTTTCATGTTAATTCGGTTTGTTCCGTGTTTAGACCGAAGAATCCATTACGCTGTGAGAATAAACTCCAGCTCAAGGTTTTAATCAGTTTTAAAAATAAAACTAGGATCAACAAATCTGTGATTACTTCAGAGCAGTTTTAATTAAAATCCTTTTTGGTGCAAACCGCTCGCAATTTAAAGTGGGCTGTGCTTTAAACCAGAAAGGCTAAAATAACGGGTGTTTGTTTATTTCTGATTTCTGATTTGTGTCCCAGGTCCAGCAGATGGCGGACGGTTTCGCAGCAGACATCGACAAACAGCTCGCCTCTAAAACCAAAGAGCTCCTCGACTGACACGGCCTTTTTAATGAAGCTTTCCAGAGTACTCTACGACGTGATTTATTTTGGGGGTCGTGAGTCAAGTCGGAAGCCGGACATCCCAGAAATGAGCGGACCTTTTTCTTCGAACTAAATCTCCCGTAACCAGCGTGGTGAAGAAACCGGACTGTAGAAGGCAGCGCTTGGGCGTTTGTTGTTTGTGTGTTTTTATCGCGCATAAACAAACGTCGCCGTGGCACGGCAGCGGCGGTTGGCGGCCACGCCCATCCTCACATCCTCACATCCTCAAACAAACAGCCAGGAGCACAGATGAAGTTTTAATGTGATTCGGGGGCTCCTCCCTGCTAATCAGAGCGATGCCACACGGCTGCGTTTATGGAAGAAAGTGCAGGAGCGAATGTAAACTCGTCAAGTCTTTACAGGACGGAGCTCATAATAAGGCGTTTGTTTCCTGTCTGTAGCCGCTGCTTTCTGTTTGTCAGAATAAAATACGAAGCATTTTTTTGGGACCAATCCCGTGTTTTTCTTTAGCGCAGGTGACATTTATCTCCCGCATACACCAAACCTGAACTGTTCAATTTTGGACTTAAATTTTTGAGAGGTACACAATGCAAGGGTTTGCAACAAAAGGCCTCGTCCCAAAAAAAAAAACCCATCAGGGTGACTGAACAAACAGGCGTTTAGACGAGGCAGTACACAGGCAGGGCTTCACCGAGGCCGGGTCCATATGTCAGTAATTTGGGGGCATTGTGTATCTTGGCCTGGACTGGAGGCTCATGATCGATGAAGGGGGTGAAAATCCCGAGTCGCTGGCTCCGTGCAACGGCCTGAAAATTGCTTTCAGCTGATAGCTTCACTTCGCTTTACATTTATCACGCGGATTGCGGCGTGTCTCTCTCTGTTTACAGCCGCCATGATGGAGGCGATCGGGGTGGCAGGAGCCGGGGCCAAATGTTTTTCCTTCTGTGTCGCTGAAAATATACACGCATAAATTGAGTCTGTAAACTTTCGGACTGGAAAGTGAGCTCCTTGGTTGGAGTCTCGCTCTCGATTACCCGCTCGTCTCAAACACGTCTTAATATAAAACCACAGGGGAAACAAAATGGCTGCTCCTTTTTGGCAGCTTGATATGAGAAACTGGTACGAAATTGAACAAGTGGTTTGGATTTAGTTCAGTTTCAGATTACTGTTTATACCGTAGAAGGTGTTGATTAATTTTCCCTAACAGCAGCTCTGAAAGTAGTTTCAGCTCTGACACAAATCACAGGTTTATATTAATGCGCCAATTGTAATACGTTAGCGTTTCTATAGTAACAGCTCATTCACGGGGACTTGCACGGAGGACGCTCCACATGAACCGGTTTAAAAAATGTGTAGAATTGTTGATATGGTGAAGTTTTGTTAGGAGACGCTTGTGTATTTATGAAACATTTATGGAAGGAGTCTCCAGTTTCAGCGTTTTGTAACAGTCAGGAAGTTTTCAGCCACGGGAAAGGAGTTCACGCTTCCAGTTTCTGTGTAACATGACCAGCTGCGTTTATAGCCGCTAAGTGAGAACAGGAACGAACCCGTATCGTGGACGTTCCACAACATTAAACGTGACCTTAAACGTTTAAAATGAGATTATTTTCCTATAACAGCACAGCCCGAAGTGTGTTATTCCTTACATATATTATATACATTATTATGACATAGTAAGAAAAGGTACACATGATAACTAAAGACTCGAGGATGCGTCATGATTCTCACAGTGATTTACGATGATTATAGATGCCCTGACACATTGCATTTGTTGTTTTAATTACTTAAACATGTTGCGTTTGAATATTAACCTGCAGTAGCTCTACACGTCGTTGCGTAAAAGTCAGGGAAATCTTTACCTTCGTACCTTTTCACATGAATTGAGTAAAATGATTACATATTTGTTGCTGTAGTCTGTAGTGCACTGGTATAGGGAGCGTGTAGAGATTTGGGATGCGACCACAGGATGAGGAGAGTGAGGTCTGACCCTAAAGCATCCATCTGTTTCATTCATTCTTCTTCCAGAAAGTAGAAATGTGAAATGCATTACTCTGTCTGTCTGTCTCAGGCTTTTTCTTTCCCGTCTCGTTTATATGCAGATTATTTACGCTCGAGCTGCATCATTCATCCTGGCGTATGGTCTCGTGGCAGCGCGCGAGCGCCGATATCCCGGTTTCAGTGGAGAGCACGAGCACTTGTGCAAACGGCGGGGTCTCCAGTGAAGAAGAAGCGGTCTATTATTCTCATCCCGGGCCGCGCTGATTACGCTCTGTGCGCTCTGCTGTGGATGGGTGGGTGAGGCGCGAGGAGGACGCTGGAGCTCGAGAGCGCGTTTAATCACTTCAGCGCTGCTGTGAATTGGCTCGCCGCGTCCTCGCCTGTCTCTCAAGTGTGCGAGGCCACCCGACGGCCTCATCAAGGATCCAATCAGCTTAACTGCGGAATGCACTTCGGAAAGCGATATTTCTTTTCTTTTTTTTTTTTTTCTACGTTTTTCCACCGGTGCCTTTAAAAAGAGGGCGCGCGGCCTCACTGCATATGCAAATTGCACCGAGGAAAATTAACACGATTTTCACTTTTTTTTTTTTGTCAGATGTTCTTTTTTGTGTCACGCTTCTGATAGCAGCTCATGTCTCAAAAGTGTACAATTATTTCAAGGTGGATCGTTTCCGTTTTTGATTCTGTTTTTTTTTTGTTTTGTTTTGTTTGTTTATTTATTTATTTTTTTACATCTAATTAACCAATGGAGTCCCTTTAACGAATTACACACTTTAATCAGTGCTCCTGTTTCTCAACATAGCGACAGCTGAGTCATCTGAGCTCTGTGCCATAAACGTTCAATTCGAGACGGCTCTTGGATGCACACCGTGCATAGGATGTAGAAGTCATTACTCCATACCCTACGTAGTGCACTCATAAGGAGCAATTAGGATTGAAAAGGCTCTAACTGCTACATTCAGGCTACAGACTGTGTCACCGGTGTGAAACCGTAAGCAGGTGTCTCTTATACATTTAGCAAAGAGAGCTAAATAATGTAGAGCACCTTTAAATGTTTATGTGCTTAGTGCTGATTGGACCCCAAGGGCCACTGATGTGCCCTAAAGAATTTTTACACTTTTTTATTCCCCTTTTCTGATCCGTCTCTTTATGGTACTGTCAAGTAGGCGTGGACAATACGACAGAAATATCATATCACTTGAACACTTGAAGACATTTCTATAATATATCATACACGATATGTAGAAAGTTCCAGCAAAACAGCAACACTGCATTTAAAAAATGCAAATAAAAAATACATTGTTTTATGTGTAGAAAAATAAGTTGTCACTGAAAAGAAGGGACGTTAAAAAAATAACACAAAAGTTGCTTGCGATCAGCTTTTATTATTATAAATTTTTTTTAATTATAAAAATATAATTCCGTGCGATTAGTTTATGACGACATAATTTCTCATGATATTGATATTCTTATATCATCATATTACCCAGCCCTTTAGGTATCTTTTACCTAGAAAGGGACCTGTAGTGTGACATTAAAGCTTTAAAAGGGAATTCTGATCCATTTTTATCCCTTAAACGTTGCTATAAACACATTTCATCAGATAAGGATGCGACAGATTAGTACTCAATCCTATAGGCAAGGAAAACACTTGAAGACGTGACGTGTGCGTTTGTTGCATTTATATTAAAGCGGCTCACACTCAGGTGAGTCGTCTAATCCAGGTGCAGTGCGGTCACTTCCTGCCGCTCGCCGCTGATGAGTAGACGTAAAGCCCGCCTTCGAAAGTTGGAGTGCTTAAGTCTGTCATTTCAGATCGTCCAGATGTCGTGATTACCGACGTGAGAGGAATTATACATTTAGCTTTTACGTCCGAGAAGATTTCCTGCCCTCGTCTTGATCCTAAGTGCGTAGACACTCAGCCCGCACCCTGCACCCCACACCCTACACCCCGCACCCCGCCGTCTCTGAGGGGCTGCGCTCGGGTCTCATGGGAAAGCTGTAATCAGCGTGCGAGGAGAACGGGATGAGGAGCGGCGTGCGGGTGGGGCTGTGTATCTACCACATGTTATTTATGCCTTATCAAACCACACACAGATCCTACTGCAGAAGAACCTCCTGTTTTCATCGTACTCTCCCGTGGTCAATATTAGTGATCCCACTTTTTTGTCTGTTTTCAAAATGATAACGATCTCAATGCTCTAGCCATTACATGCTGTCAAATACATACGTAATCATACATTTTTCATATATTTCTGAGTAAAATAACATGTTATCCCCTCAACTCAATTTACACACATACCACTACACATCATGTGAACAACGTGTGATCAGGTGTGAAAAAGAATTCCTTAACAAGAATGATTTCCTAGACGATGACGTGCTTTTGGTGTTTGATCCGAGGTCAGGTATCGTCAGCGTGGATGGTGACGGAGAGCCGTCAGAGTGGCTTCTAGCTAAAGAATCATCATTATTACTTGTGTAGAATATTGACTAGATTATTACAGTGTTAGGAAATTGCTACTGTAGAGCAAGACACGCCCACAGGGGCGGGACATGCAGCATATGTTCTACAGGGCTTTTAATTGGACGAACACAAGACGAGTACAAAATGAGTCATAAAATCATTTCTGTCATTTCCCCTGAAAGCGATACAAAGAGAACATGTCCACAAAAAAGTTTTTTAATTTTATTTTTAGATACTCTATCACAAATCAGTGTCTATACTAAAAGCTCTGACAGGGTCCTTTTGATGACTTTAAAGCCGTACAAATCTGTCGATCAGAGGTCTGGAGGTTGGTAAGTACGTGAATGCATAATAATCAGGGCGGTTCCTGACATTCAGATAAAGATGTGAGGGTTCAGTCAGGAGTCAGTGGTTCGATTTATCATCCGACGACGTTTCGCCAAACCGAACAACTGCAACAGCATTCCAAGGCTTTAAAATGGCATCTCGTATTACACACTCCACCAATATTTATTATGTCAGTGTGACACATGATTCAAGTGTGCCATATGTTGGACTTATCTTTCTCTCTCTCTCTCTCTCTCTTTTTTTTTTTTTTAGAGCTATAGGATTAAAAACAATCGCCTGGTACCACTTTGTAGAAACGGGAAGATTTAATGCGAGACTTGCTCAGATGCTTATTGCTAACCCTCCTGCCAGCGGTCAGGAAAAAAAATGGCTGTTGCATTACAAACTAATACATGATAACCTTTGTAATAAAGAAGTATCATTTGGAGCACAAATGCACGGAGTGGACAGGAAGTCTGCTAATCTGAAACCCGATGCGAGAGGAAGGAAGGACTCAGGAACCAGCCTTCAGAGCTTTCACCGATCATATTCATCACAGGGCTGAGGGCCCAGACTCATTAGGCCACAGCACTGCACTTAACTAAACATCTTTTCCATAAAATAAATGCTTCCAGGTTAGGCCTCAGCGCAAGCCGTGCTCGCATCTGATCCCAATTAGCTGTGTGAGATGGCTACGGCCTGAGCGCAAGCAGTGGCGATGATGATGATGATGATGATGGTGGAACTCTTTCTCTCCGAGCTGTTGTGTTCCACTGATGTGATTTTTTTTAAACAGGTATAGGAGGGATGTAAATATGAATACATTATTCAGAATGAACAGATAATGTGTTCTAAACAGACATAAATAAGAGGCACATTAATATATATATATATATATTTTTTTTTTTTGGAGACTGGAGGTCTGCATCAGAACAGGACAATAGAAAAATGGACAATAAGAAAGCTGGAGTTTTTTACTCTCGTGCTAGTGTAAGAGAGCGAAACGAACACCACGTTAACCAGCATTCAGCCGTCCACAGTAACGTCCTGATTTAAATTACGCTACTAGTTTGTTTATAGTTTGGAAATAGAACTAATTAATTTGGTATAAAATATCTTGAGCAGGCGCAAACAAAAATAATACTCCATTTGTCTACAGTTTGTAAAAACCAAAGAAAACGCCGTGTCGACTCGGAATTCTTACTCGGAAACTCTGGATGGTCTCCTCAACTCCATGTTCCCGTGAGTTCAGCAAGTGACGTCAAATCAAAATGGCCGCTCACAGCATCAGCAGTAACCACAGCAGCACTTCTTCCCTGTAAATGAGTTATACTGTATATACAAGTATTAGCTTTAGCTCAATCAACATACAGATATATCCACGTGTTAAATCTATAACCGAAGAGGAAAATATACAGCACTCATCACAGTTAGCTGCTAGCTTGTTGCTAAAAAAGACGAACGTGGAGGCTTTCGTGTTTTTTCCCCACTTTGTAGCTCGAATGCATGGAGGTAAAAAAATGGCGTAATTAATGCAGCATTAATTCAGGAAAAAAAAACTTTCTGGTTTAGGCCACACCCACTTCTAGTTTATGCTGCATTCAAATGACCTCAGAACTCAGAATAACGACATTTTCGACCTCTGTTCATTCAGGCGCAGAAAAAGTGGACGCCTCCATGTTCGTCTTGTGTTAGCAACAAGCTAGCCAGCTAACTGTGATGAGTGATGTATATTTTCCTCCACAGAACAGTGAACTGTAGATTCAGTGTTATAGAGTTAAGTGAATATGTCTGTATGGTGATTGATCTAAAGCGAGTACTTACAGTGTATACAGTATAACTCATTTAAAGATAAGACGTGCCGCTGTGTTTACTGCTGATGCTGTGAGCGGCCATTTTGATTTGACGTCTCTTGCTGAACTCAGGATTAAGGAAACCTTCAGGAGTTTACAAGTAGGAATTGTGAATTTTTTCTTCTGTTTTTCCTAATCTGAGGTTGGAAATTTCAAGTTTTATTCGAACTCGAATACAGATGCAGATGTTTGGAGATGTTTAGAAGGTGTCTATAATGTTTAAATCTGAAAAGTGAATGCTGTGCAGTCCCATAATTCCAGGCGTTTTTTTATTGTCCCATTCCTTGTCATTAGGAGTCGTATTGTCGTATCTGTACACCTTTTCGTACCTTTAGCACATATTTTTACCTACTGTACCTTTAAATCTAAAGGTAGTTATGATCCTATTGTGAACCTATTTACTGTGAATCTTCTTTAAAGGCACTATATTTACATTTCCAAGAGAAAGATACATATTAAAGGGACGGTGTAGTTTATTACTCCTTTTTTTCTGAGAGTGAAGGGCTTTTTGGATTGTTACTGGTTTCAAGAGATGTAAAGAAGGTCTAACGTTAGTGAAAAGGAAGCGTTTGGTTGTAGGGTCTTACATGGAACCTTTAAGGGTACTAGATGGAACCTAGGCTTTGTATTGTAGTTTATTTTTGTCTTGAATATATTTTATAAATGTTTTTTTTTTTCTCAAAGAAGAAAAGGATTTTCAGAAAAGGAAAAAAAAAAACAACACTTGCCTAATTTTTTCTTTTCTTTTTTAATTTGTATTTTATTGAATGTTTGGATCAGAGAAGAAAATAATATTTAAAAATATAAGAAAATATTCTTATGTTTACCTTTGATATTTATTTAGTTAGTTAGTTAGTTAGTTAGTTAGTACAAATGTATTTTGTTTTTCCCTTCATATTCATATTTATTTTTTCTATTAATATCTTGACCATATTTTTTAAAAAGATGAATATTTTCTACAGATCAAAAAAATAAAAATCCCCCCAAAAAATTGTTCATTTGAACTTTATAACTTTAATTCTCTTTCCTTCATATCCCTGGTAATTTTTCATGTAAACAGTTTTTAAGAAGTGTAATGATATCGTGATATTTTTGCATGATTATTAACCATTTCTTATAAAAACAGACAGCCGCAGTAAAGGCGTGTCTTGTCTTTGCCCCGGTGTTACACTGAGGTGAGTTTTGGGATCTTGCAGGATGTGTGGTGTTGAATGTTAAAGGGTCAGAGGTCGTAGTGACGACTCGCCGTGTTGTAACAGAAAGTCACTTGAACACTGTAATAAATAAAGTCCGAAGAGAGAATTCCTGCTGCACTGGATGGTGAGATACAGATGCACACGCTGACCGACATGTGAAGAGGGGGTGGGGCTCCTCATTGAATAATTGCTTCCTGATGTGCCTCAGAATTATTAGTTACACGTTGATTGAGATCTTTCTCTGGTCTTGGGGTTGAAGCGGTGAGAGGAAGTGAGGCCCAGTGGACACCCGTGTCTCGTTTGATAGGTTTAACTGTCATTATAGCAGAGGATCCAGCATTTGGTTTGGAAGAGCAGTTTGAGGTGGATGGAGATGTTTGGCAGAATTTCACAGATATAATAAGAGTCATTTTTTTCTTCACAGGTCACAAAAAAGCTGCAGAGCATGTGTGTGTGTGTGTGTGTTTGGAAAACAGGATAGGATAAAAGAGGACAGAACAGAATGGGAAAGTTCAAAAAAGGACAGAAGAGGACAAAGAGACAAAACAGAGCAAAAAGGATAAAAGAGTGAAAAGGATATTAAAGAACGTAGAACAGAACAAAAGAGGACAGAAAAGGACAGGACAGAACAAAGGAGGACTGAGTAGAGCAAAACAGAACAAAAGAGGACAGAGGAAGACTAGAAAAAAACACAGAAAAAGAGGACAATCAGAACGAAAGAGGACAAAACAGGCAAATGAGGACAGAACAAAAAACAATAAAAGAAGACCGAAGAGGATAGAACTAAAAAAGTATAAAAGAGGACAGAAAAGAACAAAAAAAAACAACAAAAGGCAGGAACAGAAGGGCAGAACAGGACAAAAGAATAAAGAAGACAACCAAAGAGAACAAAATGAACAAAATGAACAAAAATAAGGACATAAGAGGAAAGAACAGAACAAAAGAAGACAAAAAAAAGAGAGCAGAACAGGACAAAAGAGGACAGAAAAGGACAGGAGAGGATGGGACAGGTCTAAAGAGGACAGAACAGAAGAAAAGTGGACAAAACTGAAAACACCAGAACAGAGCTGTCATTATTTCTTGTCTGATTCTTGTCATTTCTTTTCGCTTTTAGTTTTTTATGAGTAATCAGCAGGACATCATCTCCATCCAGTCTTTTGCTGCTTCTCCACAGCAACAGAGGAAAAGATGATCCTGTGCTGGAAAATGTGGAGAAGACGCCATCGTGTGGTGGTAAAACAGAGCAGAGTGAGCAGAACAGAAATCTGAAAAGAGTTAGTGAAGAATTGCACATTGATTTCATTCCAGCTGAATGTTGGTTCTGCATGTAGCTGCGGTTTTTCATAGTGTGTGTGTGTGTGTGTGTGTGTGTTTCTGACCATTCCTCAGCATGGATATGAAGTATGAAATATGATAATTAATAAGAATTACTAAAACTTTCTTTGCACCTCACACTGAATGAATCCTAAAACTTTTAGGAGGACCAATCTTTCATTTTTAATGCCAAGATCAAATGAACTCAAAGATATATATATATATATATATACATACATACATATAAATATATAAACACACACACACACACACACACACACACACACACATATATATATATATATATATATATATATATATATATGTGTGTGTGTGTTTACACTCAACCTTAGGAATATGCATAAAATAGCCCTGAACTCAAGCTGTAGTTGTGATGCTAAATATCAGCCAGCAGAGGGAGACATATTCACACACATCGAATAAAGACATTTATTTTATTATTTTATTTTTATTTTTATTTATTATACATCTTTAGATTATACTGTAGCTGCTGTTAAAGTAAGTGAAAGGAACTGACTTGTTAACATTAAATGTAATTTAAATAAGCGATGAGGAAGTAATCCCCTACTCGTTTATTTCCCGTGAACTTCCTCACTGCTGCTGATTGTGTCAGAGAAGCAGGCTTCCACAGAGAAAGCTAACTCTCGGGGGCGTGTCACTCTTAATTACGACTGTCACTGATTGGCTGCGTGAATCTACAGTCTGGGCGAGAAACAAATCATCATCAGCCTTACAGAAAAGTCACATGACCCTTACACCGAATGTGTCACACCCTGAGAACACCATTCCTACACTGAAGCATGGTGGTGGTAGCATCATCCCTCAGCCTCTTGGTTGTTTCTCTAACTAATCCCCTCTTTAACCCTCACTGACAGTTAGTGGACAATCTTTCTTTCTTTCTTTCTATTTATCTTTCCTTCCTTCCTCCCTTCTTTCTTTCTTATTTCTACTCTGTCTTTCTTTTTTCTCTCTTTCTTTCTACTCTCTTAATTTTTATCTTTACTTTTCTTTCTTTCCTTAATTGTTTGGTCATTTATTTGTTCATTTGATTGTTTTTCTTTCTTTCTATTTATCTTCCCTTCCTTCAGTCCTCCCTTCTTTTTCTTTTTCTTCCTTCTTCCTTATTTTTTTCTTATTTTTATTCTGTCATTTTTTTTGTATATTATATACAGTATGTTATGTACAGTATATTAGGTACAGTATATTAGGTACAGTATGTTATGTACAGTATGTTATGTACAGTATATTATATACAGTATCTTATGTACAGTATATTAGGTACAGTATATTAGGTACAGTATGTTATATACAGTATCTTATGTACAGTATATTAGGTACAGTATGTTATGTACAGTATGTTAGGTACAGTATGTTATGTACAGTATGTTATGTACAGTATATTATGTACAGTATATTATGTACAGTATATTATGTACAGTATGTTATGTACAGTATATTATGTACAGTATATTAGGTACAGTTTGTTATGTACAGTATGTTATGTCTGCTGTATGTTGTGTGTGTACAGATGGAGAGATTCACATAGGAAGGTTGTATCTTGTATCCTTTCTTTTTTATGGCCTTGTTCTCTTTTCATTTCCTGTGCCTGACTCCGCTGAGGCGACTGAAGGCCATTACCGACAGTTCCACTCGCCTTCACACAGGAGAGACTAAATGATATTTTGATGTTTGCACAGGACTGAAAGCATCATTACGCTGTCATATACACATTTACTTTAGTGCCAACTGTACACACACGTCTGTGCTGTCTCTGTCTCTGTCTCTGTGTGTGTGTGTGTGTGTGTGCTGGTGCTCGGTAGAGATGGACGGGAACCTGCTGTGCTTCGCCGTGTTCAGCGCTGTGGTGTGGCTCGTCGTGGCTCTCTATCTGCTCGTCTGCACCTATCTGCTGTGCACCATGTGTAAGAGGATGAAGAGGAGCGAGGAAGAGATGGAGAGCTCTGGAACTGAAGTGGCAGACGTCTTATAACACACAGGACAGTATGTTATGTCCAGTATGACTTATTTTGACTTATTGTGACTTATTTTGTACGACAAAAAGGACTGGGCAAGGACCGGAGCACTGACTTCCTGTCGTCTCTGCTTTCGAGATCAAGGTAAAACCTCCAGGACACACAGCATCCAGGAAATTCCTTACACCTACAAACGTGAGGTGAGATGAAAGTCTGTACACAGGAGTGAATATAGAAGATTTACAAATTCATTGTGCACTTGTTTTTGGTCATTTTGTGGAAATTTGGCTCGATTAGCTCTGTGCTCAGATTGGATTCTTCCCCTTTTATGTAGCTAGGATATATTCCTGTTCAGCATCATAGGGTTAATGTATATGTTTATAGTTTTATATTTTTACACACCATGGTGTATCTGAGCAAGGACAAATTAATCCAAATAACTCCTACTGATGATAATTTGTGCATTGAGTAAAATGGTGGAAATATTGAGCTGGACTTTGTATCATAGGACAAAAAAGCATCAGTGATATTCATGCATTCTCGTACCCCATCTACTAAAAAATAAAAATAAATAAAAATATGTCACATGTGACAAATATGACAATTTTTTAAACGGGAGCTGAGCTGAATGTCCTCTGTTACATCACTCAACTTCCGTTAGAAGTAAAATATCAAATTAATTACTATTGTTATATGTTTTACACAAATATAATGTGATTAGTGGCTCTTTTACTCCTGTCCACCTTGTCAGACCAATTCAGATACTTATATACATTTTTTTAAAAAAATTATTTACCAAATATTAAATATGACATGTTCTTGGTAGGAAACACAAACACAAGAAGCAAAATAAGTGTCAATCCTAACGATAATTATTAAACAGAGTGCATTTTTAAAGCTGGGATTAAACGCCAATATTTTCATCTTAATTTTTACTGTAAAAAATAGAATTAAATTTCTAAAAGCATCTTAACAGCAAAACAACATGAGCATAGTAAAGTAAAAGGCATCAGGTTTCTTAGAGAATGTAAATCTAAATTTCACAAAGTATATTAAACAATTCATAAGAGTTATCAAATTGTCCCATGACAGAGTAGATCATATGTGATGTGTAATAAAATAATGGAATAAAACATGAAACACAATAAATCATGAAAAATAATCAGTGACAGTGTGGTGTGATGAAGCAGAGTTACTGTTATCACCCTGAAGTTGATTAATTTCCTATAACAGCACATCCCGAGGTGTTTTGTTCCTCTTATACAGCAGCAATTTGTCAATGATTACAAATATTTTGTAAACTAAGAATGACACTTTGTACTATTTATCCATTTATAGTTACATTTAATGTTTTAGTGCGTCCACAAATCCGGCGTTCCCTCACCAGCCTCTCTTTTTTTCCTCTCTTCCTTAAAGTTAATAAGTCACGGCCGCTAATTCATTTTGTTCTCTTTTATGGTGAAGTTTTATTATTTTATGACCACAAGTTAATAGTTTGCTGTTCTAGAACATCAGCAGATGTGTTTAAAGGAAATTAAAGAGCTACGTTTATCTCATAGATAGATATATCATAGTTTATGGTTTCTGATTAAACTGATCTACATGTAGATTTGTCCTGGAGCTTTACCAGATCAGAAGCTTTTTTTTTTTTTTAATTGATAAAAACGGCATAGAACTGGACACATTAATGATCTTAAACCACTACATGAGCAATTTTATTTAGTCATTGGGGTAAAAATATTTTCGTGTTATGTCTCTAGATTCCCCTTAGACTGTAGTCTCATAAGGGAGTGATGCTAAGGTGTTAATAAGGTCACACAGCACCTGATGCCTTGTAAAGGAGTCATTTGAAGGAGTCAATTTGCATGAATGAATCAAAGGTTTTGACTCTTTTTGTTTGTTAATTCACCTCCTGGGCTTTAAAATTCTCAAGGATTAAGGCTTAGCTGTCAAAAACAACAAACGTAAAGTTTTATTATGGATTTATAATAATTATAACCTTTATTTATCTACAAATTAATGCTTAAATTGCGATTGTGAATAGATTAGTGTTATGACCAGGTTTCTCAGTCATGACAAAGTAATGATTATTATTAGGAGCTCATTTATATAGCACTTACTATCAATTAAATTGCAGAATAAATCACTTAATTAAATATTAAAATAATAAAATAAAACTAAACAATACAATATATGAAATAATAAATAAAGAAAAAAAAAGAAATAATAAATAAGAAAGAAATTCATTCTTTCTAGAGAGCACTTTGTCTATAGTATGATTTATCGACTCTAGGGGCAACCTAGAGGGCAACCATGGGGGCACCAGGGGGCCAATTGCCCCTCCTGCCCCTCCCCTGAGTCCACCAGTGCATTCCTGGACAGGGTGCCAACCCACTGCAGGGCACAATCGCATACACATTCACTCACTACGGACAATTTGGAGATGCTAATCAGCCTACAGCTCATGTCTTTGGCCTGGGGAGGAAACTTTAGGAAACCCTTGAAGCTCAGGGAGAACGTGCAAACTCCGCGTACGCAGGGCAGAGGCAGCATTCGAACCCCCAATCCCGGAGGTGCGAGGAAAACGTGCTATCCACCAATCCACCATGCCCCTCTTCTTCATTATTTATTCATTTATTCGTTCATTCATCTTCAGTAAGCGTTTTATCTTGGTCAGGGTCACGGTGGAGCTGGAGTCTATCCCGGGAAGACTGGGCGTGAGGCAGGAATACTCCACAGAGCAGGGCTGTTTCTTGCTATAAGTGGTATATCAGAGGTCACTACTGTCGTTTGGCGAAAAGGTTTATGTATCAGGCGTTTGCAGGGCGCCCCCTTGTGGTGTAAAAAAGAATAGAAACTGCAAATTCACATAACTAAATTGAATAGCTAACATCAGAAGATCACGAAGTAGCGGCGATCGTGAAGCGTTCATATCGGTCGTGCTAATACATGCTAATACATTGTATTTAGTCATTTAGGTTTCTTGCTTCTGCTTGTTGATGTAATTGAAATGGAAAATGTTAGTAGCTAGCTAGTGTTTAAAGTAAGAAGATACTGGAGACACTGCTCCCGTGGTCAAAACGTCAATCACATACGGTTCTGTTCAGGACTATAGTAACTCCGACAATCACAACCAGTGAAGAAATGAATAATTTTCCTGACTTCAGTCCTTTCACCATGACAGTATCATTTTTCAGGTACTATAAGGAAATATTTTGGGGTGCTGTAAACAAACCTAACACATTTTAAGCCAACTCGGCTATATAACTAGCTCATTTCCCTCAGTCATGTGTTAATTATGTTAGCTAAGAGCACTACACACACACATTCACACCTAAGGGATTGTTAGCATGGCCAGTGCACCTACTAGCTTGTTTATGGAAAGTTAGTAAGCTAAATAGTTCCCGGTTGTCACACTACAAAAAGCTCAAGGGGTAAATACTTATGCAAGATGCTGTTTGCTAAAACCATAATTTGGGGAATTAGTTGGGAAACTAGACATGTAAAAATTATACATATGTTTTTAATACTTAAACTTTTTTTTTTTTGGGGGGGGGGGGGGGGGCGGATATCATGGACCCTGAGAATCAAATCCCGCGATTCTATTCAAAAGAATCGACTCAGTGAAGTGACTCGTAACGCCCATCGCTATTAAAAAGGTGCGCTGATTGTGAAGGTGATTCATTTCCTGCATTAGTCGGGTGTCTACCTGCAATAAACTCCAGCCTGGAAAAGACTGTTGTGTGTTCAAGGAGATTATTATCGACATAAGGTAATAATACAGACTTTTATTAGCACTTTACTGAGAAAATAAAACCAAATGTGCAGATAAGCGCTGCGTTCTCTCGGTGCGCGTTTGGATGAACTTTGGGTCCATTTAGAGGAGATTTTCTGGCTATAGAGTGTAATATAACCTCCAGTGCAGTGTTTATTCCTCACTGTCCAGTGTTAGTGGTCAGAACACTCACTACAGAGAGCAACAGCTGATCTAATGAAAGTCTTTATTATTTATTAGAAATGTGATGCATGTACAGGAGGAGAAAAGCAGCAGATAACAAAGTGTGTAATCTTTCACTGCAGGGCTACAACCCACCCTAACCTCTGGAATGGCTTCTCAGTTGGTGAGTCAAGAAATTTTGGGTTTTTTTTTTCTGCATTAACAGTGTAAAAGTGTAGATCAGGGGCCTACACTTTTATTATCCAGGAAGAGCAGGTGTAGCTGCATCTTTTCATTCCAACCAAACAGGAGCCACACCTGATTTCACTCGTTTAATCAGTTCATCTTAGCGTCCAGTCACCCATCAAGTCTGCCTCCGGTTTGGGTGGAATGAAACCCTGCAGCCCTGTGTGGATAAGCAGGAAGACTTCTGGTACAGATGTTTAACACGAAGCTGTAACGAGAAATCTCATTATGTGTGACTTAAAGAATCTTTTCACCTGGTAGTGGCTGTAGATTTCTTTAATAACGCATCACTGACGCAAGATCCTGATATTTGAAGAAATATAATGCCCTTGTTGTTGTTATTCATGAAAGAAGTTATGTTAGTTATAGTCATGTAGATAAAATGCAAAAGTTTACATACCCTTAAGACAAGAAGACAGTTAGTGTGTTGGGCTCGCAGCGTTACTGAATAATCACAAGTAGCAACAATGGCGAAGTAGTTTTTGTTATAAGTGTCTTAAAAAAAAAACGGCTTTAAGATCCTCTCAGTTTTGCATTCATTCATTTAACACACAGGTTTCTAACCTTGGTGGTGGGGAACCCCCTGTCCTGCACACTTTAATGTTTCTCTGCTCTAACACACCTGATCCAGTTAATCAGCTAGTTAACACTGCTTCCTGAGTTAAAGTCAGTGTGTTACAGCGAATGAATGAATGTAATACAGAGTTAATTGGATCAGGTGTGTGAAAACTTTTGCACGCAATGTTTTACTGTGCTGGATTACTAAAAAGCTGTGTGTGTGTGTGCTTTTTTTTTTTTTTTTTTTTTTTAAATGTTTGTAACAGTTTGTTATTTGTGATAATGAAGGAACATCCGTGAACACGAACACGCTAAATGTCTTGTTGCCATAAACTTGTTTGACTTCTTTGCCATTGTTCCTTTTGTCTTACAGGTTGGGAAGCTGTGAATTAGCCAAACGACTTTTAAGGAATGTGTGTGGGGTGTAACTGAACATGAGCGTTAACGTAACTCTGCATTTAGAAATGTTGTTTTATCAAAAGCAAACCACAGGTTCTCATTTGTTTGCATGAGACATCCTGCCATTTTTTTCAGTTAGATCAACATAGCAATAAACGTTTAATTTCAAGGTCATAAAAAAATCAAAAAGGCAAACACATGATGAGAAAGTCGAAATTATCGTTGGTGTGCAGAATAAAATTGAAGTGATATAATGTTTTACACCAAAAACCAAGGACGTGAATTTGTACACATGACTTTAACTCCATCACTGTGTATTGAACTCACACACATTCACTCAGAGGATTAGGATTATACACTCTTGTGTCTCTTGTGTTTTCAGGATGATCTGAGCCTCCTTATGAACTTTCCGGACTCGCTGTCCGTCTCCATAAGACCGTCCTTGTGTCTTCTTCCTCTTCCTCTTCCTTCCTTACTCATGAGAAGGTTATTAATGTGCTGCGTGTTGTTCTGTTCTGTCTCTCAGAATCGAGGAACCATTAAAGATAAAGCGGGTTTTAATCCGGGTGAAGACGCCGCTGCTTTAAGGAAGGCCATCGAGGGAATCGGTGAGAGGAACGCTTCAGAAAACCTCCATTATTCTTATTATTATTCTTATTCTTATTATGTGTGCAGTCACTCCCTGAGTAAATTTACCTTACAGCAGTGTGGAGGTGAAGAACACCAACGTTGTCTCAAAGATTACGTGTGTGTGTGTGTGTGTGTGTTAAGGCACTGACGAGAAGACTCTGATCAACATTCTGACTCAGAGGAGCAGCGCTCAGCGTCAGCAGATCTGTAAAGCGTACAGGGACGCAACTGGAAAGGTTAAAAACTCCACCACCCCACTAACACACACACAGCACTCTCCGTTATCTCCTCTTAACTCTTAAAAAAAAAAAAAACCTTCCCTCAGCTCATAAAGGGCTTCATAGTTACTAAAATATTGAGTCTCTTCCTTTGAGGCTCCACCCACAGACCATCTGAAGCAGAGATTTCAATACAGGTTTAAATAACTTTTTCACAGACGTAAAAACACCAGCTACAGCAGACTGTCACCAGTATGTTAAAGGTTCTTAACATTTCCTGCTTATGTAAACACTCTTACATTCCGGATTGTGATTGGTCAATAGGTGCTGAGTAATTTTCTAGAACAGCAGCTCTGACACGAGCGCAGGTTTATATTAATGTGTTATCGTTTCTATAGTAACAGCGCGATCACAGGGACTCGTACAGCGCACGCTCTTCATAAACGGATTATAAAATGTATGAAACGTGTGTATTTGTTGATGTGTTGAAGTTTTCAGTAAGGATAATAAATGCTTATGTTACATTTATGGAAGGAGTCTCCAGTGTCAGCGCTTTGTAACAGTTAACAGTAAAAAAGTGTAACTTTAAGGTTTCCGACATCTTCATGACAGAGGAATTTACGCTTTAGACAAAAATTTTTTTGTCTTAACTTCGAGAGAGAAAAAAGCGAGGCTGGTGAGGATGGTTTCTAGCTGCTATAACGTAAGTGAGGACAGGAGTGAACTTGTTTCGTGTGATTATAATGTTTATAGTCTAAAACTGTAATCGTTGGTGAGTTGCTGAGGTACACGAGGAATAAAACACTTGGGGACATTCTGTTCTAGGAAAATAACGAACGTTGGCGTGGGAACAGTCACTCCGCTTCATCACAACATCCCATGTTTCGGTATTTTACTATAACTGTGTTCATCCAGGACTGTCATTTTACGCCGCTGTTCAGTGATTCAGGTTTTCTGTGAATGTTGACTTGCAGGCTCTTGTGGACGCTCTGAAGGGAGACACTAAGGGACACTTTGAGGACATCCTGGTGGCGCTTGTTACCCCCCTGGGGCAGTTCGACATGCAGGAAATTAAAAAGGCAATTAAAGTAAGAGCTTTACATTGTTATATTCTGGCCAGACAGAATCTGTAGAGAATTCACACACATTTACACTCAAGTTTATTTTTTTTATGTGTGTGTGTGTGATGAATGCTGTATTTGGTTAAACGTCTCTCTCTCTGCCGTCTCAGGGAGCTGGGACCAAAGAGGACATCCTGATCGAGATCCTCGCATCCCGATCCAACCCTCAGATGAAAGCTCTGTCTGACGCATACAAACAAGGTCTGTAGTTTTATCATTCTTGTTTAGATCATGTGATTACTCCACGCTGAAATGTCGATGGAATGTTAATGAC
>CM075019.1:21925759-21950999 GCA_037576675.1 Pangasius sanitwongsei | reverse complement strand
GCGCCCGCTTTTCCCTCTCGCACACGCGCCCGCCTTTACCGCTCATAGACGCGCCCGCTTTTCCCTCTCGCACACGCCCGCTTTTCCCTCTCGCACACGCGCCTTTACCGCTCATAGACGCGCCCGCTTTTCCCTCTCGCACACGCCCGATTTTCCCTCTCGCACACGCGCCTTTACCGCTCATAGACGCGCCCGCTTTTCCCTCTCGCACACGCGCCTTTACCGCTCATAGACACGCCCGCTTTTCCCTCTCGCACACGCGCCTTTACCGCTCATAGACACGCCCGCTTTTCCCTCTCTCACACGCGCCTTTACCGCTCATAGACGCGCCCGCTTTTCCCTCTCGCACACGCGCCCGCCTTTACCGCTCATAGACACGCCCGCTTTTCCCTCTCGCACACGCCCGCTTCTGAGCGGCTTCTGTGCAGCTGTCTTGTACATGTCAGCTTGCTGATGTTTCCTGGTTAATTAGTTATTTATTATTTGATATTTATTATCTGATATTTATTATTATTTTTCCAGGGTGTGGGCACTAACGAGGCCATGCTGACTCGGGTCATGGTGAGCCGCTCCGAGATCGATCTGATGGACATCAAGGCCGAGTATAAAAAACTGTTCGGCCGCGCCTTATACTCCGATATCGAGGTACGTTAGAGCAAAGTGTTTACAAACACACACACACATACACACACACACACCCGGACAATGAACTTTACAGCCATTACTTCCTACTTTCTCTTCATTTCTGATTAACTAGTTCCTGAGATACATCTGAGCATTTACACTCAGTTCTGAACAACTTCCTCCTCTCAGTCTAGTTTTGAAGAAAGGAGTTTAGGATAAATTAGACTGTAGGATTAGACTTCAGTCAGAGAGTGAAGGTAAAGAAAGCAAATAGATCATGAGGCTGACAGAAAGAAAATTAAAGAAGAAAAAGAGAAAGGAAAGGGTAGGAAAAGGAAATAAAGAAAAGAATAAAGGTAATAAACAAGAAAGAATGAAAGAAAACAGAAATGATAAAAACAACCAAAAAGAGAAAGAAAGGAAAAATGTAAGAGAAGTTTTGAATTGTACTGGGATTTGTAAAGCAGGCACTAGCGCTGCACAGACGCCTCACGGACACTGAATCACGTTCGACTCGTATACAAACGATTTGGTGACTCAGCCTCCAGTTTGCCTCAGAACCTCAGCACGCTGTTTTTCTTACAGAAGCAAATCTTTTCATTTGCATTTGCACCTGAGACTCTCTCAGAACGAGTGAATCAGGGAGGAGGAAAAATCTTTTATCTACCCTGAATCTGTGGAGCTGCTGCTGCTTTGTCTGCACTTTATTTCCAGCTGTAACACATTTCTAACCCACAACTTCTCTTCGTCTGAACTCGTTCAATCTTAATTCCATTAGTCTTGCTAATAACGTACATGAAATATCCGTGACGGTTCAAATTCTTTTTTTTTTTATTAACAGAATTTAAAGTCTCGTGCAGCTGGTATGACGTATTATTTCTCGGATTAAAAGTGGGTGTTGTTTAAGAGCTGTATAAACCTGTGTTCCAGTCCGACACAGCGGGAGATTATCGGAAAACGCTGCTGGGGATCTGCAGAGCGGACGATAAGGCCTGAGCTAAAAATCCACCTCATCACCCTGAAAACACGGAGGAGCCGAGATGAAGTGATGGAACGAGAAGACGCCGCTGCTTCACTACATTCCTTTATATTTCTACTCACAAACTTTTGATGTTATTAATGACAGATATTACAGATGCTGTATGAAGTATGACGTGTGGATGTAACTGATGGATTTAATCATTTATATTTCTCCACACTCTCGTGTGTGTGTGTGTGTTTGAGCCTTGAGCTATATTATACTGGCAAGATTTTGAGAAATAAAACTTACGAACACTAATCATTTGCTATGAATTCGTGTTTACAGCAAAAACTGATCAAAATTAGAAACTCAAAATGACAGAACAATAATTTCTTACTCAAGTTAACCGCATTCATCACCTTTCAATCGGCAGATAAGCTCCACTTTCTAACGTGTTTATTTAGGTTATTACGACGTTAATGGATTCTTTAAATATAAATTTATCAGAAGTTTAAAAGATAAACATCATCTGAACCAGACGAGAAGGTGGGTAAAGGGTGAGGGACGGTTTCTGGTGGCGCTGAAGCTTCTTTTTTTTAACCAAATAAAAACTTTTTTAAATAGTAAAATTAATAAAATTATCACAATCAAGTGATATTACTAAAAAAGAAAAATTATTTTTAAGTAGTAGTAGTACTAGTATTATTATAAATCATAAACAGATTTAAAAAAAAAGCTTCAAATAAATAAACAGATACATAAATAAACAAATTATTATTATTATTATTATTAAAACGAATGTATAATCAGTATTTAAACATTAATATCAGTAAGACAAACCTTAATATATTTCTTTTTCGTCTACTTTGGTCCTCCACGGTATCATCAGCATCTTCTTCTTCGTCATAATCTTCTTCTTCTTCATCATCATCATCATCATCATCGTCGCATTACTCAGTGTGAAAGAACTGCATCAGGTCTTAAAAACGCCACAAATAAGCCTCACGTCTTCGGTCACGCCACTTTCAGAAGAAAACCACGTTCAACGTGTGAAGTGAAATCATTCATGAACGCTGTAAGCTGATGACGCACTGCTGTACGCATCAACTAAACCGAATCCATGTGCAGAAAGTTTTTTTAATTCAGTTGCAGCATTCAGATATTTTACAGTTCATCATCTCAAAATGCTAAAAACCTCAGGAACAGGAAGTAAGGCCAGAAGCAACATCGTTCTTAGAAAAAGGCAGCAGTGAAGAGACTGCGACGCTAGTACAGGTTTGGTTCAAATATATACACCATGCTAAATGCCCACGGTCACATTCGAAGGGTAGATCAAGGACTGTTTAAAAGTATTTGCCCCTTACCAAGGATTTGTTCAAGTGCACACTGTTCCCATTATCTCCAAAAGGATAATGACGGAACGTAATACCCAATACACAGCAGTTACAGTACAGTACAGTACAATCCCGAACAATTATTTATAACTACATCTGTAAGTCAAAACCTTCACCGTCCAGCACAAGGTGAAGATCTGAACATCCAGGGAAAGTGGTAACACCATGTACAGCACCCGGACGCAAACTCAGTGCTTTGTGTGAAAGGCTCAGTGGAAAAGAAAGTTCACATAAACTCACATTCATGCACAAGGCAGAGAGATTTTTTTTTTTTGTGAAAAGTTTTTGACCTTTTTGAAATATTCACAGCAAAAGACAATGTGGTGTTCGAAGGCAAATACGGGACAATGAGGTACTCGCGGGAAAAAAAAAAAAAAAAAAAAGTCATTGAAACAATACCAACAAAATGTCGTAAATGCATTTACGTTACGTCTCAAGTCGCGTTCTGATTGGTCAGAAGGTGTTGATTAGTTTTCTACAAATCACAGGTTTATATTGTTCTAAAACATAATCGTTTCTATAGTAACAGCTCATCCACGAAGCGCGCCGTGTAACAAAATTTTTTTTTGACATGGCGAAGTTTTCTGTAAGGAGAATAAATTTAACATTTATGGAAGGAGTCTCCAGTGTCAGTGCTTTTTCCGACATTTTCAGGACAGTGGAGTTTTTACACGTTGCGGTTTCTCGGTAACACGACGCGATGTGTTTATTTTTTCTTTTTTATTAACAGGAATCAAATCGTTAAAATTCGATAAAAAGAGTGTGACGTCGTTGTTATTTAATAAACGTAAATTTGTCATCGTACGAAGTCGGCTCTTTGTTCTGATTGGTCAAATGTTGTTGGTCCTCATCAAGAAGCATCACAGAGATCGGAGTTTCTCCTCTAAACGATGATCTTTGGCAAATATTACGAAAGTTAAAAATCACTTATCGCACCTTTAACAGTGCACTACGTTGTGTTGAAATTCAGTTGACGCGGTTTCCGGGTCGTGTGCTACGTATCAAACGTCGGATTAAACACCAGTCCGGGTTTATTCTTAGCTTTAGAGTGTGTTTTAGATTAACGACGGACCGACGATGTACAATAACACTGATGCTATTATAATGGAAGTGTATGATGGATAAAATTTGAATGCACTTAAAAAAAAAAAAAAAAGGATTGAACATTTCACATTCATGTCAGGTTACAAGATTTCCAGGCAGATTTACGATACACACACACACACAGTATACTGGCTTGTTTACTTTAACAATCAAGTCCTTAATGCTCAAAATGTTCGATTCTGATTACGCAGGTCCAGCAATACTGACCTTTCAGTAGGTTTTTGATTCGTTTAGAAACAATTTAACCAAAAAAAAAAAAAAAAAAAAAATCACATTTTCCACATTATCCAAAATGGCACCGATCAACCAAGATGTCTAAAGTTTGTTTCTGTAGTTTTGTACTTAAGTGCAAGGGTAATGTAGCTAACACAGCTACCAGTTTAGCATAAAAAAAAAAACATTAAAAATCATTAAATGTGAAGGTTACGACGATGTCAATCACATCACCTTCAATCTTTAAGCCACGCCCCCTACCTGAGTGTGTTTGAGCCACCGATTAAGTGCCGCATGCTAAACTGGAGGTTATAACCCTTCCTTATTGTTAGCTACTTTAGTCTTGTGGCTCTGGTACAAAAATTAAAGAAGGAAATATCGAACAGAAAACACGTCCCGGCTGATCGAGTACGTTACGTCTGAGCTAAAGAGGAAAATATCTAAAAATCCTTTTTTGTTTTTTTTTTGTTGTTTTTTTTTTTTTGATTCCATGTTTCCGGATCCTTCTCCAGGCACACGTTATAGCATGTAACAGATGAGCTAGGACATCGTTTTGCATCCTCGTGCTAGAATATAAACAGCAGGAGAGGTGCTAAAGCGTGGAGTACCTCAGGTCCGAAGTCTACAGTGAGAGCGGAACTAGCTGTACCTCGGACACGGCTCGCTGTGTCTGTAGTGTGTGATGTAGACGGCGGTCTGGTGCCACCAGTAGAACATCAGCACCACCAGAACGTGCCACAGCTGGTGACTGGCACCGAGGTAGTTCAGCTGCCCTGTAACGAACAAACGGCCAGCGTTAGGATACACACTCGTAGTGCTTTCAGCTGAAACCCAACACAATGCCGCGCGCCATTAAAGGTGCGATCGGCGATTTTTATCTTTTGTAATATTTGCCGAAGTTCACGTCTCTGTTAATAAAATATCACCGTTTAGAGAAACTCTGAACTCTGTGACACTGCAGGGCATAAATGAGACCACATGATGAGGACCAATCAGAGCAAAGAGGCGTCTCTACTACAGCAGCATGTTCTGTGTTTTATTCCTCTTATACTACAGAAATTTGGCTAGTTCCTGTTCTCACTTAGCAGCTCTAAACCATCGTTTGCGCATCAGCCTCTCGCTTTTCTCTTTCTCTTGATGTTAATAAGACCAAAAAAAAAAACCCACAAAGCTTTTCATGTTACCAAGTAAGTGCAAAGTGTCGGAAAACTTTACCTCTGACACTGGAGACTCCTTCCATAAATGTTAAATAAATGTCTCCTTATTGAGAGTATTTGTAGCTGCACTACTATCAGAGCTGCTGTTATAGAAAATTAATCCACACCTCCTGACCAATCAGAACACACAGAGAACCGAGTGGTTACCTGGGAAGTAGCGCTCGGGGACTTTACTGATGTAGAACAGGAAGGCTGAGGCAGCGATCAGATACATGACCATGACTCGTGGAAAAAACACCTACAAAGACAAGGTGAAGTCCAACATCGCGTTCATCAACCGTAAGCTTTCATGCGCCATTCCCAAGCCCGACCCAGCGTGGATTAAAGCGTCCATACGGACCTGCACGATCTCAGAGTGGAAGCCTCCGTTGAGCCAAACCCAGTGGCAGGCGGGGATGATGCCGTACGCCGCCACGGAGCAGAAGATGGCCGAGCGCAGCGTCTTCCACTCCTGAGTGTGGTACAGCGGGTGGATCTGAGCCGAAAACACGGCCAGGATCAGAGCCAGAACCGTGATCAGGTACACCTGCCTCCAGAACTGAGGGGAAAAAAAACAAACAAACAGGCAATGCAACGATTTCAGATTTGCCTCTACAATATTATTTTTTTTTCCAAAGTTAGCAATCAGTAAGCAATAATTCAGTCAGAATTAAAACGCACTAGTTCGCCTTCCTTACAGCTAATAAGTAATAAAGTGCAGTTTAGCACAGGGGGCGTGGCCTAAAGGTAGAAGTGATTCAGACGACAAAAATGATAAATTAATTAACTAATTAATCAATCAAATCAATCAAATCAATCAGTTTTATTAATATAGATTCATTCTGGGGTTTTTTTTTACACATAAGTGGTGTCACTGAGACAAATTATATCTTTTGTGATGATTTAGCGATGATCATAGCTCCAGTGTAAATCTGAGAGGAAAAGAGGAACTGTATTTTTTTTTTTGTTTATTTTGTGTGTGTGTGTGTGTGTGTGTGTTGTAATATCTGTAATATATTTGCTTAAAGGAACTAATTGGTGAGAGGGATTAATATGTCGTACGCTGTCGCAGTAGAAGGCGTAGAACACTCCCGGGACGTAGCATCCCAGAATTCCCACCGAGATCCCGGCGTAGTCCAGGGCCAGCCAGCGGCGGCTCGTCTTCTCCGAGCGATGGCAGCAGAAAAGGTGATAGCCCACCGAGCACAGCATACACACCTGAACATAACAGCACACAGTTTTGTTTTTTTTAAACGTCTCCTGTGGAATGAAACCAAACAGATGTGATGTAGAGATTTATATTTATATTTATATTTCATAAATCCGGATAAACCTGCGTCCGGAAAAACGAACAAAACACGACACTGTTTCTTTGAGGATAACAAACTGTTCTGTTTGAGTTCCACAGACTGTTAAATCATCAGATTATTCATCATTTATTTATATTAATTTAAGTTAAATTATTAATTTCTGTTATGATTTGGAACAAAGAAGGTCTTTTATAACTAAAAAAAAACACTATCAGAGAGACTTCTGTTTTAACTCTGTTCATTGCAGTTATTTATAAAATTTATAAAAATTTATTAAAAAAAATGTAAATCTCAGGCAGCCCCTTCATTATAAATATAACTGTATATTTTAATTATATATTATTATGAATTGTACTTTATTGCTGTATGAAAAGTGGATCATAAATAAAATCCGTTATTTTCTAATTAATCAATCAATATTATTAGTTATTATTTTCTTTTTTGCTGTAGCAACTTCCGATTTAAACTTTTATGAAAAGTAGATTATAAATGAAACCTACTATTATTATAATTAATAATAATAATAATAATAATAATAATAATAATAATAATAATACAACTGGTTTATTAGTGCATTTTTTCACTAATTTTATTTTACACATATACTTGTGTTTTTATACAAACTTTTGCTTCATACTGTGATGAAATGAAGCACCTCGAGTTAACTCTCATGTATGAACAGTGTGTGTGTGTGTGTGTGTGTGTGTGTGTGTGTGTTATGCACATTGACCTGAAAGCAGAACAGCCCTATGGAGTAGATGACGTAGTCCTCTCGGGAGGCTCCTGCAGCCGGTAACACTGCGGACATGTCGTTGACCCCCAGCAAGAAGAACAGCACGAAGCCCAGCAGATGGCTCCAGATGTTCACCGTCTCGTTGGACAGAATGAATATGCTGAAATAAAATAATAAATAAATAAATAAACAAACCACACAATCGCCTCCACTGTGACGACTTTACATGCTAATCAACACATGATCGCGTTCACGCTTCTTTCATCGACACGTCACGAACATATTCATCATGTTCCAGGGTGAACACGCACCTTTTCAGGCATAACCGAGAAGGCAGATGTGCTCGGTACCCGTCTGTGATGTACGGGTTCTCCTTCAGGAACACGGGGATCTGTTCATAAGTGTAGAGCCGGATCCCTCTGGGCACCAGAACGGGCCAGTACTGATAGCTGCCCAGCTCGATGTAATGATCTCTCTTCAGGATCTTCTGAGGCATTGTGCTTCATCAGCTCCCGCTTCAGCACTGTGGAGAAAAACAAGACACACACACACACACACACCATCTGTAATCTGGGGGTTTATAATAATAATAATAATAATAATAATAATAATAATAATGAAATAAATAATATCAATATAAAATAAAGAAGATATAATACAGTGTGCGAAAATGATAATAACAGTACAGGAATTAAAAAAGCAAAATAATGAAATAAATAATAGCAGTGACAGAAAGATGAGAATAACAGTGTAAAATATAAAACAATAACTAATAAAAATATTTTTAAAAAAATTCAATAAAAGTACAATAATTAAAACGATATAAAAGTAAAAAATAAATGAAATAGGCTAAGAATAATAACAATAAGGAAATAAATAATAACAGTGACAGAAAGACAGAAATAACAGTAGAATATTAAACGATATATAATAAATCGAATGAAAGTACAATAATTAAAATTATTTAAAAGTAAAAAAAAAATAAAATAAAATAGAAAAATAGGCTAAGAATAATAATGATGAAATAAATAATAGCGGTGACAGAAAGAAAATGATATAAATATTTAAAAATATATGATAAAACGTGTGTAATTAATAGAAAGAATAAAAATATAATAATGAGAATTTTAATATTTATTAATATATTAATGAAAGGTAGTTAAAATAAGGAGTATACATTAAGGATCAGTTTATGAATATATAACAGAGTATTTATTGCTTCCTTAACGTGTACTTTAGAGAAAAAAACATAATTAACATTATTTTAATAAATTATTGCAGATGTTTGTCTCTTTCTAACTGTTACTGACTATCCGGCTAGCTGACGTTAGCCTCACAGCTAACAAGCTAACAACAACAACAACAACAACAGCATCTTAATGCTACAGAAATGTCTGCTAACACAGGTTCTTACCTGTTCTTACAATTCTTACCTTAAGGTACAGGTTTGTTCGAGTGGCTTTATATATCCACCGGAGCTGTTTTTATTAATACATTATTAACGACCCACATATTAGCGGCTGTTTTTTTTTTTTATATGACGCAAAAATCCTGCGACAAGAAGCGATGACGTAAACGCTCCGCGACACCCAACCATACATACCTGGTGTACAACGCTTGTGGCTGTGCATGGCTTAGATTTATGATTTATTTAATAAAATTTGTGTAATAAATTAATACATTTAGTGATTATTTAATGGCTGTAGCCTAAAGTGTGTCTGTCTGTGTTTTTTAAACGGAAGTTTCTAAATTAAAATGCTAATCTTCGTTTTATTATTCACCATTTGGAAAACACACACAGAGACAATGTAATTATATTAATTATATCAACTTGTAACTGTATATAACTTAGGTATATGATTTATTTAATCAAATATGTTTTTAAATGTCTGAATAAATGTATTATTTTATTGTTATTCAGTTCTGATGGATAGTCAATAGTCCAATTCTGTGTGTAGTTACTCATTCACTCATTTTCAGTAAGCGCGTTATCCTGGTCAGGGTCTGGAGTCTGTCCCAGGAACACACCCTGGATGGGACACCAGTCCATCCCAGCACACCATTCTCACACACACACCTGCGGGCTGTTTGTCTTAGCCACTCCAGCTACTGGCATGTTTAGGGAAGGTGGGAGGAAACCGGAGAACCTGGAGGAAAGCCCCACAGTCACGGGGTGATCATGTGAAACTCCACACAGACAGCAACCTGAGCTAAAGATCAGACAAATCCAATGATATAAATAATGTATTTCATTCACAGAATATATGATTTATATATTTTCTCTTGTCTATTATAGACATGTATGATTATTATTTATTATTACATTTTAATTTTTATTATTTTTATAATTTTATATATATAATTAAATATTTATATATTTTAGATATTTTCTCAGATAGCCTACAAATTATATAGAATATATTTATACTTAATATAATTATATGGCATATAATACACACATATAAGGAACATTAATTTTCATTAATAGACACCTTTTTAAAAAAAAATCTTTATTTTCTTTACAGTCAGCAGTGGTCAGAAGATGCAGTTATGCTACTTAGCATGTGCTGTCAGATTAAACGTGAGATTAGTGTTGAAAAAGTCTGCATAGTTTTTCGTTTATACTGGAGCATCATCTGGTGTAGTTCTACTTTGTGAATGATTGTGAATGATGATCTAAATAAGACAGTGTTTTTTTTCCTCAATGAATGATCTTCACTGAATTATGTTCAGGATAAAACTGCCAACATATTGTTCAGTTGCACACAGGAAATGATCTAGAGATCAGTTTTCATTTAACTAATAAATATTAATTAGGTGTAATTTGAGTTCTGTTCTTGCTATAGTACAACTCTACAGAAAAACGAGTCAAATTAAGGCACAAGTGCATAAAATCAGCAGAAGTGACCAATAAAAACTTTAAAGTATTTAGAAACACAAATATATAGAAGAAAATCATGTACAGTCATCTAAAGGCAGAGCATAGCTTATACAAAATGGTGTAAAAAACACAATAAAAAGGCACACAGTGAGTGAACTAGTGACTCTGAATCCTTGTGAACTTGATGCAGCGACCCTGCGACACAAACAACACAAAAACACAAACATGTCAGTTAAAGTCACACACAGAAAACGAACTACAAATCAAAGTCCTTTCTCATGTCTCACTGTTTAACTTTCTGATTAACAGTGAACATGAGACAATGTTTTGATTAATAGAGCGTGTATGAGGATGAATAATGAAAATAAATGTCTCCGATGCGATCTAGGAGCTGACTGCAGAACAAATTCTAACCCCACCCAAGTCCAGAGAAACAAATGGAGCACTATTCAAGATTTTTTTTGGGACTGTGGCCATTTTATTCTGCCAGTCCTGATAAATATTTTTATTGGCATCTCTATATTATAAACATATATTTTTATAGAAAGTATTGAATGATATTTATCATGATGTGGTTGAGGAAAAGACTCCAAGCAAGAATGAACAGATTTTCTGTAACTTTTACATTTTTGAACAAAGCACAAAGAGCTTCTCCATCATTTCATAGGAAATGGCTTCAGTCTTATTCACAAAGCGCTGGTGTGTCTTCAGGTTTTCATTCGATATAAATCACCGCTGTTTATTAGTCACGTGTCGTTTCTGAATGAGTCGTCTCTTTGAATCGGCCTTTCTAGCTGAGCGATGAAAGCCGACTCACATATATGAGCCTTTTTGCCTTTTTTGACAGATGTAGCCGTCGCGTTTGTGGTGGAATTTAATCACAATGCTTCAACACTGGAGCTGTTCATCAGCTCTTCATCAGTGAGAGTCGTGTGTTTGACTCTCAGCTGTGATTCAGCATGTCAGGTAGGATTTTTATTTTTATTTTTATTATTTTGTTATGAGAAACATTTCATATAAATTCCTATTCGGACATGTTTTGTCACACTGACCTTTACTGATCATGTGGAACAACTGCACTCAGCTGAGTGATCTTTCACTATAATTTCATTCTGAGTGCACAGGAAGCTGCCCTGATAGAAAGTCTGTCTAATGGAAATCTCGTGATCTGTGTGTTTGCCTCTCTGACCTGCTGAACTGGCATGAGGATGTGTAATGTTTATGATAGAGACTACAAGTCCCTCTGGATAAGAGCATGTAATAAACGCTGAAAATGCAAAAACGCAGCTATAAACAACAACAGCTACTGGAGAATAAAAACTCTTTATGAACAAAAGAACAGAATCGTCTAAAAAAACTGTTTTGCCAACTGGGATCAGTACTGTCCGCAGTGTAGTTTTATATCACTACAACCCCTGTTATAGACTCCACCCACCAGACTAGGCTCCACCCCCTAAAGACTAAAAGTGGAATTAAACCAGAAAGCTGAAAGTGATGTGGATGATAATAAAGTTCCACTTTATACTTAAATATGTAAATATAGACCATCAGTGCTATTTTACATGTCTGTCTATCTATCTATCTATCTATCTATCTATCTATCTGGACTTATGGAAAGCTTTTGGGTGAGTTAGACTTCCATTAGCAAGCGAATGTCAGACAGTAAACATGTTTCTTTAGCATAAGTGAGGTCAGAGGTCACCAACCCCACTGAGCGGGATGGCGTAACAGAGTCTCAACATAGTAACAGAGTCTCTTGATGTTTATGTGTCTAGTAACATCCAGTTTAATGACCCACCGAGCCTCTGTGTGTGTGTGTGTGTGTGTGTGTCTGTTAGTCCTGATTATAGCTGTAGACTTTCCTCCTGTGTAGCCAAACTTAATTTTAATTAGCATAATGATGAGCTCCACCAAGCCTTTCCTTCATTTCTGCTTCCTGTTATCCCAGTGGCTCTGGGAGAGAAATGGAAATCTGTTTCAATAGCTGCATTGTCAGAAGAGTCGTGAACTCATTCCTGCCAGATTCCTGCCTTAAGTTCAATTTGTTCAGCTGTTCATCATGTCACAGGCTTCGTACATTTCACTTCAGAAAAACTGAACAGAAACTTACCTTGTCATGTGCTGTAGGTCTCATCACAGCGACTCGGTCGTACTGTCGCCGTAGTAAAGCTGCCAGAGCGTCGAAACGGCCCTGAAAACACACAAACAGGAACACAGCGTTACAGTACAGACTGTACACCTAGTACATCTAATCACGCCAAGCTGACTAATAAACACTAAAAGTCCATGTTATTAGAACAACAGAGATGAAGAACTTCTTACTAGTTGTTATTTTTGAGCGTTCATAGAGAGACGCCATGTTTTACCCATAATTCCGTGTGGTATAAGAGGAATAACACACTTGGGAAGGTGACGTTATAGGAAAACAATCACATTAGGCTTGATTATTTTCCTTTAACAGCACAACACTGAGTGTTTTATTCCTTTATGGTTCTCTGAATACCTCAAAAAGTGGTTTGAGTGATCACAGATAGGAACTCTAGACTCACCTTAATCGGGGTGTACCATTTAGATGGAGGTGGGGGTGGATGGGGAGGTGGTGGTCTGCGAGGAGCTTTTACAATGGGCTCCTCCAGTTCCTCCTCCTCAGGCATTGTGACTACGGCGTTTTTGGCTTTCTCCAGCCGCGCTCCTTCCTCAGTGGAGCCTTTTTCTCCCCAACGAACCTGTCGTGAGAGCAGAACACTGTTCAGTCTTCCCACACGCCAGCATTTTCCAGCGCTCCAGTACCTGCTTAAACACACCTGACTCACACACAGCTCACTACTCCGTGCAATACACACAGCGGCGTCCAAAAGTCCGAGATCATATTGAACATCTAGGATTTTGCACTATTTCTAGGTTCCTATTTAAATGTAAGCAAATGTGTGATATTGACCATGTTAAATACTTTTACAGAAGGTCAGATTTTCCTCATGTCTAATCTCTTGTACTGAAGCATATGATCAGATGACACTCCGATGGATTAGATCTAAAATGGATCATAAGGTTTTGCACAAACCTGTGGAGTTAATAACTGAGTGTTAACAATTTTTTTTTATTTCAGGTATCATGTTTTATACTCATGGTCTTCCTACACACAAACAGTGCGTTTACTTCTTAATATAAGTGATGTTCAAGTCAAAAGTCACATGACATTCAAACTGAAGTAATGAAAAGCATCTGAAGAATCTGGATATGTTCTTAAATAACTGATACATCAAAGGGTTCATTGAAGAAGCCAAAAATATTGACATCTTTACCTCCATGCGTTTGATCCCACCGACTCCCCGGCCTCCGTAGTACGACGCATCCACAGTGGGCCATTTCTTCTTCTGTAGGGGATCTTCCTCTGGCTCCTGAGACACACACACACACACACGCACAAATTAATTAATTAGTAAATTACTTAGTATAACTGAAAGATGGTACTGTTTCGAAAAGTTCTAGAGAGAGACAATAATACTGATTTGTAATTATACATAATGACTTCTGAACTTCCACTGAATTCTGGATTCTGATTGGCCAGAAGATGTTGATTAATTTTCTATAACAGCAGCTCTGACGGTAGCGCAGGTTTATATTAACGAACTCGTTCACAGGGACTTGTACAGCAAACGCTCCATCTAAACGGATTAAAAAGTGCGTGTACTAGGTGATATGGTGAAGTTTTCTGTAAGGCGATGTTTTTTTATAACCTTTATGGAAGGAGTCTCCAGTGTCAGCTGTAACGTCAGGTTTACCGACAGAGGAGTTTACGGTTTTTGTGATTTAACAGTAACATGACAAGCTGCAGTTTTATAAAAAAAAAATAAATAAAAAAAATAAATAAATAAAAAAAAAGAGAGTGGTGACGGAACTGTTTACAGCTGCTATAACGTAAGTGAGAACAAGAACTAATTTGTTTCGTGGACATTTAAGAATGTATCAGAATAAATAGATACAAATTATGACGTCGTTTTTTTAATAATAAAAGTGACTATGCTTTATTTGTTACTTAATATCATAAGTAATACACTCAAATCACCAAATTATGTACTGAATACAATTTTTGTAACTCTTATTTATTTATTTATTTATTTATTTTGTCAAGCTAAACATGGCACTGTGATTTTATGCTTGTTAAAACTGATGCTGTTCCACCCGCTCCATCTGGAGCACTAACGCGATTATCGGGTTTTTTTTCATACAAGATTAAAGAATCTGATTTGACAAATTTACAAGTTGGACAGAAAGATATGCGGAAGTCTGAATAGCGGGGTTTGGGTACTTACGATAAGCGGAGGAGGAGGTGGAGGAGGAGGTCGAGAAGGTGGAGGATCTTTAATGACCTGTCAGACCAACAAAATGGAATCATAATTATAAAACGTTCAGCTGCTGCTGTCACTGTTACTGAGAGAGTCGAGGAATTTTTACTGTGTTTCTCACCACGGTGCAGCAGAGCGGCCAGAACCACCAAAGCAGAACCAGAGCCATGAGCAGCAGCAGAACCAAGAGAACCACAAACACCACCAGGCCATTGGACTGCCACAGCACACACACACACACACACACACACACACAGAGTAGAATACATTTAAGTAGAATAAATTACAGGAAAGGATTAGTGCTGTTTTTTTTTTAATCTTTTCTGACAAGGATGCACCAAGTATTAGGAATGGGGTGCCAATACTTTCGAGATCAACTGATTTTTTAATTTTGCTCTAGAAAATATTGAATTAAGCTCAGTTAGATGTTTTCACATATTTCATAAATGAATTCTCATTAATTTGTGACTTTTGCTATAGTTTAAATCAGTGATCCACAATTATTGGCACCCTGTTTCAAGTAGAATAATGAGAGATTTATTGCTGTTTTGTTTAATTTTTTTTTAAATCTTTTCCAGCAGGTATGCTAATCGTAAGGGTGCCAATACTTATGAAATCAGTGTTTTGCAGTAAAATTAAGAAACCATATTTATGTTTGAATAAATGACGAACAGTGTCAAAATAAAACTCTGCTCATGGACAGTGAGCACACACACATTTCACGCATCTTCTGTGGTGTTTATATTCATATGTTCTTAAATATGTTTATATTTATTTCATATGTTAATCCTCATCCATTTGTGGCTTTTGTTCCACAATTATTGGCACCCCCATTCAAGTACTTCAATACTTCTGAAAGCAGCATTTTGCTTAAGAAAATGTTTTATGTTTGAATAAGTATTGAGCTAAATTAAAAGTATACCGCATCCCCATGTATGTATGAATTTGTTATGTGATGAGAAACGGATACAGGAACTTGCTCGGAGTACAGATGGGTCTAGATTTGGTTTAATAATAGTACCGTACTGTACTATCTGGAGGAAAAGTGCTATTAGTAACACACTGAAAACATGCAGGAGTAATTAAATGATCTGTAATGACATGGTACGGTTCTACTCACACACTTGGTGGCGTGGATAGTAATCGGACTTGAAACGAAGGAGTGGCCGTAATTAAAGCTAATCAGCACTTCAACTGAGCTGTGGAGAGAGAAACAGCCTGGAATCAGACGTCTCCCTGCTGCAGATCAGACACAGATTCCCGTACAATATCCTGTCACCTGACATCTTACATACAGTAATGCCACAGGAGGAAAAGAGCTCTCAAGTAACTTCTTGACTTTAACTAATTCTGATTACGCATCATAATTTTGGTGTTTGGTGTCAAATTAGTTTTGCTAAATTCACATTTTTCCAGAGACTTTCTCAGTACAGCCGTATAAACAGAAGTTTGCAAATACTTGAGTAATGGTACTTCGTTACTATACTTTATGAATTATTTTGTTGTATATATACTTTACTTGAATATTATTGAAACTGAATACTCTTACTTAATTACATTTCCACGAAAAAAACTACTTTTTACACCTTACATTTTTATTTAGACCTCCAAAGTACTCTACAAATCTCTACGGTCTCGTCTCTCATCCAGACAATGGCTGTACATCAATCACTTCGGTTTAGCATCAGTGTAGAAAAAAAACAATCAAAAGTCATGCCAATTAATACGCTTTTCTAATACGTTATCGTTTCTATAGCAAGAGCTCATTCACAGGCGAATATTCCACGTAAACGCATTAAAAACGTGCGTAATTTTTCTGTAAAGAGAATTAATGTTCATGTTATGGAAGGAGTCTCCAGTGTCAGAGCTTTGTAACAGTCAGAGGTAAAGCTGTAGCTTTAGTTTTTTGGTTTAAAAGAAGAGAAAGGAGTGGAAAAGTTGACCTCAGGCATCACGCCAGTGTAAACTAAAATGCAGCACACACACACCCACACACACACACTGTTTATGGGTGCAGCCTCTCCTTATCAGTGCTCTCATGACTGCACACTGAAACTCAAACAGAGTGCAGGGGATTTGATCTCCCCCTCCTCCGTGTGAGTGCCAGCTCTGTACAGCGGCTGTTTGCTAAAACGGGAGCAGGAAGAAGAATGTTCCTCACTGTCCAACTTCGGGCAACGGCGGAGCCGGACACAGCACGTAAGTGTCCTTCACAACGCTCGGCTTTTCATCTAAGAGGAAAAGACATCAGCATGAGATCACTGTAACCCAGCGGCTGAAATTTAATAACGTGGCTCTATGAAGTCTCTCAAACAATGACATGATTCACATAAAACAGCGCAGAGTTTCCCAAAGTAGTACAGATTACCATAAGCGAGTGTAAGGCATTAAAGTGGTACTCTAGCAACGTAATCTCTATCCACTGTATGTGCAGTGTGTGTGTGTGTGTGTGTGTGTGTCTGTGTGTGTGTGTGTGTGTGTGTGTATGATTACTACAGGTGACCATTTGGACTCTTTTCCTTGAGATAAGATATTAAACTCTGTCATTAATAAACATGCTTTATATATTTTTGTAAAAAGATATTCATACATTCTACAGCCAAATGTGTGTGTGTGTGTGTGTGTGTGTGTGTGTATAAAGTTATAGATCTGTAAAATTGCTCTCTTTCGAGATGGAACTAGTTTCAACAACCTTCACAAAAGCGTAAATAACCAGAACTTTTTAAAGAAATATCTTTTAATTAGAGATAATCTCTCTCATATCTCTCTCATATCTCTCTCATATCTGCACATTATTTATTATTCCTGTTGTATTTAGTATGTTTGTATTATTATATTATACTCTATGTAGTGAGAATAAACAGTGAATCAGAGGCCATTTAGTAGAAAATCGAACAGTGAAGTATTCCTGTGTGAAGACGAGACAAAATGATTTTTTATCTGAAACTATACATTTATAATAAAACGTTTTTTTTTATGTTTTACTTTTTTATCCTTATAACTTATAAGCATAAGTTAATATTTATCCTTATATATTTTTAATTGAATAATAAAATTAGACAAAAAAAAATAGAAAGACAACACAAAGACACACACACACACACACACACATATATATATGTATACACACATATAATTTAAAATATATATTAAAAAATAATACAGCATTGTAATTCACTTTGCCTTTATGTGAAATTCTTGAAAAGTCAAATTTATTTGTTTAAAATTGCCAATAATATTTATTCATGTATTTTTTGAATAAATACCGTCAACATTTTTGATTGAAAAAAAAAAATCGGAAGCATAAGCCTAAAAAACAAATTGAGAAAAAAGACAAATTGACTGATTTTGTGTGTTGATGCAAAAATTGTACAGGACTGAATCAGAGGTCTGAGAACTGATGATTTCTCTGATCCTTATTATCTAGTTGCATATTTTACCATTATAGTGACAGGATCATAAGTTATCTTTAGCATACGTTTTCTGAGGTTTTTTTCTCAGTGCAGGGAAACACACCACATACACAGTGGATGGAGGTTTTAAACAATAATCTAAACTTTTCTTTTCCACGAGATGGTTGTATGTGTGGCTGAACAGAACTTCCTGTTTAGGATTAAATCACACGGCTGTGGTTTTCCAAGTTATTGTTGAACAATACAAATTACAGATGTGTCTATATTAAGAGTGTCATTTTCCTGAACCCGGCCGTCCTGTATTTATTTATTCTTGTAATCTTTGATGTCTGATGTGTGTAAAGGCTTACTGTAGGCTTCCTGTTGATTCACAGAGAGCGTACAGACCACGCCCTCTGAGCTCCGCCCCTGAGTAAAGCCCCTCCCTCTTAGAACAATGTTGAAGGATTCTGAAACAAAACATTCGATTTCAATTTCAAGCATCAACGTTTGAATTTATTAATTTTTTTTTATTCCAGAACTTTCCACGATGTACCGTTCACACAAACGCTGGAAGGCTCGACGTTAAAGATCTCCACGCAGGACTTCTTTAAAATCTGTAAATAAGAAATATTCGATTTATATTTATTTAGACAGCAGCGTGAGCACATGCTCGGGTCACAGCTTGATGTGCTGCGAGGAACAGGCGATATGAAAATATTATATCGATGTCATAAAAAACTGAAATATTATTGAATCTGTGATATTTTTCTGATGTTTCTTTTGCAAACCCGAATATCATGCAATATCGCAATACAATATTTTCGCTGTTAATGAGAATCACCCAGCCTTTATGGGTTTTAGTGTTAAAAATATAGTTTCTTACAGAATTCACGATCGACTTGAGCGCCTGGAATCCATCCAGCACAGGAAACACCTGATCTTTGCTGTCTGCAATATCAACAAGCTGCAGAAAACAAAAAAAAAAAACAGACAAATATCATCATTAAGAACTCTCACAACACACACACACACACACGCACAGCCTCAGCAAACAGGACTGCTGTCTTTAGAGCCGAGTCTTAAATCAGTCTTAATGATGTGACATCCGGAGAGCTGATGTACAGCAATCAGGAAGTGCACGTCTGCTGCAATCTGCTGCAGAAATTACAGCCTCAGATCAAATTACAGCCTGGCCAAATGTCTGTCCAGTGTACAGTCGAGTGCAAAAGTTTGTACACCCTTTAGGACAAGAAGACGGACGCAAAGAAATGTATTTATTTTACAGCAACAGGCCATTTAGTGTGTTCAGTTTTCATAGAAGTTTCTTTATTATCAATAAATATACCAAAAATAAAAATAAAAGTAACAAAAATAGTCAATTAATATGCTGTAGTATATGTTACTCTAGTACATGTTAATTAGAAGATTCAGATAGTTTTGTGTGCAAAAACAAACCTGAATGCAATCAGGAAAAGGTCGCTTTTTTAAACAAGTCATTATTAATAGATTTTAAAATAATCTATTAATAATGACTTGTTTAAAAAAAGCAAAATTTTACACAAAACTGTACATTAAACACCTTCTAAAATATCAGTAACAATCCTAGAATGACCACTTCTCCACTAAATGAATCTAAATTAGTCAGTTCAGGATTTATATGCATATACATGACGTATATTATTCATATTAAAGTGAGTAAATGGAGAATAGTTGATATTTGTATTGTCTATTCTGCTGTTTTATTGACTGTTACTGGAAAGGCCAAGATGAAGATCGCTGTAAGAAATCAATACTCTGACCGTAATGTAATGAGACTCCACTGTCTCCTTTTACACGGATAACTGTTTACAGGGCTAATTTATTACACTTATTCACTTATTAAGCAAAGAAACCTTTTAGAGGAAATGGATTCTTTTAAGACAAACACTGTGTTCCAAAAGATTCAATTATTTTAATTAGGAGACAATAAAGAGATTATTTTAAATGAGGAAATAATACTTATATGACTAAAATCGTACTTAATAATGAAACATCATCATCATCATGTGTCACGTACTTGTAGGACATCGAAGTCTGTCACTCCTACACAGTAAACACGGGCTCCATACTGTCTCGCCAGATCAGCCTGTGCACACACACACACACACACACACACACACACACACACACGCACATGAGGTTATAAAGAAATATTTACATGAGGAAAGTTCCTCGTATTCAGAGCTGGGTTACGCAGCTTTTCTGAGCTCCATATTCAGATTGTTAAAATAACTTGCGTGTAGCTCACACCTCCGAGATTTTTCTTAAGTAGTAGCATCTGAGACTAGGTTTTTACTAGCGTCTATCTAGATATCTAGACCACCTCCTTTAAACACAAGCACTCACCCTTAATCCTGAAAAAACAGGGATAGAAAATGCGGACTGAAGACGAAAATAGCATTATTACACTGACAGCACATGTAGTTCATCATTTTATCCACAACTCAAGATAAACAATGATTAAGATCTGTAGATTTTAAAGTGACAATATTATTTTATTAATGAACAGAGTCATATTTATGCATTTAATATTGTCCTTGAATGGCATTCCATAATTATAATTCCATAAAGTGGCGCAAAAAAGCGCACAAGTTAAAGGTCAGAACTGCAAAATCATTACTGAGACAAACATCTGTTTCACTCAAACTCCACCCTGCCTTCTTACGTAACTTCTGAATAGCGCTGTAGCTACGTCCGAGGACTGAACACCGATGTGGGCAATTTTTATATTAAATCCTCACTATGTGCTTAACCCGACTCCGATTATGGTCCATAAACAATAACGGGTTACAGAGAATCACAGAAATACCTCTTCAGCGTTTATCACTGAGCCAATTACGTTCAAAACCGTAACAGGACACTGGTCTTATGTAAATCTCGCAAGTTTTGGCACACATGCACCTTTATTATATCATGCAAGCAAGCACATCAGGGTTTACTCACTTGACCTTCACAAAACAGACACTCAGGTGTGAAATTCAGGTTCAGGAAATGTTCACCTGCTGCACTGCGAGCTCGTGTGGGTAGATGCCCAGTTTCCCATCAGTCAGTGCGATGACGATGCTCGATGCTCTAGTGCTCTGAGCGTTCATCTGCTCTATAACCTGAACACATCCACATGAGTGTGAACACACTCCATACAGCACGCACTAAGTGAATACTGTTACAGGAAAACAATAACGAAATCAAACGTTGCTATTTACTCATAACAACACATCCTGAAGTGTTTTATTCCCCTTATACCACAGCAATTTGCCAGCCATTACATTATTTATTATTTAAAATATCGACACGTTTTTACTTTTTAATTTGTAAATAGTTACATTTATGTTGTGGAACGTCCACGAAACAAGTTAATTCCTGTTCTCACTTCAGCTGTAGCAGCTATAAACAGTCGTTCAGTCACCAGACACTCGTTTTTCTCTCTCTTTTAAAGTTAATAAGACAAAAAAATTGTAAAAAAAAAAAAAAATAGCTTGTTACCGAGGAACCGCAAAGAAACCTCCTCTGTTAAACTCCTCTGTGCTGAAGATGTCGCAAGGCTTAAAGTTACAGCTTTACCTCTGACACTGGAGACTCCTTCCATAAATGCTATGTAAATTACAGAAAATGTCACCACATGAACGATTTTTTAAAATCCGTTTATGTGGAGAGTCTGCCGTACAAGTCCCTGTGAATGAGCTGTTACTATAGAAACGATAACTAATAACTGATTGCATTAACATACACCTGTGATTTGCACCAACACTTTCTGACCAATCAGAATCCAGAATCCAGCCTTACCTTTTTCAGGCCCTCGTGCATGTAGGTGTCACCAGCAGGTCTGATTTTACTCAAGAGCTCCAAACCTTTGCCTATAGCAGCCCTACGAGCACAGAAGAAGCGGCACATGACTTGTGTTAGTCAATAAGATACACAGGCTTCACTGAGGAGGCACGTGTTGTGCTTTATCTTTACACTGAGATCAAGCGTTTTAGTCCTGCAGGAGTGGAACAAACACCTATACACACTGTGTTCCTCTAAAAAAAAAACACGCCTTACGACTACACGGGATTCGATTTCACCAACCTTTCATCCACCAGCCAGTTAGACTGCAGTCTTAACAAACCTCAGCGCAGGAATGGAAAATAAAGACTTCAAAGTGATAAAGATATAACCTCAGCGTCACGCTGTATCTCACTATCAGCTTACAGCTTCGCGTTTTCAAAACTATCGGCATTAAATCACTAAATAATTTAAGAATTAAGTCTAAGAATTTAAGTACATGGTGTTCACATGGACTTGTTAAGAGAAGCGCTTGCTAATAAGTCATTGAAACATTGTATAAATACCAGCTTCTCTGATTTGCTCTTTAAAAGAAGTAGGCTCCTCTGTTTTAAAGGGGCGGTTTGTATTTTTAGACGTCACCGTAAGGCGAACTGCACTAAATCTGCAATAAAAACCCTGACTGAGAACCCACTTTCTTCCTTCCAAAACCTCACCCACTTTTTAAATCTACACATGCATTACCTGCATCAGATGCCCTTTTAAGGAAACTAGGTGGAGCTAAACACAGGAAATTTCAGGGCCAGAAAAAGTGCAAACAGAAGCCTGAATGTGAAGAAAGTAGCCAGATTGCTCACATGGCAAAAAAGTGAATTACATGATTAAATTAATATTTATTAAAGTATATTTGAAAAATTGTATGATTATTATAGGTTTAGAAAAGTTTTAAAAATTACAGATTGCACCTTTAAAAATGTCACAGCCTCTTTGAAGAAATATTTTCCTTATATATATCCTTAAACAAGTATAATAATAATAATAATAATAATAATAATAATAATAATAATAATAATAATAATAATAATAAACTACCATTTTAATGAAATCTATGACAAATACTACACATAAATATAATAAAATAAATTGTAAAAACTATCTCTATTCTACTTTCTACAAAATGTATTTTTATTAATAGTTTTATGAGTTGATTATTAGCTAATATTTCTGAAATGTTGATAGTTTCATTGCAGCTGTACATATCTAAACACCGGCTGTCATCAGCCAATCAGAGCAAGCCTAAATGGGGTCCTAAATGACTGATAAAGCACAGCAGCCAATGGAAATAGAGAGGAGGCGGGGCATACAGCAGCTGCAGTTGTAAATAGTGCGAGTCTATTCTGTGTGAGCAAAAACAAACTAAATTACCAGCAAATATTTACTACTGTTGTTTGCTTCCTAAAAGTTGTACACAGCTCAACGAGCCTCATTTATAAAACTGGATAATGAACAAATTTATTCGTAAATTGTTACAGTTGGGGGAAAAAACTTTTGTAGCCTACAGTTCTCTGTGTGCTTTGCCTTTTATGGAGTTTTTTGGGCGTGGCTAAATGTAAATCAGCTGATTATGGCTGATTGGGGGGGGGGGGGGAGCCTTTCTGAAATTGGCTGGTTCGATTTTGCTACGTAAACATTTGCACACTTTACTAAAAAGACTGATAAATGAAGCACAGTGTGCACGAGTGTGAGTGTGAGTGTGAGTGTGAGTGTGAACACACACCTGTCTCCGGTGAGGGGGAGAATGACGTCTGCGCTCGAGGAGAACACGATAAACGAAACCCTCATCTTCGGGCTGCAAAATAAAAGCATGTGGACATTAGAGAGTGCGCTGCAGATAAACACATCAGCGTTAAACTCGGACTGACCTCCATCACGCAGCGCGTACGCAGATTATATTTAAAACTATAACAATACTCTAGCGTGCACTGAAGCCGGATAAATGACTACTGTGGTCATGTGGGGTTCAAGGCTTCACGTACAGTCTGCACACACACACACACACACACACCATAAAATGTCTGATGTTAAACATAGTAATCTGTTATTAGGCTTATATTTAGTGCCCTCTGTGTGGTTTTGCTCCGTGGCTCTGAAGCTCCGGCCTGTTTTCGTTAAAGAGTTCTCTCTGAAAAACAGAAAGCACTGAAGCTCTGAGCTCGCTTACCTTACAAAGCGATTGGTTAGCTGCTCCACAAATTTATATATCTCCTGCCAGTTGGTGGACACACTGCCAGACCTGGAACGACACACACACACACACACACACACCGTGTTTGGACTGCGAAGTAAACAGGTCCATAAAAGGGCTCCAGAGAGCTACAGGAGGCTACAGGAGGCTCAGGCCTCAACAAATCAAACGTGAAATAGATACAGAGGTGTGGGTGAGAGAGAGCAGGAAAAGAAAAAAAGAGAGAGAATCTGGGTGACATCGATGAACGGATAGAGAGATGGTGACAAAGAGAAGAAAGAGAGAAACATGACAGAGGAATAAAAGGTCCTCAAAGCTTCTTCAGAGAGTGAAAGGGTTCATTGCCTCCTAAATTGCTTCAGAGACAGAGAGCGATCAATAATAAGAGATAAAGACAGAGACGGAGACAAAGAAAAACACTGACAAAAAAGAATGAGAGAGAGTGTAAATAAAAAAGATTAAAAATAGAAAAGGGCAGAGCAAGAGAGGGAAAGATTTACTGAGAGAACAAGTGAGAGAAGGACAGAGATACAGTAAGTAGCGAGGGAGAAAGTAAGAAAAAGAGTGAGATGGGTAAGGAAAGAGACAGCAAAAGAGAGACAGAAAGACAGGTAGTGAGACAGAGAGAGAGAGAGCATTCACTGTATTCATTATTATTATTATTGTTATTATTATTATTATTATTATTATTATTATTATTATTAGTATTATTAGTATTATTGGCACATCTGTACAGTATGGAGGAGGATGGAGCAGGAGCGTGTGTATGGAGTATGGAGGAGGATGGAGCAGGAGGATCTGTACAGTATGGAGGAGGATGGAGCAGGAGGATCTGTACAGTATAGAGGAGGATGGAGCAGGAGCGTGTGTACAGTATGGAGGAGGATGGAGCAGGAGCGTGTGTACAGTATGGAGGAGGATGGAGCAGGAGCGTGTGTACAGTATGGAGGAGGATGGAGCAGGAGCGTGTGTACAGTATGGAGGAGGATGGAGCAGGAGCGTGTGTACAGTATGGAGGAGGATGGAGCAGGAGC
>CM075019.1:21888153-21917010 GCA_037576675.1 Pangasius sanitwongsei | reverse complement strand
TAGCGTTAATTTGTGAGGACGTGCACAATCGACGTGCCAAAAGTCCGCAGGATCCACGCGGCAGTATAATTGAGACTTAACGCTCGGCCCCAAAAAGGATTTCAGGGATTCGCGTCTCGATCTTGACTTAATCTGGACTTAATTTGGCCTCGATACCGATTTGGCTTCGACCTCCTTAAGACTCGGTTGTGACTTGAGCTCGACTAGTCCTGGTCTTGGACTTGAAAACAGTGAACGTGACTACAGTCCTATTATTATTATTATTCGTACTGTCATATTTCTTTTACATGATCTATTAATTACTGTATTTTGAGATATAAATTACATCAAGTCAGCTGTATCCAGTCAGGTTGTAATTATTTAAAAAAAAGATTAAAAAAATGATATCACAATATCCACAATGACTTAATTTTTCACAATATTGATCTTATATCATAACATCGCCCAGCCCTAACTGCCATTCCCATACAAACACCTCTACAGTGCTCCTCATTCTGAAACGTGTCCCCGAAACTCCACCAGGAATCCTGAGAGTGTGTGTGTGTGTGTGTGTGTTAGTTAACCCATGTTTAATGAGTAAAACCTACCTTTTCTCTGGTGGTGTGAGCCGTAGCTGATCTCTGAGTGGCTCCTCGCAGTGCAGTGCGGTAGCTGTAGAAGTTATTGGACGGATCCATTTGATGCTAAAATAACGACACACACCAAATGTAAGATTTAAAACAACAACAACAACAACAACAACAACAAAAAAACAATGATCCGAGCTGTAACTGCAATTCAGACCACAAAATGGCGTCTCACCTCCAGGATCTCGAACTTGTCCGTGTTGACTTTGCCCCAGGTTTTCTTCAGCCTGGACACGGGACTCATGTTCATCCCAGCTGTGAAAATAATTCCAGTTTAATATATTATTACATAGGTTTTATTACATGTTTATAAGCATCTAGGTATGATGTAATAAAGCATCACTCACTGATTATGGCCATTAAGGAGTTAAAGTTGCCGATGTTGAAGCATTCCCGAGCCACGTCGATGAAAAACTCCAACACTCGAGCTCTGTGCTTCTTCTTCACTGGCTAAACCCCACACACACACACACACACACACACACACACACACAGCAGAGGGCGCCACAGCGTTAATAACAGCAGAGACAAAAAAGGAGGTGGAGATTTCTGAGAAATGATGCCGTGAACTCGTTACTGAAAAAAAAAAAATCGCTCCGATATCAACACCACGTCTTATGATTTTCACACAAAAATGCTCACCAAGCAGATTTCTGTGGCCACCAGGTAACTGAGCCGATTAAACCACTCGACGTAAGCTTCCAGATTACTGACTCTCCTTTTGCTGAAAAAACTCTGGGGGAGGAAAAAAAAACACAACATTTTCAGGTTATTTCACAATAATATAATCATGTCAGGAGACAACGTCTCGAGTGAATGAAGGAATGAATCAATAAATACTGAATAAAAGAAAGAAATTAAATACAATCACATAAATATGCCTGGATCCAAAATTCCCCTCCTGATGCACCTCTATTCAAATAACCTGAATAACTACGCTAATCTGCGGTTTATGCGTAATTATCCCCTTCTGGAGCCGAGACGTGATCCAAGAAGCCGTGTTCAGACCATTAAAGACTCGCTGAGTCACTCACACTCACTTAGAGGATTTTTTTCTAAACACATAATCCATGTGTGGAGGAGAGAAAATAAAAAAAAAAAACTCACCTTATGGTTATCAGCAGGTCTTTTCTGAACAAACGCCTGGACGAACTCCTCAGGGCCGATGTAACCGAGTCTCTCCTGTAAGTAACACAAAACAAACCCATCAGAATCCTTCGCTCTGATTGGTCAGAAAGTGTTGCTTCATTCTGACAGTAGTGCAGACGCAAATCTTCATGTTATCTTCTAACACGGTTATGGTTTCTATAGCAACAGCTCATTCACTGGGACTTGTACAGCGGACGCTCCACATGAACGGATTAAAAAAAAAAAATTTCTGTAAGGAGACGTTTATTTAACGTTTATGGAAGGAGTCTCCAGTGTTAGTGCTTTGTACCAGTCAGAGGTAAAGATGCGACTATTTTTACAACACTGTAAAGATCGATTTTTATTGTATTCGTAATATTATTCCTGTGTTAAACTCGGAATAAACTCGGACTTCTGACTTGGAAATAAAACAAAGAATGACCTGAGAGCGAAAAAAAGACGTAATTTCGAATTCTTTCAGTTTTACTAACAGCACCCCTGCCTGTTACAGCGCAGTTTAGATTTTGTCCTGTTAGTGTTGCCGATGTATAGTATAGTTCAGATATGCAGGTTTTCATTAATGCGATAATATTTAGCTAACGTTAGCACGCCATCCCATAATCCCTGCATGAGTCTCGGTATCTGACACCATGTGAATAACCGCAGGATGATGACGCTCTCACTTCCCCTCACTTACCATCTCGATGTGTGTGAGCTGCTGAGCGAGGATGAACGGGTCGTCACACACGTTTAGAATACACTCCTCCCTGCGCACGTGCTGCTTCGCCTTCAGAGCAGACGGTTTCTCCCCCGCCGCCGCCGCCGCCGCCGATGCCGCGACCGCCGTGCTGGACGTCGCCAGAGACTCCTCGTACTGTCCCAGGATGGTGAGTTTGCGCAGAAGTCGCTGGATCAGACGCTGCATCGCTCTCCGAGACAACTACAGAACATCAGAAGGAAAGTGAGGACCTTATTTATGCTAACAGCAACCTACACAGGTAGCAGGATAGAGTGTGAGTGAGGAAGCTTGAGAACTCTAAGAGCTCTGACACGAAAAAATCTCATCAGTCAGAAACAGAAGTATGAAATAAAACACCTTGGGACTGGCTGATCTAGGAAAATAATCAACAGGGTACAGTTACCATCCTAACGCTGATTATTTTCCTTTAACGCCACGTCCTGAGGTTTTTTTTTTTACCCCTCCTGCTTTATACCACAGCAATTCTGCAACAATTACAATTTTCTGTTTATTAAACACCACCACATCATACTTTTTATCCGTTTATAGCTACCTTTAATGTTGTGGAACATCCGTGAAACACAGTTCCTGATCTCACTTACGTTATAGCAGCTATAAACAGTCGTTCCCTCACCAGCCTCTCTCTTGTTTTCTCTCTCTCACATCATTAATAAGACAAAAACAAATGCAGCTTGTCATGTTACAGAGAAACCGCAAAACGCAAACTCCTCCGTCCTGAAGAACAAACTTACAGCGTTAACTCTGACACTGGAGACTCCTTCCATAAATGTAAAATAAAAATATATTCTTCTTTTCAGAAAACTTCACCACATCAACGATCATACACGTTTTTTTTTTTTTTTGTTTTTTTTTTAACTCCGGCCATGCTGAGCGTCCGTCGTACACGTCCCTGTGAATGGGCGGTTATTATAGAAATGATAACGCATTAGAACAAGCGCATTGATATAAACCTGCGATTTATGTTAATCGACACTTTCTGACCAATCAAGATCCAGAAAATATAAATTACATTACTCTTCTGAAATATCACACATACGGTCATAATCGCTGATGTGATCTTTTTCCACCTGCACTGTGTTAAATTGTTAAACTGTGTAAACCGTTAAATTATTTTTTTTGTAAATGTTACATAAAAGTATTAAGTTCTAGCTCTTCAGTATTTTTGTATCAGGATAATATTGCGATATATTTGATATTTCTGCCGTATCGCCCGCCCCCACAACAGTACATCCAAAACGCTTCCTACGTTCTCCTGCATTTTATCCCCCAGCTCACATGTAACCAAACGTCTTCACACCACTGTCCGCGTGTCTCGAGGCTCTCAGATAAAACCGCTGTCCGCTCGACTCTAACTCACGAGCGCACAGACGTCTGACTGGCTGCGTTGCTAAGCGACAGTCTTAGTAAGACAGAGTGTGAGAGAGACCTTGATTTCAAGTCTGTATGAAAAGATAATGATGTCATCACTGTATGAGGTGGTGCTGACCTCATCCCCGAAAGCCAGCCGGTGCGTCATCTCCTTCAGGCTGCGCATCATGCGCTCGTCCCGGAAGTCGTACGGGAACGTCTCCGTCCACTCGGTGAGGAGCTGCACGATCTTCGGCGCGATGTCACGGATTCGCTTCTGTTACAAGCAAAATGGGAAACAATTTTTATAAAAAAGAACATACAAGAGAAAGTCAAAAAAAAAAACAAAAAAAAAAAAAAACCTGAAGTGGAGTTACTGCTCCCACCCCAAAGCTGATTATTTTCAGCACGTCCTTAAGCGTTTTATTCCTCTTATACCTCCCAACAATTTGCAAATTGCCAACAGTTACGTTTTTTTTTAAAATTAAAGGACAACATATCATACTTTTTATCCATTTATAGCTACATCAAATGTTGTGAAATGTCCATGTTTTTTTTTTTCTTTCTGATTTTTGGCAGAAATAAAAAAGAAAAGAAAAATAATAATCAGAAATCGTGATTCTTTCCTCAGAGTCCAATCAAATTCTGACGAATAAAACCAAAGCCCCGCCCACACAATTATGCCGTTTCATACAGTCATCAGAAATACACTTGACGTTTCACATCGTCTTTAGTGTTTAATGTAAATCAAGGGTTCTCGACTGAATTATCTGCGGCCAAGAACACTTTCATAACGTTGAATATTCAAATATTAGACACACTAGTTTAATGCCATCATTTTTTGATAATGATAAAAATATAAGTTCAAAATATTTTGCGCTATATGACCAGAAATTTCCCTCATTTGTTTTGAATAAAATTGCAGTTAGAATGAGGTTGATATTGTTTATAATTGTTACTAAATTACGCTAAAGATACCACTACGACAATTTATTATATTGATAGTGATTTCAAAGTGAATTCAATGATAAAATAAATGAAATACACTCATGGATGCATTTGTTAGTATAAGAGCGTTGAAATAAACATGCTTATATTTATGCATAGACTATATTTATGTAATAACACCGATATTGGCTTGTTCTTACGAGTATGTGATATTTTCACCTTATCAATCTGAGGGTCTCCGACTCGGTGGTGCTCCACACACAAGTAACACACTCTGGACATGAGCTCGAACGGATGCAGGAAGAGACGCGAGCTCAGGAGGAAGGTGAAGATGTACGACCTCTGAAAAATAGCAAAAACAAAGAAGTGTTAAACATGTAAGGTTAAAGATAACAAAATAAAAACTGAAAACATAACTATGGGTGGATGAAGATTAGCGATTCCTCAACGCATCATGATTCTGCGCTGTAAACAAAACGACGCAAGCTTTAAATTGTGCGAGAATGCTACTGAAATAAGTCGAGTACCAAATATACATAAAAAATAAACACGTTAACTGCTACAACACGAATATTCATCGATGTTGAACTTTTTCTGAGATTTAACCAGCAAAAGGTAAAGTACCAAAAACTATAAAATCAATAATTTGTAATTAAAATTGAAAACAAAGGTAAATCAAAACACCAAACAAATCAACAAATAAACAAACAAACAAACAAAACGGATTTCCCTGTCCAATCAGTGACTTGTTATTGTGAGTATTGATGAAATTGGAGACCGTTTCGAAAATTATGTACACGATTTCATGATCACACTGTAAAAAAAATCAGTGTAGGAGATAAATTTGTAAAAAAAATTGAGATCCATCAAGAGGCATAAAGAATCGATTTTTAAGCATCATGGCTCCCTGAATTAAGATCGAATCAAATCGTTAGATACTTAGCGAACTTCGCTTTTAATCATAATGAATTGTTTTTCTCTTATAGCACAGCGCTGTTGAATTCTGGACTGTGATTGGTCAGAAGGCGATGATTAATTTTCTATAACAGCGGCTCTGACAGTAGTGCAGCTACAAATCACAGGTTTATATTAATGCGCTCGCTGTAATACGTTCTCGTTTCTATAGTAACGACTCATTCACTGGGACGTGTACAGCGGACGCTCCACATAAACGGATTAAAGATAATCGTTGATATGGTGAAGTTTTCCGTAAGGAGAATAAAGGTTATAGATTAACATTTATGGAAGGAGTCTCCAGTGTCAGCACTTTGTAACAGTCAGAGGTAAAACTGTAACTTCAAGTTTTCTGACATTGTTTTTTTTTGTTTTATGTTTTGTTTATAGCTGGAACAGGAAGTAACGTGTTATGTGGACATTACACAATATTAATTGTAACTATGAATGGACAAAATGTATGACCTTTAATAGATAGGAAAACTGCTGAGGTATAAGAGAAATAAAACACTTGGGAATGTGCCGTTAGGCCATAATAATGCTAACAGTAGCTCAACTTCACTCTTTTTTTTTTTTTTTTAGTATATTATAAGAAGTCGAGCCGCTTACATCAGGCGAATAGTCCACAGTGGGGACGAGGTGCTGTATGAGAGCCTCGAGTGATCCGGATACGAGGTTGTTGTCGTGATATCTCAGCCCGCTGTAGCTCTCCTCCACAGGTTTGTAGCGGGTATGACCTCCTCCATACGGATTCTGAGGAAACTTGGCTGCGAACGGCGTTGTCTGGGGCATCCTGGAGTCCTGCGGGACAAGTTAATATCTGTCAATACACAGCTTCCAGCATGCCGAGGTTCATCGTTAAAGCCTCAGCTTCCTGTACATGCTATTCCATCTGTTAACACTGTCATGGGATTAGAATAAAGTCTAGCAATGATTCTGAATGTCGACGTACTTGCTTTTGAAACAGGAAGTCAGACAGCGAGCCAGTAGTGTTTGAGATGTACAACACCTCACACCGAATCTAAATGGCTTAGCAAAGTAGCTAAATAAGATGATTGTGGAGGGGGAATAAACACAGACACACACGTATCCAATTTCCAAGCGAGTGACTGGAAGGGGAATGACATGCAGGAAGCAGTTCAAGCACAACGACAGGACCTACGTTTGATGCTAACTAACTGATACTGTAGAGCGATAAATAGGGACAGGACTAACCGAGCATTTGATTAGATGCAAATTGGACGAGTACGAGGATCATCAAAAAAAAGTTTTCCTGGAAATTATTTACAAAATTAAAATAAGAATATCTACAATATCCACTATCATTTTTTACATATACACATCACTTTTTTTTTTTAGGAACACCTGTACACCTGTCCATGCATAGAATCATTCAGAGACAGGTCAAGAGCTTTAGTTAATGTTCAGAATGGGCGAAAATGTCATTCCTGTGACTTGTTGTGATGGTTTGTATTTCAGAAACAGCTGATCTCCTGAGATTTTCATGCACAAGTCTCGGGATTTTGCAGGGAGTGGTGCGAAAAACAAAAAACATCCAGTTGTGAGAGTCAAAGCGCCTTGTTAACGAGCGAGGTCTGAGAAGAATGGGCGGACATGTTAGAGCTGACAGGAAGGAGACAGTAACTCAAACAGCCACTCTTTACAACCGTGGTGAGCAGAAAAGCATCTCAGAACGCACAACGGGCTACAACACCAGAAGGGGTCCACTCCTGTCAGTTAGAACGAGGCTATAGTCGAAAGAGGCTCACCGAAACAGGAGAGGTGAAGATTGGAAAAAGATCAGACGATGTTTTTCTGATGTGTGTATCCTGTATACAGAGTGTATACGCTTTCGTGGGGACTTTAAGGGTGAGGAAATAAATGGCTTGCCGTTTTCATTCAGTAACAAGACACACACACCTTTATTAGTACTTCCCTGTTAATTATTAACAATCTCGGCCTCCTTCCTGACCGACTTCACGTAATAAAACCATTTCACAACCCCAAAAAAAAAAAAACCCTGCCCTCTTGTTTTTTTTTTTGCTGAGGTGGAATTGAGCAACATTCAGGAAACTAATAACCTCACAGTACACACATTAATCATCATGGTGCCCCAATTCTGCTTTCTTATGTTGTAATGATGATAGAAAAGGTGTGTAAAATGATGAAGGAGCATTCAGGAAAGAACAAAAAGCAGGTTTAAAAAGACAGCCAGCAGTCAGACAGGGTAAATATTTCCCATAATGAGTGACTGGCTGATGACTGACTCATCCGGCTAGGCTGGAAATCAGCTGCAGCAAAACAGGTTGGAGAAAAACAAACCCAAAACAACATGGCTGAACTCTTCTCAAGGCAAAGAACTGATCACTAACATACTGGAGCTATGGATATATTTTAAATCATCTTTAAATCATAAGAAAAAACATCCGGATGATATGAATTAGGTTAAAGGTGCTTTACTCAACATTATGGCATTGCATAAAGCCCCTGGGATAACTAGTACTACTAATACTACTACTAATACTACTGCTTCTTAAAATTAACTTTATGTCCTGATTAGAGCATTTCAAATGGATAATATCCACCCAAGGTGAGGTTAAACCTGTAAACTTACCTAGAAACTTTATTTAAAAAAAAAAAAAAAAAAAAAAAAGCAAAGCACTGAAAAATCCTTGACTGTAAGTAACCCGAAACCGACAAAAATTGCCCGCAGCTCCGGTTAAAACTCGCAAATCTTTGCTTTGTTTTCAATCTCCCACTTGAAGCAAATCAAATCCCGAGTTGATTCTGAGTTTATAAACTTAAAATCGGTGGTTTTCCAACTTCCATTGTCTCACCCTCGCAGGATAAATATCCAGTTTCAGACCAGCAGAGCAACTGCGGGAAGCATTAAGAGGAAAACCGGGAAACAAGATCCCGCCCATCCTACAGGAGCAGACCAATCAGCTTAGACTACAGAGAAGCTGGGACGTGTGCAGAGATCTGATTGGTCCGCTGGACGTCTGTCATTGTTCAAAACACCCGAGTGGGAGTTTGTGGAGAGAGAAGTTGCTTTTTTTAGCGCAAGGTCGCAAAAAAAGTGGTTTGTTTTGATGAGACATTTTGTTCTCAGCGTAATCATGAGCACATTATTCGAGTGGCAATCATTTAAATCCATAAAATGTTGTTGTTAGGGAAATAACCAGCCATTTTCTGAACAAGTGTGTGCAAGTCTATTGAGACCACATTTCACTGAGGTACTTCTCAGTTATCAGTAAAGGGTCACTGATTCATGTGAACACAAACATTTCCTTCATGTTGTTATCTAAAAATATGATATAATATATAATATGACAGCGTAAACACTGTAGCACAAACGCTTTTGTGTGAAAAACGGTACTCTTAGGACAAAATGATGACAACAAGGTATTTATTGTATGTGTAAGGCTTCACAGATGTTCTTTCATTAGTACAAGTAATAAAATAATCAACTGAAAAGAATAAGACTCTCAGTGTCATGATATTATAGGAAAATAATCAACGACAGGGTGGAGTGAACAAGTAATGTTACGAAGTGTTTTATTCCGCAGCGTCGCTAACTGTTTAATGCTATCAGATTTTTATTTATTGAAGAATAACATGTCATACTATTTATCTGTTTGGTGTTACAGTCAATGTTGTGGAACATCCATGAGAAAAGTCTGTTCTTGTTATCACTTACGTTATAGCAGCTGTAAACAGTCGCTCCAGTCTCTCTTGAAGTTAATAAGACAAAAAAAAATCCCTCATTTTGTCATGTTACCGAAAAACCAGAACGCGTAAACAACTGTTACAACAACGACTGTTACAAAGCACTAACACTGGAGACTCCTTCCGAAAATGTTAAATAAACATCTCCTTACAGAAAACATAGCTTATAGCTTAACTATCCATCTTACAAGTCTCCGTGAATGAGCTGTTACTATAGAAACGATAACGTATTAGAACAAGTTCATTGATATAAACCTGTAATTTGGATTACTGCCAGATTTATTGTCATATCTGTGCTGTTATAGAAAATTAGTCAACACCTTCTGACCAATCAGAATCCAGAATCAACAGTGTCGTGGTATAATTTCAGATATTACGACTGACAAAATATCTTTCCATCACTCTTTCTGAATGTGATATAAATATTCTCTAATAACTGGCCTGCCTATATCATCAGACTGCAAATTTTTGCACATAACTGTTCATCCAGTGATCACATGATAACTCATAAGGATATTGCTCTAACACATTTCTCTGTGACTCTAATCTTGTAAATGGGATGCGCCAAAATCCCCGCGTTCTAGACCTGGGCTTAATACATGAGTATCATGAATGGATTTAGAGACACTGAAAGCAAATCTGTAAAGAACACGAAGCCCCTCTGAAAATTGGGTTGCCTTTTGTTCTTGGAGTGTTTTTAGATGGATATAAATAGTATAAAAGAAGTGTTATGAATAAAATCCTGTTAGGGGAAAAAAGCATGGGTTTTGTTGTACATGCTAAATATTTAAAAATTCAGAAAAATGGAATCCATTAGAGTTTTCTAATGTTTTCGTGACGGTTTTATAACCAAGTATTTTGAGTTTATATTTATGTATATGGTTATAGATGGTACAAGAGGTGACCTTTGACTTGTTTTTTTTAACATGTTTGATGGTTTTTTAATGCGATTTGAAGGTTGAAGTGTAATGGTGGACATAAAGGACTTCTGTAATGTTCATATCTTTGATAATTCTGCATTTTATCTGGTCTTCATGAGCAATCATAGATAATAATAGATAAAAGTGGCAAATATTCCATTAACCACCATTACAACACAACATTCCAAGCTCATTATAAACCATCAAACACCATTATGCCTCTTGCACTGTGATTTTGATGCAACCTTACAAGAAACACAAAATATTCTTACTAAACAGTTACAAACCATGACACATTACACACTGAACATTTCCTGGATTTGGAAGTGAACTAGAAATGAGTCAGAATAGATTAAAACCATCAGATCCTGATACACTGAAACCTTTTAGCAGAGTTGGTCTGAACCAGCACTAACCAGCACAGACCAGCAGGAGATTTTCTGCCAGATTGTGCTTTTTTTTTTTTTTTTTTCTGCAGAGAAGCTCAAAATCATCATCAATACCATCAACACTCCCTCATTTTAACCCGTGATGTTGTTTTTTGAACAGCAGTAGGTGTGGTCACTATATCTGTCTGTGGAATAGTGGGAGTTTTCATTACATAAACCCTGAATCATGTAAACACCAGCGAGCGTTTTGGAAAAGCGATGCTGACACAGTCAGTGGGTGGACTGCGTTTTGAGCCGCAGCCTCTTCAGCTCCTCCACGAGAATAAATCTCCCCCTGAGAGGCTGTTATTGAACGATGCACAGCTCGCCCACACCAGCCAGAAGGCACCTGAATGATGCTATAAGAGGATTCCGGTTTGAGCTTGAGCTCAGTAACAGTCCTCGTGGACGAACTCCAGGCGGATCCCACCCACCGAGGCCCGGCTTCGGATGTAATCTCATGTATGTCCGTGTGACTATGACTTATTTCATATATAAATAAATAAAATGTTGCATAACTATCATCTAACTCAGTTACAGAGTTTCTGGTGGACATTAAATGGATAATGTGAGGAATAAAGAAATAAATCAACAAAGGGGTGCTGTGTTTATTGATTATTTTCCTACAACCTATTTACTAACACAAAATGTTTTATTCCTCTTATACCACAGCACTTTCCCAATGATGATCATTTATTAAACAGCGTCACACTTTTTAAAAATCAGTTTATAGCTACATTTAATGTCGTGCAACGTCTGCGAAACAAGTTAGTATCCCATTAAGTCCTGAACACCTTCCCATGTTGGAAACGTAAAGTTACATTTTTACCTCTCACTGTTACAAAGCACTGACACTGGAGACTCCTTCCATGAATGTTAAATAAATGTTTCCTCACAGAAAATTACACCGTATCAACATTTTTTAAAAAATCCGTAAGTCCCTGTGTAAGTTGTTGCTATAGAAACAATAGCATATTTGAATTAGCGCATTTAATATAAACACCTTCTGAATCAGATTTGAGAATCGGTTTAAAAGTTTGTAACATTCAGTGAATAAAAAAAAAGAGTCTCAGATGAGTGTTATTCAAGCGCTGTGTTGTTCAGTTGTATAGGATGTAAACAAGAAAGCAAAAATTCCAAAAATGCACAACAGGGAAATTCCATGCGACAGTGCAAACAAAACCTGTAGCTCATTAGCAGCGAGCGCTATACCATCTGTGGCACTGACAATGGATCAGTCTGGAGAAGGGGGTGACACTGAGTCACTGCTTTCCAGTAAGTGTGTGTGACTCAGACTCCCCCCAACTCCCCCTTAGTCCTTTGACCTTCAGACATAAAGTCCCTCTGTGCACAGAGCTGCTCATTTCCCCCTCCTAAACACTTACAACGTACACGCCAGGCCCCAGACCACTGCTGAAAACACGAGATCAACATGAACAACATACTGTTTTTAATATTTCCAGCTGTGCAGCTGTCATCTGGAGCAAAGTTGTCGATGTTTGGTAAATCACTCAAAATAGCACTTTCCATTTTAAATGTCATTCCAAGGAAAAGTCTAACGACTGTGAGTCATTATGATACTATTGGTGACCTAAATAAGGACTGAAACACTCAGAGTCATGCTGTTACAGGAAAACAAATGACAACAGGGTGATGTGATGAAGCTACTGACTGTCACCAAAAAGTTGGTTATGTTCCAATAACAGCATGTCCTGAAGTGTTTTATTCCTTTTATACCACGTCCATTTGCCAATGAGTACATTTTCTATTAATTCAGTTAATTTAATTAATTAAAGAATGACCTTTTTATCCGTTTTGTAGCTACATTTAATGTTCATGTAGCTAGACTCCATGTGCACTTGATTGTAAAACGTTATTTATATCCATTGCTTTAATAAAGATTTCTGTATTGAATGTAAAGCTGTTCTTTGAAATTTTCCGACTTTGCAGTTTCTCAGTAACATGACAAGCTGCGTTTATCAAGGGTTTATACTTGCTATAACGTAAGTGCGAGCGTATTTTGCAGATGACCTACAACATTAAATGTAACTATAAACAGACAAAAAGCATGACCTGTCATTTTTGAATCAATGGAAAAAAAACTGTAATCATTGGCAAATCTGTGTGATATAAGAAGAATAAAACACTTTGTGTCATGCTGTTATTGGAAAATAATCAACTCCAGGGCATCGCATCATATTTCAAGGATTATATTGCCTTTAAAGATTCACTTTTAAATGTTTAAACTTCAAAATTTTCCCAACTTTTCCAGTAAGCACATACGTTTTTATTACGTAGTACAATAAAACGTAACAAATGCTAAATTCGCACTTTGTATTCGTATCAATGAAGCTAAATGTGTATGGATCGCTACACACCGATTATGTCTATGCATGAAAGACAAACTCTGTGTTATAGCGCAGCGATGATATTTTTTCATACTAATGTCACTGTAGCTACCGAATAATTTATCGAAGTTCGTAAATAATATACTTTAAGATGAATAACTGAATAATAAACTGGCAAGTTGAGGGGTCAACGTATACATGTGCCATCGTTTTCTCTATTTAACAATGTGCATTACTGAAAAAAAGAGAAATATCTAGTCTAAATATACTTATATAATGTCCCACTTGGGACACCAACCTTTATGAAAGAATGAAAAATCTTGAATCCACCATGTGACTGAGTTATTCCAGTAGTCAGAGGTATGACCTGCGTGGAAGGACCTGTGTGTTTATCTGCTTATAGTTAAATGCTCGGATCTGACTGGTCAAAATGTGTGCGACTCGGACAGGTCCAGCTGTAACACAAACAACAGATTGACATTAATGCGCTCATTCTAATACGTTATCGTTTCTATAGCAACAGCTCATTCACAGGGACTTGTACTGCAGACGCTCCACATAATCTAAACCTAATAATAAATGGATTTCTAAAAAAAAAAATAAGGTTGTCTAACAAAGAAGAATGCATAATCATTGATGTGGTGAAGTGTTTTGTAAAGAGACTTTATTTTAACATTCATGGAAGGAGTCTCCAGTGTTAGCACTTTGTAACAGTTAGAGCTAAAGCTGTAACTTTAAGTTCTTTAGAAGGAAAGAGTTTATGCTTTACGGTTTCTCTGTAAAATAACAAGCTGTGTTTTTCTGAGAGAGAGAGAGATAGAGAGAGAGAAAAAGAGAGGCTGCTGATGACTGGAACGACTGTTTACAGCTGCTATAACGTAAGTGAGAACAGGAACTAAGTTGTCTCATGGAACATTAAACCTAACTGTAAACCATTAAAAAGCATTCTTTAATAAGTTAAACAGTGTAATAATCGGCAAATCGCTGTTGTATAAGTGTAATAATACACTTCGGGCCATGCTGTTCTACAAAAATAATACACAATACAGTGAGTTAGTCCTTACTTATTCAGATATCCTCTTTCTCAGATGAAAGTAGTAAATAGGTCAGGTCACATGACCAAGTATGACTCACCTCCCAGATGAAAATGTTTATACGTAATTAAGTCAACTTGTAATTTAATCTAGTTTACTCTTCAGCCACAAACACATCATTAAGTCGTTTAGAGCTTTATGAGTACAGGATAAAATGTGCATTATATTTGGGATTAAATAGGTTTAAGTGTTACAGTAGTTTACTCGTGTCATTGAAGCTGAGCGATGTTTAATTAACTGCACACAGCGTGGGCCGGTATGGAGGCACTGCAGGAGTTAATTTAACACTGTATGATTTTTGGCTGGAGTTTTAGGCGAAGCCTGAGCACTAGCAGGAGTGTGTTTGAGTTTCACTGCAGGTGCTGGAAGCCGAACACGCTGAACATGCAAACAGGAAGGACGCAAAACTGCTTTCCTCCTTCACCAGCAGACACGATAAGCCTCCAGAGCTGCACATTTTCACTCTGCGCTGCTCTCAGCCTCGGACGAAATTAATCAACAACAGGGTGGAGTGATGAAGTTACTGTTACCACCCTGAAGATGATTATTTCCCTATAACAGCATGTCCTGAGGTGTTTTTTTCACTTGTCTTTTACCACAGCAGTTTCCCAGTAATTAATTAAAGAAAGACACAGCATACTTTTTATCTGTTTACAGCTACGTTTTAATGCTCCTTGTGGTTTCCCAACATTCAGTAACATGACAAACTGCATTTTTTTGGTCTGAATGACTTTAATAGAAAGGCTGGTGAAGGAACAGATTTTTTTAGGTGCTATAACTTGTTTCACGGACATTTGACAACATAAAATCTAACTATAACTGGAAAAAAAGTTGATTTTTAATCAATAAAAATTATAATCAGTTTCTGTAAGGAATAAACTATTTTGTGGTGTGATATTATTGAAAAGAAAATCAACTCCAGGGCATTGGACTATATTATAAGATTAAATTAGTCTTTTTAAACTTTTAAAATTCAGAATTTTGCAGATTAAATATAAAAAATGTTCACAATTTTTCATTTTCATTTCACGATAAGCTTTTAAAGCTGCACATTTTCATTTTCTTGCACTGCACTCGGCCTCGTGCGTTCCTGCGTATTTGTGCGAGTTACTGTAAATGCAATCCATTTGCTCAGATGTCCAAGCTTGCAGACAGATGTCTAAAACGTGTATGTGTGTGTGTGTGTGTGAGAGAGAGAGAGACACAGTGCTCTTAGGAAAGGGAGGGAACGGCTCTGCGAGGGCTCTAACACTCATATTGAGCACGCGGGAACAGAACGTCCAGCTGCCAGGGAAAAAAACAATGGGAGGGGGCTCTTTCAGGAAGAGAGGGAAACTGGAGGAGAAACACCCTCCACCAGACACGACCTTTCATTCCCACAACCCTTCTGTTTCTCTCTCTGTCTCTTTCGATATGACTGTACAAACAAGGCCTGCATCTCACACACATACACACACACACACACACACACACACACACACAGTGTATCACAAGCAAACCTGCGTCAGGCCACGTTGCAGTAAATACACGGCCAGAACACAGCCTTCGGGATGTGGCTGTGTTTAAAAAAAAGAGAGTTTTGGAGGGAGGAAAGTCGTAGTGTGTGGGTGTTTTTTTTTTTTTTTTTTTTTGCTCCAAGTGTCTCAATGTACAAAAATATCACATGAAGTTTTGATGATTGTTATAGACTTTTCAATCCAGGCCAACTCTGTAAACCATACACTTTAAATGTCCAAACAAATTATGGATGCTCTGGATGGAGGTTGAAATCGAACACTGTGCACATTTGTGCCTGATTTTGCTTCTGCAGACAAAAGAATTCGTAAAATCGTAAAAGACGTGAGTCTTTGGACGTGAGTTAAGATCAGAGGTCTTTGAGCTGCTATTGTGACCACAGACAGTCGATGACGAAGTTGTGTCTGTGAGAAATTTTCGATGAAAATCTCAGAGTGCGAGCGCTGCTACGACACTTGTCTAAAATCCACCAACAGGAGGACGGTATAGGATGACACCAAACTCACAGGGCAGCTACAAATACGCTAGTGGCAGCGATGAAACGTAAACAAAACATGTTACTAAAATCATCTCCTTTTTACCTAGAGCTCACTTTGTTCGTGTTTATGCGAGACTGTTTTCCGGTCTCATGGGCTGATTTCCGGATCTTTCTGATTGATGACGTAAGCATAATAGTTTTCTTTTTTTCCCGCATGTCTATCATTACAGGATCCTCATGGTAAAATCTGACATGGTGAATACATGTTTTCTTAAAAGAGAGCTGAAATCACATTGAATAAACATGTTGCGCATACAAAATAAATTTGAAATTAGATACTAAAATGTAGGATTTCTCCAGCCGTATATCACACGCAACACTATTTAACGTCCCCACAACAGACCGTACCATGTCTGAACCGTTATCTGTGCCTTATGCTTGATTCGTGTTTATTCATGAAATTGCTAGCTAGCTTAGTCTTGTAATTCAAATACCTGAGATATATTATATAGCTAGAGTCCATGTGCAATTGAAAACTTAATGCTAGAGCCCCAGCTTTGTTACAAAGCACTGAGAATGGAGACTCCTTCCATGAATCATTGATTACACACATTTTTAATCTGTTTATGTGGAGTTCTCTGTACAAGTACTCTCTGTACAAGTCCCTGAACTGTTACTATAGCAAATTTATTTTAAATGTAAACATGTGATTTGCAGCTGCTCTACTGTTCCTGAAAATTCATCAACACCTTCTGACCAATCAGAAGCAAGATTTTATTTCAATGTCATTTACGTACATAGCTGCACCATTACCATTATTTTTAACTCTAATACTTACTCAGGTCCTACTGTACATAGGTACATGTGTATATTTGCACAGATCTATTAATCTATTAATAGATATTCTAATTATTATGGTGACTTATACTATTTTTGTATTATTTTTATGTCACAGTAATGCTTAAATGTACTTGTGGGATAAATAAAAGGTTATCTTATCTTGTTCATTTTTGTATCAGACCGGCGTTTTGTCTCTGATGTGCTTAATGTCAGATTACACGACTGGTATCAGTCTCTAGCATTGTTTCGCTATCATACTGTACTTTCTCAGCAGGAGAAAAACAGTTTTTGAGCCCTACGTGGGCCTCCATGGCACGGTTTCAGGAGCTGTGAGAAAGCCTACCGCAGAGAGAGAATGCCAGCCAACTTTCTGCAAAAACAAAACCACCTCCAGAGCAGGCCTGAGAGCTGACGGCCGAGCCAGAACCTGACAACCTCATTTTCTGCGGAAAGAAACCGAGCTTCCTCCCGGCCTGCTGATGTGGACAGATTTGATACATGGCTTTGTTATGGTGGTACAGTGATACAGGCTACTTCAAAATGGTTAGCATTTACTGTCAACAGGACGCACGGTGTGTCCTGGTGAGCGTTGAGTGTATCTGCATGTGATTGGCTGTTGTGACTGTATTTTTAAAAAAGGTTTCTGAAGGGCAGCCCAGCAGGAGATTGGTGGTATGGTAAACACAGCTGGGGCTATTGTCTTAAACACTTGGGTCAGAGAAGAAAAGGAAAACAGCAGGGCAGAAGGTGATCTCATAGGCTAATGTTTGCTTTGCTTGGGTTAAAATAGTGTACAAGATTAAGCCACGTGTTTGGAATATGATAATATTTTATCTGGCATGAAGTTGGTTAAAGGAATACTTCAATATTTTACAATCTAATCTCTTCCAAGTGTGGGCTGTATTCAGAGTCAGGTACTTAAGTTGATTTTCTGGGCTCCCCAGTCACATTAGGATTTTCAAAAGCATCTAGACTATCACCTTTAAACACAAACCTTTAAACGGGAAAAAAATCAGGGATAGAAAATACCGACCGAAGAAGGAAACAGCATTGTTTTCTTTGCTGTCAGATGTAAAAAGCCATAAAAGCATGAGACAATTTAAAAATGAAAATTAAAAACCTAATATATGAAATGAGAAAATGGTGAGTATTGAACTAAATCTAATAGGAGTCTAATTTGGGATGCAAATTTGGTTTATTTTAGCAATATGGCTTCCGCCCTCATTATTCAGCAGCTTATAAAATAGCACTTGATCCAGCAAAACCAACTTGTTTCCTGTGTAACTGAGACACGTTTGTATTTTACTCAAACTGCAATCCCCACGTGTGTAACTCTAGAAATACGCTTAACTCTGTAGTTATGCCTGAGATCTGAATACTGATGTGTGCAATTTTGGTATCAAATCCAACTCAGAACTCGCTCTAGCTATGAAGATGGATTTTGTATGTTACTATTTTGGGACTCACATTCAAATAAGCCACATTTAAATGAAGAGTGTACATGGAATTTTTGCTTTTTCGCTATCCTGACACTCTGCACTAGTGTAATACAAAACCAAAATATAAAATACTGACTCAATGGAACAAAGTGGAACATTTATCTCCCATGAATTTACAAGCGTGACGACAAACGAGGAGGAGAAAACAAAACTCCCGTGGCTTGGGGTGGCATAAAATTTATAATGTCCATTTATATCAGCCGTTCAACAATTGTTAACCTTCATAAAGTCCTCATTCACAACTCCATATATTTTTAAATACTAATGACCTCATTTGAGTGACCACTGATAAAACAATGCTGCTATTTGACAAATATAAGCCGATTTATCATTGATTTGTCGCCTTTCTCAATGTTGCGCAATCATGGTGTAGATCGCTCTCAGCCCATTTTAGCTCTACGGAGTTATTATTGCAACACATATAGGAACTGCAAAAAGTGCTGAATAGAGGCCGATTGGGGCAGGAATTACGCTGCCCCATGCTCGCACTCTATGAACATTTTCAGGACAGATAAAGACAGGGTTGTCAGATTGGGCTGGTTTGTCTAAAAATACTCTGTGGCCACCAAAATCTTCTTTTATAGCAAATAATTTGAATGATATCAAATAAATTCCTGCAAAATAGCAAAGTTTAAGTGCAGATCCTGTGTCTATGATGTACAGAACCATTTCTATTGCAGAGATATTGCTAAGACATAGTATAGTAAGACATATTGCAAAGATTGGGAGAGGGAAAGGGGGATTATGGAGCGGATTTGTTTCCCAATGGAAAGGCTGAGAAAGAAAGAAGATGTCTCGCTTTTCCCAAAGCTTTTGTGCTAGTATCAGGTTTTTTGTGTGGTTTTTGAGAAGTAATAGAAATTTTAACTGAAATCTGTCAACGATATTATCTCGAACATAGTTGAAGGAATGTATTACATTTTATATATACAGTTTCTTTTTTAGATTCAGCTGCTAGACTGTATGTTGGCTAGTATGGATTTACTCTAAAAATTCAACAGATAGTAGCTTATAGCATAAGTCAAGCATCGTTATCGTTATTAATGTCGGCCTGCGACACTATGGAAAATCTATGATCACGAGCCGCTGCTGGAAGAATTTGTAGTTGTGTGTGTCTCTCATGGTGTACAGATACCACAAAACTTTCAGGGAAGTGTGTAGTAATTCCTCCAGGGATGGAAAGTTATAGCTGAAAGATAAATCTTCATAAAAACTGCTTTATTATGAATTTCTCTCATGTCTGTTGCATCTGAACACCTTTACTGGTGTGAATTTTTTATATAGTCAGGCATTTTATTCATATGTTAGTGGTTTAACATTATGCGCCTTTAGACTTCCATTCTAAGTGAATTTGTAGTAAACAGTTTGTTTTGTTCTTTTCTCAGTGAAGGGAAACGTTCAGTAAACGTCCTTTTGACCAGCAGGTTGTCAGTTCAGATCCCAGGACGTCCAGATTTCCACGTTTGGTCTCTTAAACCTCAACCCACTTTAGAGATTTATTTATAATATATTCTGCCTTACTTCAGAAAATACATTCCTCTGAATTGATGTAGAAACGCTTATGTTATAAGAAGGTAGCATGTTGAGAAGAGCAGTATGGGAAAAGGTGTCACTTGTCATGGCTTCCCAAATCCTCTCTTAGCCTCAGACCCACCCTTCCAGATTTTCCTTCCTGTCTGAAACTGCGTGTTCGGGCCAGCGGCGAGTCTGGGCCGTGATCTCAGGAAGACCTGTAGGAGGATCAGCATGTGACCTGATTTCTGTGATGGGAGGCACACACACAACACACACACACTCACACACACACAGATATGTAAGGATGAAGAGCTGGGATTATTGGGTTCATCCTGTGTTCCAGCATGGTGACTCTATTCCAAATTCACTGTTTTATATAAAAAATATTCTGTCACATTCTGTGAGACAAAATAAGTTGAAAAAAATTAGACAAGACTTATAATGACAAGAACGGAGAATTCACAGATTAGAAAACAAATTAAAATACAATTTGTAATATAATATGTTTATAGTTTTTCCCATTGGGCCATATTTACATCTACGACAACATTTACAGAGGGAAAGTTCCTGGTATTCAGAGTCGGGTTACACACACACACACATAAGTCATTTTTTTTGGGCTCCCCTTTCAGATTATTCAAATTACTTTCATGTAGTTCATGCCTTCGTGGTTGCCAGATTTTTCTTGAGTTGAGTAAATTCTGAAAAACACATACACTTTGTATATATGTTTAAGGTCTGAATTCGAAATCCTCACTGTGTGTGTGTGAGACTCAACTCTCAATAATACGGCCCAATAATCACTAAATACTTACTGTTTTCTTTTTTAGCCAGTATGTAATCTTTTCTAAGCGTATATAGCTGTTAATTCCTAAAATATCCACATTAAATTTTCATGGTATTGTTTGATTCCTGTTCTAATGCAACACTTTTTTTTGGCAAACAAAATTAAAATTTCTGTGAGTTGTAAAAGCTTCCACAGAAGAGTGAGATGCTTGGCTTGAATTTATCCAAAAGAAAAAAAAAGGAATAAAACATTGTATGTCATGACTTTATATGAAAATCATAAGCGGGGTGGCTGATGAAGCAGTGTTACTGTTGATTTATTTCCTATAACAGAACATACTTTAACAACATGTTTTATCTGTTTATAGTTACTGTTCCTCTTTTCCCTTATGTTATAGCAGCTATAAACAGTTGTTCCTTCACCAGCCTTTTTTCTCTTTTTTCTGTCTCTTGAAGTAAATAAGACAAAAAAAAAAAGCAGCTTGACATGACAAAACTTGCAGCTTTGTCGCTGAGTGTTAGAAAGTGCTGAGACTGGAGACTCATTCCATAAATGATCTCCTTACAGAACCATATCTGTTCGCCACAGAAGTCCCTGTGAATGAGATGTTACTATAGAAACGCTAATGTATTTCAACAAGTGCATTACGATTTGCAGTTGCACTACTGTCAGAGCTGCTGTTACAGATAATTAATCAACACCTTCTGATCAATCACAATCCATAACTCAACAACACTACTACTAACTCAACTCAACTAGTGACTGGTGAGCTACAATATTTAATTTCCAGCCCTACTCCTCTTACACCTCTAAGCGTTTTTTTTTTTTTAAAGAGAGTATGTGTAAAAATGACAAACCCTATTCTCCAACACTTATGTTTTAATGCCTCATGAGGATCTACGCTGATCTTCTCCCTCCAGCGCGGCACTTTACAGACTGAACACTCCACTCATCAGGGATGTTGGAGAGACACCAGCTGGCGTTTCCCCACCACCACACACTCTGATGTGGATGGAGATCGAATGTCAAAGGAATTCCTTCAAGCACACATGCCTCTGAAAAGAAAAAACACAAGTTTAATCCTCTTTCTGGCACTCAGCACGGGCAGGACTGTACTGTACCTGATGCAGATCAGGGCAAAGCTTTTGGAGTTTTTTTTGGGTGATAAAAGTAAAATGGTATCTCTTTTTTTTACAGTTAAAGTTAAAAAAAGGGAAATGTAGGCAGCTGAAATGAAAAGTGAGACATATATAAGAGAAAATAGTTTGACAAGAACAAAAAAGCAAGAGAGAATGAAGGCAGTTATAACGTCAAAAGAAAAAGAAGTGCAAACTCCACTTTCAGACCATTAACAGAAGAGGCATGAGGTGCAAAATATGTATATTTATTACTTATACTAGTTATACTAGTTGTACTATTTATACTAGAATTGGGTGATATGACATGAAAAGATTATATAGGTTTGCTAACCAACTGCCAGCAAAACTGTAGTGCTGAATTAAAAACAAAACACTCTGCAAAACTTTTATGTCCAAAAAATTAATACTTTTTTTTTTTTTTTTATAAATTCTAATAATAAAAAATGTCAAAAAAATTTTTAACATTGGATCAGCTGCTTCCAATCAGTTTGTAATTGCTATATTTAAAAAATATTGTGGGAAAAAATATATACTGTATCTTATATGTTTTGAATAAATTAATAACCTAAAGCTAAACGTAGATAAGCAGATAATGTAGCTAGCTAACAAAATTAGCTGAAGAACTCATGGATTTGTTTTCTGCAACACAATAACAGACATGTTGATGATTTATGAAGTGAAAAACTTTACAGTTTATCTTAAAAAAATAAAGAAATGTGACACTCCAAATAAATAGTGATGTAAGACCTACAGAAAAATCCTCTGAAAAGAACCAAAAACAAAAAGCAAGAGAGGATGAAGACAAAAGCTGATGAAAAAAACCTGATATGCAAACTAATATTATTTAAAAAGTTTCCTCACTAGTAATGTCGTAACATACATTATTTTACACACTAAACTTCTTGATGCTATAAATTACTTTTCTTCAAAGAGTGCACAAACTTTTGTCATTCATCAAACATGATTTGTTTATCAGAGTGAAAAAATGATTCTGAATCATCATTCCATTTGCGCAGCCTCACATTTCATTCAACAAAAAACTTGAAACACAGAAAGTGTGTAAAGTTTCAGGATTTCAGCATTGATTTGATTTAAGAGAGAGAATGTGTGTGTGTGTGTGTGTGTAAAGCTCTGTGAATGATATCGCTCTGTGTTTTAGTTCCTTCTCTCTTCTTGGCCTGTTGCGTAACCTCGTATTGATTCCAGAGGCTGCACCGCCCACGAGCATTCCTAACAGGGGGCATGGCGCTGGCGTACATATGGAAAATATATAAACGCTCTAAGTCTGGATGTGGCTCTTTTCCACTTTTCCTAAAGGCCAGCATGTTACGTAACAAACCCAGAACCCAGAAGTTGCCCACACCCGAATGTGCAGATAAAGCATGCATTCACCATTCATCCAAATATATCCGTCCAACACGGCATCTCTCTTTCCATCCGCTGCACACTGAAACAATTAGGGGAGGAACTGGAGAGAAATTACATTGATTCATAAAAATCAGTGAAATACACCATCCGGGAAGCCATGACATCTCAGAAGACGAAGAAGAAGACGGATTCGTTTTATTCTTAGCAGACCATCTGACCTTTATCATGAAATGTCAGAGATTCACTTGAGTTGAACTTCAGAGCATTAACCCCTTTCAGTGCTGGCTTATTATTATGACAGCTCGTGACTGTCATTATGAATTATTTAATAATTACAGTAAAGCAAATAGGGAAAGTTCTATTCTAACTCTGCAAATATAAAGAGTAATTTATACCAGAACAACTCTGACCAGAGAAAAACACAGATTGCACATGAAAGCAGAATTAATGAATGCAGTAAATGTGTCACATTGAATTATATCCAATGTGCTAGATGTGGTTGTTAATTGTTCAGCAAGAGTCATATTTTTGACATGTCCATTTGGAGGAAAGCGCTATCCGCCCTCTTCTGCATACACGAGCTCACAGTGCAGCGCACAGCATTCGGAGGAAAGCGCTATCCGCCCTCTTCTGCATACACGAGCTCACAATGCAGCGCACAGCATTCGGAGGAAAGTGCTATCCGCCCTCTTCTGCATACACGAGCTCACAATGAAGCACACAGCATTCGGAGGAAAGCGCTATCTACCCTCTTCTGCATACACGACCTCACAGTGCAGTGCAGTGCATTCGGAGGAAAGCGCTATCCGCCCTCTTCTGCATACACAAGCTCACAATGCAGCACACAGCATTCGGAGGAAAGCGCTATCTACCCTCTTCTGCATACATGAGCTCACAGATGTCTGTGATTGGCTAGCTTCGCCATGAGTGACAGGGTAGAGATTCCTCTGACAGAAACACTTTTTTTTGTCGTACGTCAGGACACCCTAAAAATAATTTGTCATACATTTCCCAGATATGATTATCTGAGTGACATGGGATGACACGTGAAGGTGTAACACGTGTAGGTGCATTTCACTGTGTTATGCACATCAAATATGACCTCAAATAAACATCATGTGAATATGTGAAAAATAAAACCACATGCGCTCCATGTGAAAGATGTGTGAAACTTAGCACTTGTCTAAATGTATCTAAGGTTTCATGTGACATTTCTGTAAGGGAAAACTGTGATGTCATGCATCACATCCTCTTTAGAGGATTAGAGACTTTCGCAAGATTTAGCCATCTTGTAATCATCAAGTAAACCGTTTGCACTCGAATAGCGTTGGGAAACTCTACAAAAGGTCAAAACGATACAGATACAGTAGGGGGGTTGTGCTTACACTGAAAATGACCCAAATGTGGGAAACTTGGTTGCATAACTCTAAGACTCGTAATTAATAATCAGAAGGTTGAGAGTTCAAATCCCAGCACTGCTAATGTTAACCCCTTAACTGAGCCACTATAATTGTTTGTACAAAACAACTTCCTTGGCTAAACTCCGCCCCTAAACCATGATTGACCAATCAAAGCTTTGCAACTGTAACAATAAAAAAATGTACAATACATGATAAAAAAGTTTTGCTTGTGATCTGACTGATTCAGCTTCAGTAAAATTTGGAGAATGTAATCTTTTTTTTTTGTGTTGTTGTTTTGCTGTTGACCACACCCCTTTTCATACCACTGACCACGCCTCTTTTCATTCCTGCTGACACCTGGCTCCATCGCCTAACCTTTATCTTCATCTTTTCATTCTGCATACACACTACACCAGTGTTTTAGGCTACTTGAGCCTCATTCATTCCCATTTTATTTACTTTTTATAGCATTTATATTTTATGGATATTTTTTATGGATATTTTATGGATATTTTTCATATATTTCATATAGAAACAAGCAGTGTTTTTGATAGTACACCATTCGATTTGATTAAATTCTCGATTTTACATTAACACCAGCTGCAAACACAGTGGACATGGCCTATAATGTTTTAAAATAGCGAATACACACCAGGTGCACAACAGTGTGATCCATAACACACACTGAGCACCACACAGGGTTTGACCTCGATCTGCTCTCCTCCCGTTTCCACACCTCATTCAGCCGACTGACACGCTGATGAAGAGCTTTTCCTCTCAGAGCGTAAACATGTTAGTGTGGTGTTTACAGACAGCTGCTGAATGCTGCTCGTGTTTGGACGCATCATTAATTTCCACATCAGCTGCTGTTTTCTTCACAGCTGTTGTAAATTATTCCAAAGCCTGTGCCATGCTACGATAAGCAGATGTCGTTTTCTGTTCACGCGGCAAACAGTGAATGCTATCAAAATATTCAGTGAACTATTCAACAGGTTCCAAGAAGATTCTGATCTGATCAGAAGGTGTTGATTAGTTTTCTATAACAGCAGCTCTGACAGTAGTGCAGCTGCAAATCATAGGTTTATATTAAAACGCTCGTTCTGATACGTTATCGTTTCTATAGTAACAGTTCCGTGTTCTGTAAGGAGACGTTTATCTAACATTTATGGAAGGAGTCTCCAGTGTCAGTGCTTTGTAACAGACAGAGGTAAAGCTGAAACTTTAAGTTTTCTGACATCTTCAGGACAGAGGAGTTTACGCTTTTTGCGGTTCTCTGTAACATGACAAGAAAAGAGAGAGAGTTAAAAAAGAGAGACTGAGGAGGGAATGACGAGGGACTGACTAGTGGATGTTCCACTACATTAAATGTAGCAATATAAACGAATAAAATGTATGATGTGCCATTCTTTAATAAACAAAAACATGTAATTGCTGTAGTAAAAGAGGAATAAAACACTTCAAGACATGCTGTAATAGGAAAATAATCAGCTTCATGGGAAGCACTTCATCACACAGCACTAATTATTTTCCTATAACAGCATGACATGAAGTATTTTATTCCAAGTGTTATTAATTTGTTGCTCACACACCGTTCCCTGACAAATACTAACATTATGGACATCAGAGCTTTATGAACACTGACTAAAAGTGTTTATAAGGTGTAGAAAACCCGACTTCCGGGATATCCTCGGGATATGACAGACAGAATTCGCCCCCTAGTGGCAGTCCTGTTGTGTTTACATTTCGTTTGCAGATGAACCCAATATATTTTTGACAAAAGGGCACAAGTTTATTAAAATCTGTAGCCTAAACAAAGCATCGAAATTAAAATTTAAAAAAAAGTTGATATTTTACGTCATGAGTATATTTAGACAATTATTGGATATGTGTATAACTTTTACCAGGTAGTTAGCCTGCTAGCTAAGAAAGGTTCTTCAGAACAGTGCCACTGAGGAACCATTTTGGTCCCATAAACAGCCATTTTTGTTTCCCTAAACAACCTTTCAGTCCATGATTACTCTCTTATTGTTGCCACGTTAACCCAAATAATCATGTACAACCTCCAAGATCCTGCATCATGATGGAAACATGTACGATGGGAGGTTTATAGTTTTCTAAAACTCCAACAAAAATGGTTAAAGTTCCATCAACCAATTGGCTCTTTTAGGTGATGGAGACTTTAATCAAAGCTTCTTGTGTTGTATGGAGAGAAAGATATTTCTAGAAATTCAGCAGGGTGTAAGAGCGTTTGCTTGCTGACAAACTGAGCTCAATATGAAGACCACCAGGAGGAAATAAAACACAATAAGGGTTTAATGTATCTTTAAAGTCTGAGTTTTACCAGCAGAATCATTTAGGATTGGTCATGGTTAAACCACAAAATGGAGTCCGTTAGCGAAGACATTTTTAACTGTCTGGAATGTGCTTCTTTAGCCAATGTTACTAATAGCAAAAGTAATGAAAGCTTCAAGCCACCAACTTCTCCTGCACTAAATTTGCACGTTGCCTCAAACAGCTTCAGGAGTCTCACACAAGGCTTGCTGACGTGACTTCTGATGCAGATGCTAAAACAGTAGTTACAAGAATGCCTTAAGATCAGCCTCATAGCTCCTGTGCAAAGCCAAAGAAACAAATTATGGACAGAATAATGAGAGCTAAAAGCTGTGTACATGTGAGTTTACCTGAGTTTTTTTTTTGTGGTTTATCTTCTGTAGATTTCCCTTTTGTATTGGCTTATACAAATGTTTTGTATAGTTAAAAACTGTAGGGGTGTGTGTGTGTGTGTGTGTGTGTGTGTGTTTCATTGGTCTGTGTGCTTCATTTGTGATTGTGTCTGTGTGTTTGTGTATTTTTCATTGGTGTGTGTATCTGTGTGTTTCTTGTGTGTGTGTGTGTGTGTGTGTGCATGTGTGTGTTTAATTTGTGTGTGTGTGTATGTTTCATTTGTATGTGTGTGTGTGTGTGTGTGTATTTTTCATTGGTGTTTTGTGTGTGTGTGTTACTCTGGTGCCAGGGTGATAAAGATGAGGATAGTCATCAATAAAAAGCCTGCTGCAGAGATGCATTGTATATTAAACAGCACCCTCAAGTGGCTACTTGTGCAAACTGCACACTGAACTATAAAAAAGTGACCCCTGGTAAAAAAAAAAAAAAAAAGCACTAAGAGCACGTGACCATTATATCTTTATCGCAGGTAACAGGACTGCACAGGTCACCTTTATGAGAGGAATATTAGCACTATAATAGACTGGGGCTAATTCTACAGGTACAGTCATATTTACACTTGCATAAGGTAGGTATTACACGATTATTATATGGATTATATTCATTTTCTGACCACATTAACTCAGCTAGAGATGGAGAAATGGACAGAACTGAAGCTGGGTCTGATTTATAACTCATCATAAACGCTTGACGCGTGCGCGCATGTGGGCGGGGCTTTTTGCATTACGTGCTTACGTCACGGGCGCGCGCAGGTACTCTGCTTTACTCTTAGTGCTGAGTGCTTAAAGTTAAGGATGTGTGTTTACGGCTCGCGCCGTCGGAGAAAAGCACATTATTGTTCTTATTATTTCTGCAAATAAATACTTTATAACCCGAGTTTACAGACTATGAAAGATGTGGCAGTGTGTCCTGAGAGCCGGGAGCCTGCTGTGGAAGCTGCTTCTGCTTTTTGTGATGATAAACCGAACTGCGAAAGGAGGTGAGATCTTTACTAAAGACTTAATATATAATATATTAAATATTATATATCCCCCTGTTCCTCATTCCCTCCTCTCTATCCCCCTGTTCCTCATTCCCTCCTCTCTATTCCCCTGTTCCTCATTCCCTCCTCTCTATCCCCCTGTTCCTCATTCCCTCCTCTCTATCCCCCTGTTCCTCATTCCCTCCTCTCTATCCCCCTGTTCCTCATTCCCTCCTCTCTATCCCCCTGTTCCTCATTCCCTCCTCTCTATCCCCCTGTTCCTCATTCCCTCCTCTCTATCCCCCTGTTCCTCATTCCCTCCTCTCTATCCCCCTGTTCCTCATTCCCT
>CM075019.1:21868118-21888053 GCA_037576675.1 Pangasius sanitwongsei | reverse complement strand
TCTATTCCCCTGTTCCTTATTCACCTCCTCTCTATTCCCCTGTTCCTTATTCACCTCCTCTCTATTCCCCTGTTCCTCAATCCCTCCTCTCTATTCCCCTGTTCCTTATTCACCTCCTCTCTATTCCCCTGTTCCTCAATCCCTCCTCTCTATCCCCCTGTTCCTCAATCCCTCCTCTCTATCCCCCTGTTCCTCATTCCCTCCTCTCTATTCCCCTGTTCATTAGTCACCCCCTTTCTATTCCTTTGTTCATTGTTCCCTCCTCTCTATTCCCCTGTTCCCCATTTTTCCACAAACTATAACCTATAAAATGTATCATGGATGTATTTTTGGCATTATAAGCCCTTTTAAAATGTATTTATCAGTTTATTTATTTATTTTAATTTAATTATGTTTTTATAAAACGATTTTGATTTTAATTATAATTAATTATAATTATTTGATTGACTGCTTTATAAATAATTCTACTACTACTACTACTAATAATAATAATAAAATAATAATCAAACAGATGATTAGTTATAAATATAATATAAATACTAGTTATAAATATAATTATCAGGTGATAAGGGCAACAAAATAGTTTTTGTTCTTAATTTCTAAGTGTCTAAATGCACATGTGCAGCTATTACAATTTTTGTTGATCCAATTCTACTGTTTATTGGAATAATTGGAATAATAAATAAAGATGTAGTAAAAGTAAAGTTGTGCTGTTATAGTAAAATAATCAGTAACGTGGTGGTGTGATGAAGCAGAGTTACTGTTACCATCCTGAAGTTGATTATTTTCCTATAACAGTAAAGTTTTATTCCTGTTATACCACAGCAATTTACCAGTGATTACATTTTTTTTATTTATTAAAGAACGACAAGTCATCCATTTTTTTTTATCCATTTATGATTGCAAATTGTACCACAAATCCTAAGCTTTTCTGTCCTGAAGGTGTTGGAAAGTTACAGCTTTACCACTGATTACTACAAAGCGCTGACACTGGAGACTCCTTCCATAAATGTTAAATGAATGTCTCCTTTTTTTTTTTTTTTGGAAAGCAATAATGTATCACTCCAAAGCAGATGAATAATGTGAGATAATACAGCGTGTTCATTCACACAGCTCATCTCGCAGCTTATCCTCTTCCACAGATAAGGTATAATCCTGATTGACACGCTGCTCTAGAAACACTGCCAGTCTCGTTGTTGTGCTTTTAAAAGACTCTCAGTGCATTAACATGCATTAATTGAATTCTGATAACGCATTAAAGGCAGTTGCACCACTTAGTCTGTGTAATACACTGTAGGGCATCAACGGGGTTGTGTGTGTGTGTGTGTGTGTGTGTTAATGTATGCTGTTTCTCTGCCAATAAAACGTAATTCCTGTCCACCATCCTGGGATAAGTAATAGTATTAGATAAATGACAATTATTAGAATTTCATATATCTTATTTTTAATTGTCAAGGGAATTTCATGCCCTCTGGTACCATGTGGAAAGAAATGAGTGGGAGGCGACAGTCAGAAAGCGTGAGACTGCAATTAACTTTCTTGCCCCCAGAGCTACAAATCATTGACCTTGTTTTCTTTTTTTCACAGTTTTTTTTTTTTTTTACATCGATATTGAATTTACAGGTCTCAGAGGTCAGATACTTTAGTGCAAATCAGATAATAAATGACTTGAACATACCGTATGAAAGGCATAAACCTCAATGTGTGGTGCTGTTTGAGGAAAATAATCAACGGTGTGGTGTTGTGCTGAAGCGGAGTCACTGTTACCATCCTGAAACTGATTATTTTCCTATAAGAGCGTTCCTATAAAAGTGTCCTTGTATACCACAACAGTTTGCCAGCAATTGTAATTAAAAGGCAACACGTCATACTTTTGTCCATTTATACTTACATTTAATGTAAACCTACACAGCGTAGCTCTGCATTGTCATAAATTAACCCACAGTATGCTGTTAAACCATTCAATTAACCGTACGGCGTTTAACTAAAATCCTGTAAATCTCTGAGACTTTATCCAGGGATGTTTCCTAAAGCTAGAGTAAATACCATCCTGACATAAATGTCTCATAAACCCTTGATTAGTTATGTTATATGCCCAGGAGGGGAACCTGCAGGAAAGTCGACTCGTAGACTGAATCTCTGCTGATGTAATTTTAAAACAAGTCCTCGCTTGTTTTCGCTGAGTAGAAATTTTAGAAAACGCGAAAGAAAGTTTAGAAAACACAGCACAGCCTGAGGAGTAGCTAGGGTTGTATTTTGTGTATTTTGTGATGTTTATCCATAGGTGATTAAAATGACATACATTCAGCACAGATGATTATATATGTGTCATTGTTTTGCACGGTAATTATGCAGCACGTCATACTTTTGTCCGTTTATAGTTACATGTAAAGACTCCTTTTCATAAATGTTAAACATAAACATTTACTCTCCAAGTGCATTAATGTAAACCTTTGATTTGCAGCTGCACTACTGTCAGAGCTGCTGTTATAGAAGATTAATCAACACCTTCTGACCAATCAGAATGCAGAATTCAAAAGAGCTGTGGTATAAAATACAACCTGCTGATGAAACCTTGTCATCACTTTACAGCCTCTTTCTATGGGGATGGGTTTGTGCAGCTGAAAACCGTGGAGTCGTCCAGTAAAAACTCCCTCCATGTGCGATTTTGGACCTCCAGCGCAGACGGGCTGCTCTTCCTGGCTGCCGGGGAGACAGATTTCCTCTGGGTGGCGCTACAGGCAGGACGTATTCAGGTGCGTAGTTTCGATAACTTGTACGCCTCGGTGTTACGACAAATCACAACATGCTAGTTTTTTCGCAAGACGTTAGCGTTAGACATTAATATTTTGTAGTAAAGCTTTTAGGATTGTGTATATAATTATATTTACAGTTGAGTACAAAGGTTAAGACAGATTTAAAAATATGATTCAAGATTCAAGAATTTATTGTTATAATCACAGTAAAACAAGCGCTTACACTGAACTACAAAATTATTACTCTGAGTTCCTTCCGATCAGCAGCAAATACTGTACAGATATTATAAACTAGTTCTAATTCTACTGTAATATGAAAAATATGTTACAAAACATAAATGTTATATATTACAGATACAAATGTGAGGTAGGTAGGATCTAGTGCGGTAAAATGAAATAAAAAAATTAAAGTATCCACACATTTTTTGTTCACAGATGATCAAATAAAATAAAAATGTCAAATGATGTAGTTAGAGATATTAATTGTGGAAAACAAAACAGAAACTAATATCATTACATAATAAATAAGTTTATTATTAAATACACTGAATAATATTCCTGTCACATCTTGCTAACTCTAGTTCAGATCATGTCACATTAACCCTTTTAAAATTATTATTTTTTTTATTATTTTTTTTTAAACAATGGGGGAGTGCAAACCTTTGTATTTTTATACACAAACTTTACATGCACAACTTTATACACAAACAATATATATTTATTAACAAAAAGGTTTTCTTCTGTAGTTTTTAATTCACCACTTTATATATTACTGTAATGCACTTGGAGTAAACCTACACAGCGTAGCTCTGCATTGTCATGAATTAACCCACAGTATGCTGTTAAACTGTTTAATTAACCGTACAGCGTTTAACTAAAATCCTGTAAATCTCTGAGACTTTATCCAGGGATGTTTCCTAAAGCTAGAGTAAATACCATCCTGACGTAAATGTCTCATAAACCCTTGATTAGTTATTATCTTCAGGATGCCCAGGAGGGGAACCTGCGGAAAAGTCGACTCGTAGACTGAATCCCTGCTGATGTAATTTTAAAACAAGCATTTGAATCATGCAATTAATCGGAATCATGCATTTTTCTGGTTTCTGTCCGAAAGCCATCTTAGCTACACTCCCAAACCTTTTTGTGCAAATGTACCCAAATGGACATTATGAATTTTTTTGCAACTCCAAGCCTTGACCACCCTACATTTTTTTTCAAATTCCAGATTTATAATATAGGACTGTTTATTATGTCTGTAACATAAGTGACTAAAACCCAAAGGAATATTCCTTGTACTGATTTACCAGTCTAGCAAGAAGTGTCGCATTGTTATAGGAAAATAATCCACGCTATTTTGCTATTATGCGAAGTAGAGAAGCCAGATTCATTCTTGACACGTGAATCTGTGTGTGTGTGTGTGTGTGTGTGTGTGCAGAAGCAGTAGCAACGCGAGCAGCATTTATTCACACATTTCATACATTTGAAGGATTAAATGCACCATTTAGCATGTCAGAGCCAAAACATCCCTGTCCATCAGGTTTCCAAGTGGAACTGAAAATGTTTAGCAATTTCATGCACAGCGGCATTTAACATGCTGACAAGCTCTGTTAAACCTTTGTGCTGTCATCGTGATTGTCGTCATAAGCTGCGTCTCAAATCAAAAACTCTGACGTTACATTCAAAAGTATTTACTAATCTAGAAAATCCAGAAGGCTGGTAAACAAAACAGACCTTTCAGTAGGTCACCTCTCCTACTGCTGTCTGATGTACAGATCATGTGTTGATTATATTTAGTGTACTTCCTCACTTCCCCTCTTGAAATTAATTCCTGGCTACACTTTGATCATCTCACAGCTGTATTTTTATCAAACGCAGGTGCAGATTGAACTCGGATCAGGTGAACACACCCTTCACTCAGAGAAAGCGGCTCTCCTGAACGACCTTACCTGGCACTCCATTGAACTCCAACATCATGACCACAATGTCACCCTGACTGTCGACAAAAGCTCACAGAGCAGTCTGAGGATGCCTGGGCCTGATCTGGAGCTCAGCATTCAGGACGGACTTTACGTCGGCGGTCTTGAGAATTCGGATAAGCTCTACCTTTTCAATGATATATCCCATGTGGGCTTTCGTGGCTGTCTGGATGAAGTGCTATTTAATGAACACAATCTGCTTTCATCCTTAAGGCCTTACTCTGGATATAAAATGGTCCACGAGGTGTCTTTGGGCTGCAGCCCACAGTTTTCAGCCACTGTGAATGACTCAGTTAGTTTCTTCAGTTCCAAAGCGTACATGTCTCTGCCGATGTGGGAGGTTCCCCAGGAAGGCATGTTTGAGTGTGAGTTTTATACCTCAACTGAAGATGGGCTTCTCTTGTACAGCTCTGCGGGGAAGGGGGACTATGTGGCTTTGGAGATACGACACAAGCGCCTCGTTGCTGTTGTTAGAGTAGATGGCAGTAAGACAGCTTTAAGCTCCATAACAGCTGTGAGTGAAGAAGGTTGGCACTCAGTGAGGCTCTATGTAGCACCTAGGGCTCTTCATTTAACCATTGGCGAGGAGATCTTGAATTCCAGCTTTGGAGCCAAATCCAGGGCTCTCCAGCTTAATGGACCACTCTTCTTGGGTGGAGTGGATGCAAACACATTTTCAGAAGTACGTAGAAATGGTTTGCTCTCTGTAGTCCCGAAGCATATCAGTGGTGGCTCCTTTAAAGGATGTCTTAGAAATATCAGAGTCAATGACCAAAACATGGGCCTGCCCAATGCTATGGTGACCAAAGATGTTTCTGTCGGTTGTGAGCCTGTGAAACACGTCAAACCCATCATCACAACAAGTCCAGAGACTCTTCAACTGGAGACTCCTCAATTAGATAAAACGAAGGCTCAGACCTTCTTACTTCTCAAAGATCTGGAGGTCCTCGAGGGTGGACGAGCACCACTTGATGCAACGCACATTGAGTTGAACCTGGAATTCCGCAAGCTTGGGATCCAGCAATCCCAGATCATGTTCCGCATCGAGGAGCAGCCAGTCCATGGGCAGCTGAGGCTCGATGTTGATCCCAAGCAACAGGAAAATACCTTCAGTATTCTGGATCTATGGCATGGTCGGGTCATGTATGTTCACGGAGGCTCAGAGGATCCTCAGGATTTCTTCATGTTTTCTGTTTTCACCACCAGTACCAATAAAGAGGTGCCTGGTTATTTGAAGGGGAGCCACTTGCACAGATTTAATATCACTGTCACACCTATTAATGACGCCCCAGAACTCAGCCTCCCAGAGGGAAACCTTTTTATTCTCCTAGAGAACTCCAAGCGGCATTTGAGCAGGGACATGCTAAGAGCTACTGACCCTGATAGTAACTACACAGAACTGGTATTCTCTCTACTTGGTAACCTAACTGCAAGTGCTGGATTCCTGGAACTTGATGATAATCCAGGAAAACCTGTGACATCATTCTCCTACTCGGACTTTGAACAGGGTAAGGTGAGTTTCGTCCACAAAGGCATCAAGAACTCTAGGATGGCCATCAGAGTGAGCGACGGAGAAAAAGTGAGCAATACGGTCGTGCTGAGAATTATGGCTGTCACCTTGGAGTACAAAGTTGTAAATAACACTGGCGTGGATGTGATCCAGGGTCGAGCTTCTCGCATTGGTAGTAAACATTTAGCTGTGCAAGTAAACGTGGCCAAGCAAGCAATGGATCTCCGGTATGATGTCCTAGATCCACCTGTCTACGGTGAGCTGCAACGGCTACATTCCAGTGGTGAGTGGAAGCAAACTAGTACCTTCACACAGAAACTTCTAGAAAAGGATCGGCTCAGGTATCTTAGCACCTTCCATGGTCCCCAATCAAAAAATGTAACCGATGGCTTCACATGCAAAATCAGCATTGGCTCTGTGTCTACAGACAAGGTTCTTGTTCACATAAGGGTCCGATGGATTCAGTACAAAGTCACCAGGAGTAAAATGGAGGTGAACGATGATCGTAAAGTCACATTGACACCTCAGGAATTTAGAATAGTCTCCAAAAATGTGAAACTGTCTGAGAATGATATTCATGTCCGCTTGTTGACTTTACCAAGGAGAGGTGTCTTGCTTTTCAATGACAAGCCCCTAAAAAAGAACTCTACTTTTAGTCAAATGAATATCACCAATCAAAAAGTACAGTATAAACTTTTTGAAAAGCCGAACAAAGACTTGAGGGACATGTTCAGCTTTCAGGTGTTTTCAGAGTACTCCTATTCCGGGAGACATGACTTCAGGATCAGCATCAAAGCCGATGTTCACAGTGTAGTTCTGAGAAATCATGGACTTTCCCTCTTGGAAGGGGAGAGTAAGATCATAACCAAGGACAATCTTTTCTTGTTTGGCTCTGGGGCTGTACATTACACCTTCAGAAGCAGCCCTCAACATGGGAAAGTAATCCAAATCAACAATTCCAGTAACAATATAGTGGAGTTCACAAACCAGGACATTCTGGAGGAACGCATCTTGTATGTTCATGATGACAGTGAAACAACACATGACGCATTTACGTTCTGTGCTTCTGCATCATCTTTGAAAGACGTTGAAGGCATTTTCAACATCTCCATTCAGTTAGTGAATGATCAAAAACCTGTCCGTGTTGTAGATAAAGTCTTTCACGTTGCACAGGACAGTCAGAGGCTCTTGACGTTGGAGGATCTCTGTTACCATGACCCTGATTCGGACTCAGATGATGGACAGCTGCTTTATACCAGACAGGGAATCTCGATGGGCGAGCTAGTCTTGGTAAATGATACCTCGCACAAGCTTTACCAGTTCCATCAAAGAGATCTAGAGGAAAAGAGAGTTCTGTTTGTCCACAGAGGTGCGAGCTTTGGACGCTTTGTACTCTTTGTATCTGATGGGAAGCATTATACATCAACGCTGCTGGAAGTAAGCGCCCAGGATCCTTATTTAAAGGTAGCCAACAACACTGGCCTGCTAGTCCAAAAGGGACAGGAAATAATTTTACACTCAGTCAACTTCAGTGTCACTACCAACACTGATGTCCGAAGTGACGAGGATATCCTTTTTGAGATATTTCATCCTCCGAGTCATGGCGTCCTACTTTGTGAAGGCATTGAGGCTGATGCTTTCACGCAGTATGACTTGAAGGCGGGTCATGTAGTCTATCGCCATGACGATGGCAAAAACCTTATGGACTCCTTTAGCCTCACAGCTACGGTAAACGGGCTGCGCTTGGACGTGACCGTGGCAGTGAAGGTGTACCTTGAGAGCCATCAGAAACCTCCACAAGTCATCCACAACAGCTCTGTAGTGGTGGAAGAAGGAAAATCTGTTAAAATTCACAAAAAGGAGCTTGAGGTTTGTATCACATGGATAATAATCATGATTTGTGTAATAGAATGTGTTGAATTTGCTGATTTACACTTGCTACTTCAGTTCATTTTGACAGTTGTGAACACTTTTGCCTATGCTCAGGTGTGTAAAAACAACTGAACCTAAAATTGCAGGTCTCTTTCCTCGTTCAAGTGTATCATGGCTCAGTGAGTTACGGCTGTGAACACGGTAAAACAAAATACATTCAGTATTTAGCATCTCGAATCTGATTGGTCAGAAGGTGTTGATTAATTTTTTTTATAATAATAGCTCTGACTATTCTGATACATTATCATTTCTATAGTAACAGCTCATTCACAGGGACTTGTATGGCGGATGCTCCACATAAACAGATTGATACGGTGACGTTTTCTGTAAGAAGAAGTTTATTTAAGATTAATATTTATGGAAGGAGTGTCAGTGTTTTTTTTTAACTTTAAGAGAAAGAAAAAAAGACAGGCTGGTGAGGGAACGACTGTTTATAGCTGCTGTAACATAAGTGACTAAATCTTGTTTCACAACAGTGATTGTAACTATAAAAGGATAAAATGTAAGGAATAAAACATTTCGTAAAGTTCTGTTATAGGAAAATAATCAACTTTGTGGCATCACACCACCCCATTGTTGATTATTTTCCTGTAACAGCACAACACATAGTGTTTTATTCCTGACATATCAAACCAATGACCAGTAGAAATGACTCAATAGAAAATGTTTTCTTTACTTGTTTTCTTTAAAAGTGCTCTTACGTAACCTACATTAGGAAAACACCCTGAGAACCAATAATAAATGTCCTGCAAAACACACATCTGACCATCCATGCATGTAAACAATTTGTTAGACGAACGAAACCAAATTAAAAGACAAAATCTCACAAAAAAAAATTGAGCCCTGGTCCAGAATTTAGCAAATGACCTAGAAGAAATGTTCCAGTGTGTTATTTTTGGGACAGTTGGTAAATTAATGAAACTATTTGGGTATGTGTTTGGTCAGTTTTGGTATGTGTTTCGCTCCAGGTAGTTCATGAAGATAACACACCAGATGAGATCATCTACGCCGTGAAAACACCTCCATCACACGGCTTCCTGAGCCGTTCTCACATGGACGGAGAGAACCGTTACGATGGGACCATTGAAAAGTTCTCACAGTGGGACATTAACGCTGGCCACATCCAGTACGTCCAGGAGAAACCTGGACACACCAACGACTCTTTCTCACTGGACGTCACTAACGGGATTGTAACAGTCAGTGATCTGGTGGTGTTTGTAGATATCATTCCTTTCTTCCTACCACTCGAAGTGTCAAATATAACCTTGAAAGAGGGATCTTCAATAGCTCTAACTCAAGATGTAATAAAGGTCATGGGTCAACACTTTACAGAACTTCCTCTCCAGTACCATGTGATCGAGGGTCCACATCACGGCCGTATAGAGCACTCCAGGATCCCTGGGGTCCCGATCCCATCTTTCACCAGTGTGCAGGTCAGTTTCTTCGTTTAATAGTAGGAATGCATGATGAATCATCTTTTCATCATTATTTGGTTTTCTTAGGTAATTAAATTTTAGGTAAAGTTTATAAGAATAAATAGATAATTGGCTGTTGTTAGATAACAGTTGCATAAATGGTGGCTTATTCATCCATACATGAAAGCATGAACAAATTACCAAATTAATTAATTGTATGATTAAATACATGCTTGATTGATTACTTCATTGATTGAACTATACATTCATTCACTCATTTCTTCTTTTCATTATTATCATAATTTTTATTTTTATCATAATTTCATTATTCACTCATTTCTTCTTCACTTCTCCACTTGATTTACAGATTTATACATTTTAGGGTATACGGGATTGTAACGCCTGATTTATTGGCTGAATAATCTTAATGAGTTTTAATATTAAACAGAATAATCGCCCTTGATGTTATAACCATTATCAAACCTGTGCAACAGTTTTACAGTTAACAAATAAACCAGGTAACACCAAAAAAAAAACGTTTGACGTGATGTAGAACTTAATATCTTATATGGACATACACCAATCAGACATAACATTAAGACCTCTGACAGGTGAAGTGAATAATGTTGATTATCTCATTACACTGGCACCTGTGAAGGGGTGGGATATATTAGACAGCAAGTGAACAGTCAGTTCTCGAAGTTGATGTGTTGGAAGCAGGAAAAATGGGCAAATGTAAGGATCTGAGCGACTTTGACAAGGGCCAAATTGTGATGTCTAGATGACTGGGTCAAGCATCTCTAAAACAGCAGGTCTTGTGGGGTGTTCCTGATATGCAGTGGTTAGTACCTAATAAAAGTGGTCCAAGGAAGGACAACTGGTGAACCGGTGACGGGGTCATTGATGCGCGTGGACAGCGAAGGCTAGCCCGTCTGGGCCGGTTCCACAGAAGAGCTACTGTAGCACAAATTGCTGAAAAAGTTAATGTTGGCTCTGATAGAAAGGTGTCAGAACGTACAGCGCATCGCAGCTTGCTGCGTATGGGGCTGCATAGCCACAGACCAGTCAGAGTGCCCATGCTGACCCTGTCCACCACCAAAAGCACCTACACTGGGCACGTGAGCATCAGAACTGGACCATGGAGCAATGGAAGAAGGTGGCCTGGTCTGATGAATCACGTTTTCTTTGGATGGCTTTGGACATCATGTGGACGGCCAGCTGCGTGTGCATCGCTTACCTGGGGAAGAGGTGGCACCAGGATGCACCTTTGCAAGTCCAGGATGGACTTTGGGAAGAAGGCAAGCCGGCAGAGGCAGTGTGATGCTTTGGGCAATGTTCTGCTGGGAAACCTTGGGTCCTGGCCATCATGTGGATGTTGCTTTAACACGTACCACCTACCTAAACATTGTTGCAGATCAGGCAGTGGCCTCTTTCAGCAGGATAATGCTCCCTGAGACACTGCAAAAATGGTTCAGGAATGGTTTGAGGAACATGACAAAGAGTTTAAGCTGTTGACTTGGCCTCCAAATTCCCCAGATGTCAGTCTGATCGAGCATCTGTGGGATGTGCTGGACACACAAGTCTGGTCCATGGAGGCCCCACCTCACAAATTACATGACTTAAAGGATCTGCTGCTAACGTCTAGTTGCCAGATACCACAGCACACCTTCAGAGGTCTTGTGGAGTCCATGCCTCGACGGGTCAGAGCTGTTTTGGCAGCACAAGGGGGACCTTCACTATATTACGCAGGTGGTTTTAACGGCTGATTGGTGTATTATAATCGTATTCCAAATACTATTTGATAGCAAACTTATATTTGTATTTATCATCCATTTGCTCATTTAAGAAATCAAAATAAATTCTTTCACTCTTACACTTATTTATGAAGTTTTTTTATTTACTGCACAGGTTGAACACGATTTCATATCGTATGTCCACGATGGCAGCGAGACGACAGCCGATAATTTCACGCTGGTCGCGAATGACACAGACGCCCGTAAACAGAGCGTGCCTCGTGTCATACACGTGAACATCACGCCTGTAAACGACGAGGCTCCTGTTATAACCATCAACAGGATCCTGAGGGTGAGAGGAGCATCATAACCCACTGACATACTGCGATATTATTAATATGATATAATTTCAGGAATATCTGTTGCTACTTTGGAACATAAATGTTGTATATACTGGTTTTATTTTATTTTATTTTATTTTTTTATTTACTCCCATCACTGTTAAACCACTAAATTAGTTCTGGTCGCCCTCAGAGGTCACGTAATTAGTTGAATGGATTCAGACCGTGTGCAGTTAAAGTGTCAGGTGATCTCATTATAAATAACCTGTCTCCACAGAGTTTGTTAGAGAACATACCTAAACACACAGGTTGGAGGATTGGGGGAAAAAAAAAAAAAATCAGGATCCAGATGTGCAACGACATCTGTACATATCTTAGAAGATTTTACTTGTACTGATTGGGGATGAATACTTATGCAACCAACCCATTTGTGCCACAGTTTAATTTATTGTGTAAATTAAATGGTAGAAATCTGGTTTAAGTCCATTTCACTTCCAGGCTGTAACATGATAAAATGTGGAAAAGTTCAAGGGGGGTGAATACTTATGCACAATGCTGTAGTTTATCATGTGTGAATAATGCAGAGAGAGCGACGGGGTTTGGTCACATTATCTGACTAAATTCTTTGCATTCCACACTTTATCCCTCTCTGCATGAAGATTCAATGGGTTTGTTTGTAATGGGGCCCTCGGGATTCTGTCTGTCCTTCTGTCTGTCTGTCTGTCTGTCCTTCCTTCTGTCTGTCTGTCCTTCCTTCTGTCTGTCTGTCTGTCTGTCCTTCCTTCTGTCTGTCTGTCCTTCTGTCTGTTCTTCTGTCTGTCCGTCGGTCCTTCTGTCTGTCTGTCTGTCTGTCCTTCTGTCTGTCTGACTGTCCGTCGGTCCTTCTGTCTGTCTGTCTGTCTGTCTGTCCTTCCTTCTGTCTGTCTGTCCATCTGTCCTTCTGTCTGTCTGTCCTTCTGTCTGTCTGTCTGTCTGTTTGTCTGTCATACACGTTATAGAATGAGTTTGTTGCGATGTACCTGCAGTAGAAGCTCTCATTAAACGATCCATTCATGATCCATGATTCCGACGTATGAATAATATCTTATTTAATATCTATATAAAATAATTTATTTGCTTTCTTTCACAGTATTTAGATTGATCTTTCTGTAGCATTTTCCCCAATTATTATATAGTAACAGAAATCTCAGATGTAGACTTTAAATACTCAGTTTCTCCACCAGGAGGCTCAAAACCTCTGGCTTGACATTTCTGATGCTAAGAGTTTAATCTGAAATTTAATCATCAGATTTTTTTCTGCTTTATTTTAAAATAGAATAAAAAGTCGTGATATGTAAATAATAATAAAATAAATAAATAAATAAATAATAAAAGAATAAAAAGTAGTATGTAAAAAGTGTATGTAGGGCTTTAAAACTGAACTCAACATGAAAGTCAGTCTTAAAATATCCAGACTGGTGGCACAAAACATTCATTTCTAATATACAAATAAATTTTTATATTAATTTTTAAATTAAGCTGTAAATTTATACGAAGCTACAGCCGCGCACTTCAGAAAAGCAAATAAGCGTAAATTCAGTTGTTATCATTTCGAACAATTAGCAGACAAGGAAAATTTTGGCACCTATTCAAATGTGCTGTGCTCACAAAATTGATTTTTTTTTTGTTATTTTATATTTTAATTCAATATATCTCTATTTAAAAGAAAACAAATCTTCTTTTATTTATTATTGTACTTTATTTATTTCTATCTATTTCAGTTTCAAAACTTGATATACAATTTTAAAATGAAGTTATACAATCCCGATTTACAAAATTTAAATCCAAATCTTTGTGGCAAAAATATCCTTCCATGTAAAACAACAAACAACAAAATAACAAATTAACAGTAGCTTGTCTTTTAGTTGAAATTTGTTTATGATCTTTTGTGAAAATGTGAAATCTGTCCTTTAGTGCACTCTCTTCGGTAGACAAAAGCTTTCCTTATTTTCCCACGCTATTCAAACTTGTAGATATTAACCACAGACAATCGTTTGCATTTCCATGTCGATCATTGTACAGTGCAGAAGAAAATCAGCGTCAGTCTGGAGAAATTAGTTAATCCTGCTGCAACGTAGCAAATAAATCTTTACACGTCTTCTCCAATGGAAAAAAAAAACTATACGGAAGCTTTTTTTGCCATGTCTAAAGAAATATTAAGTGAAAATCACTCAACTGCGATTTTTTTAAAACTCCCAATATGATATTGAACTTGTGAGAATTGCAACTTTTTTAATCTCATAATCGCGAGTTATTTTCGCGCCCACCAAATTTTGAATTTTGTACATTTGGTTATTTTGTGAAGCATGCTATTAGCTAGCTAATTTACTGGAGTAAGCTAATATTACATAACAGCAAATCGCTATTGTTGATGTCCAAGTTGTCTAACAAGCTAGCTCAGATTAGACTAACTATTATATTATGATATTAAAACCAAGCTGTAGCAAGCTAGTTAACAATAACTTAATTATTATATCTGTAATTCAAATGACTAGCTAGAAAATATTAAGCTACCTGTTATGTATATTGTATAATTAAAACAGTAGCCACATACTTTATCTAATATTAAGCTAACTATTATATTGTGTAATTAAAACAGTAGGCATATTCTCTAGCTAACATTAAGCTAACTATTTGTCGGCAAGCTAGCTAACATAACAAACGGTAACCAAGTGCTAGCATGTTGGATAACAGTTTATTTATTATATTGTGTGATTAAAACCACTAGCGATGTTCACAAGCAGTTCTTAGTCCTGTAGCCTTACAGACTTGTGGTTATTGTGTGATAGAAGGGAACTAGCAGGTGATAATTAGCAAGAAATAATTTGATAGACACCCAGAAACACAAACTATTAAAATATAGCACTTTTGAAAACAAAATTACTTTTTGCCCCCACAGGTATGGGTGGATTCCGTCACCGAAATCACCAGCGATGACCTCAGTGCTACCGACCGTGACTCTGCCCCCGAGAGCCTGGAGTTTATCATCACCCCCCCAAGTAACGGACACCTTGCCCTGAAGAGCGCCCCCTCCAGACCGGTCCTGAACTTCACCCAGGCTCACATCCAGCGCCATCAACTGGTGTTCGTACACAGCGGTGAGAGCTGACAAGATCACATCAGTCTTTAGTAATTATCACACACTTTAAATCTTGAGCAAACACATGACCTTAAATTTGGACACAAATTTTTTTCCCCTCCAAAGGTGCCCTGTTTGGTGGATTTCATTTCCAGGTGAACGACGGAGTCAATTTTGCACCGAGGCAAATTTTCAGCATCGCCGCCCGATCTCTGGCGCTCAGCCTGGAGAGGAACCGTGAGCTGAAAGTGTTTCCAGGTTATTTTACTTAAAAATATATATATTGTATAATATTTTATTACTTGTGTTTAGTTTCACTTTCACTGTTGTCCTAGTATTTTTCTTTTAGACATATTGTGAACTAGAGCTACATTTTTCTTCATTCATTCCTAGTTTTTATTAAACTGCCCATTGTCTTTTTATTATTATTATTATTATTATTATTATTTTGTTTCAGGTTCCTCAAAAGTAATTTCCATCGAAGATTTGTTCATTGCCACTAATGACTATGATGACGTTCATGAGAATCGCACCGTCGTCTATTCCGTTACCTCACCTCCGAGACTGGGCAGACTGATCAGGGCCCAAGACGACAATTCCACAGACACAAAGCCGATATCTACGTTCACTCAAAACATGGTGTGGTTCAAATTATATTCTTGGTTAGGAAATAATAATGAAGTGAAGTTTAACCTCCTAAACTCTTGAATCTCATCTGAAGAGTCAAGATCAGTGTTGATTAATTTTCCCTAACAGCAGCTCTGACAGCAGTACAGATGCAAAAAATTGCAACTGGAATACGTGTGTAATCGTTAACATGGTGTATAAGTTTTCTGCAAGGAGATGTTTAAACATTTATGGAAGGAGTCTCCAGTGTCAGCGCTTTGTAACGGTCAGAGGTAAAGCTGTTACTTTAAGTTTTCTGACTTCTTAAGGACAGAGCAGTTTACACTTTATGGTTTCTTGCTAACATGATGTAACAAATTTCACAGATGGGCAAGGAGGAGGTGGGAACCGAGTGAACATAAACATAAAATTTAATCATGAACATAACATAAACATAACATAAAGCACAAACTTCAGGCAAACATAAAACACACATGCATCTCTCTCTCTCCCTCGGCATCTCCAGTCGCCCCTTTATCCCTCTCTACCGCTGATTAGCCAACTCGGTCCCAGTTGTGCATCCTCACAGCCTGGTCCCTCCCTCCTCCCTGTCACACATGACAAGATGCATTTTTTTTGCATTATTAACTTCATGAGAGAGAAGAATAGAGAGGCTGGTGAGGGAATGACTGTTTCACAACATTAAACATAACTCTAAATGAATAAAACAGATATGTTGTTTTTTAATTAAAGAAATTGTTAGGGTTGGCAAATTGCATATCTTAATTGTTTATCATTGATTTCCAAGTAGGTACCGAATAATACTAAATAGGCCTTTGGAAATGTGAAGATCCAAAAGTTGTTAACAAACACGTTTTACATCTGTGTTAAATTATATTTTGACCTTCTTTTTTTTCTGTTCTGCAGTTAAAGGCTGGTTTGGTCGAATATGAACACACTGAGCCAATAGCATGGACAGTGACAGACTCCTTCATCTTTACTGCATCTTCACCTCCTGCTTCCTTCCCACCTCACACTTTTAACATCCACATCTCCTACGATAACACAAGTCCGGAACACAGGAGCGTCCTACTCGCCAACACAGGTACTCTGCTTTCAGGTTAGCATACGATTAGCTAACTAGCTGGCATTGCTTCAAGGCGTGTAGTATCAGGAGCTACGTTATTATGGAAAAAAATTTTTAGTTTCCATTATATTTTGAGTTTTTTTTTTTTTTTAAAGTGAAATGACGGTGGTGTAAATGAAGATATCCAAGCCATAGGGTCAAAAGTCAAACAGGCATAGTCAAGACTAGTGTCATTGCAACTGATCATACAGCGTTGATTAGGATGTGAGTACACACAAAGGAACAGTGCAAATCAATATCTAACCATAAACATGATTAGCGACAGACACCTGACAAGGAAATAGACATGTAACAGGAAATAGGCAGGTAACATAGACATGAGTCGAATATAACGCTGAGTAATAATCAAGTAACACAGAGAAAGATGATGTAATCAATGCAGTCAGGATCAGGACACAAAGAAATAAACAAACAGCAAGCATAAATGTATAAGGAATGGCCTCTCTTCAGTTAAAGTTAGAACCTATCTAACCCTAACCCTAACCATAACCTTTCATCACCTTAATGAATTTAATTTCACTTTAAGAAATGCTGTACAAGCTGCTCATTTGTATTTATTTGGAATATCAGGTGCTGTAGTGGTTGAAGGCAGTCGGATAATGATTGATAAGTCGAAGTTGGATGCCTCAAATCTTTTGGGAAAGCTACCTGAAGAAGAACGAGATGCCTATGAAATCTGGTACCGAGTCGCCACACTGCCACGCTTCGGGACAATTGTTGTAGGTGAACGTAACCTGACCCGTGAAAAACCCGACTTCTCCCAGTTCATCCTCAACAAATATGGCATCACGTATGTGCACGATGACTCAGAGACCACCTTTGACAGTTTCACTTTTGATGTGTGGTTAAATCTTATAGGGAAACCTGCTCAGCCACCCCATGAGAAAGACCTTATGGTCTCAGAGTCTTTTAACATCACTGTAACACCTGTGAATGATCTGCCTCCATTACTCAAAACTCAAGCCCCCAGTCTCTTGGTGGTCAAAGGAGACACTGTAGCCTTAGGTCCTGAAAACCTTCACGTGGAAGACCTGGACACTTCACCTGAGGACATCCACTACACTGTGATCAGCAAGCCTAACAATGGCTTCCTGGCCCTGGAAGGTAGGCTAAATGAATCTACTGTCACATTTACTCAGGCTGATGTGAACGAGGGAAGGGTGCACTTTGTTCAAGAAGGGCATCCCATCTCAGGAATATTCTACTTCAGTGTAACCGATGGCTTTCATCGTCCACTCTACAAGCTCTTCAACCTTGAAGTTCACAATGTCACAATCAACATTGTAAATAATACTGGATTGATTCTAGTGCAAGGGCAGACTACAGGGATCCTGACACTTCAGCACTTGGCTGCAGTGACCAACAAGAAAAACACAACCATAAAGTATTACATTACAACACCACCAAGTCATGGCAGGCTCGTGATTAAGGAAGACCAGATCACACACTTTGACCAGGAGGAACTTTGTTTGGAGAAGGTTTCGTACCAAATGACCGACTTGTCCTCCTCTCGAGACAGTTTTGAATTCACTGTTGTCGCCTCTGAAAGCAACCTGACCAATCAGGTGTTCAATATCACAGTGAAACCGCTGATCCACCTTGGAAAACAAGTCCGGATCCCTGATGGTATTCCCGTTAAAATAAGAAAGGATGTTTTAGATGCCACCGAGCTGGCATCCATCAGTGGCAGTGACCCAATCTTTGAAATTATTGTTCCTCCAAAATATGGCAAGCTAGTAAAGGTAACAGTGAATCTAGGTAATGCATCAGAGTCTATAGAATCCTTTACCTTTAGGGATGTTGAACAAGGCAGAATTGCCATTCAGGAGCACCTTAACTTTCTAGCTGTACATGGTAACACAACAGTTGTTGTGCATAACAAAACTGCATCTGCACTTGAAGACTCGTTTGTGTTCTGTTTGAAAGCGGCAAATGTTCAGCCTGCCAGAGGAGAGTTTGTTTTCATGGTTGTACCCTATGACCCAATGACAGGAAAACACGTTTCAGCAGCACCAGTGCGTCCAACCATACATCCTGCTTTTAACAGAACAAGCAATGTTGTTTCACACATGAATGAGCCATCACACATGCACCCAACCAAAATACCACACTGGGTACCTCCAAAAACCAAGACACGAAACCGTTCAGGGAACCACACACGAGGAAAATCCACAGTTTCTAACGCACCCAAGACCACATCGGTCAGACACAACGATCCTCCCAAGAACACACCGATCAGGGTAGAGTCTCTGCCAAGACCTGCATCAGATCCTCTGCTTATTATTCTACCCTTCCTGGCCTGCCTGTTTCTTATCGTCATCCTAGTTGTTTTAATCTTGGTTTTCAGACACAGGCAAGAGAAGCGGGCTCAGCCGTCCATGATCCAAGACCTGCCAGAGAACTCTGTCGAGGACATTGTGTCTCCAAGCCCTTATCTGGGACAGCCTGAGAGAAGTCTAACCGTTCCCTCTGTTGTAGTGACCCCTCTTATGCCAAGGTGTCCTAGAAGCCCTGTTTTAGAGCCAGTGCATAATGGAGCCTTGGTACCAGCAATAACACTCTCTGACTCCCCAATGCTTGTCTGTCCATGGACTTCCATGTGTCCTGAGGGAACACAGCAGTCCTCTTCTGGTACACCAACTCTGAGACAAAATCAGTACTGGGTTTGAAACAATGTCTTCAGCCATGGAATCATCTGGCACACTGGATGGGTTGTCAGACCACCTAGTGGCAATTTAGAGTAGCCAGTCCACTTACCACCATGTTTTGGGGAGGTGGGAAGAATCCCATGGAGAGAACTCTCTGTCCATGGACTCCTGTGGAACCTGTGTGAACGCTGTGGGTCTCTTCTGGTACACCAACCCTTAGACAAAATCAGTACTGGGTTTGATACAATATCACTGACCACAGAATCATCTGTAACTAGAGACAGCGTAGTTCATTCCACCATTCATTCATCAGTAGCAACCAATTTATCCTGATTATGGTTGAGGTGGATTTTAGGGAACACTGGGGCAAGACAGGAATACACCCTGGATGGGATGCCAGTCCACCTGGGAGCAATTTGGGGTAGCCAACCCACTTAGCACCATGTTTTGGAGAGGTGTGAGGAAACCAGAGTACTCGGAGAAACCCATGTGAGCTCAGGATCGGACCTTGTACCCTGGACCTATGAGGCAGTTAGATATATATTTACAATTTGCACTGGTGGCAAGTAGGTATATTTTTTTTAAACACTCAAAACTTCCCTCTTGTGTGAAAGTATTACCCAACCCATATGGTTGCCGGCATCTAGTTTTTTTTTGTTTGTTTGAGTCTTCTTTTGGCTTTTCCCTTCAGGGGTCGCCACAGCGAATCATCACCCTCCACCTATCCCTATCTTCTGCATCCTCAACACTTGC
>CM075019.1:21842402-21864520 GCA_037576675.1 Pangasius sanitwongsei | reverse complement strand
GTTCTAGGATGTTGTCGAGCAGCTCTAGAATGTTGTGTAGTTTTAGAATGTTGTTAAGTAGTTCTAGAATGTTGTTGCATAGGTTTATGCTGTCACTTCTAGAAAGTTGTTTCAAAGCTCTAGAATGTTGTCGAGTAGCTCTAGAATGTCGCTGAATCGTTCTAGAATGGTGTCATATAGTTCTAGGATGTTGTCGAGCAGCTCTAGAATGTTGTGTAGTTTTAGAATGTTGTTAAGTAGTTCTAGAATGTTGTTGCATAGGTTTATGCTGTCACTTACTTCCAGGATGTTGTGTCAAAGCTCTTGAATGTTGTCATATAGTTCTAAAATGTTGTCGAGTGGCTCTAGAATGTTGTTGAGTAGTTCTAGAATGTCGTTTCATAGTTCTAGAATGGTGTCTTATAGTTCTAGAATGTCGTTGAGCAGTTCTAGGGTGTTCTTGAAAAGTTCTAGAGTAATGTTGCATTGTTCTAGATTGTTCTTGAGTAGTTCTAGAATAATGTTGTGTTGTTCTAGAATGCTGTTGAGTAGTTCTACAATGTTGTTAAGTGGTTCTAGAATGTTGTTCAGTAGTTCTAGAACTGCCTTGAAAGGCCTTTCTTGCATAATAAATGGAACTCACATTTACAATGTTCCAAACATGTGACTGATACATGAACTGTTCAAGCGGTTAAAGTCATGAGAACACTGTTGCTAGGCAACCGGGAAACAATGAAGTTGACTTTTATAATAATGAGCTAATCAGTGAAGATAACAGTTTTTCTAGCTAGCATGTAGCCTTTCTGTCTTTTATACAGATATTGTAAAGATACTGTGATCGTGGAAATGAGACCAAACCATCAAGAACTTCCTCAGGTGTGTTGGTTAATTCCCTTCAACTAACACGGCACTGTAATCACACTAAGGTTTGTGATTGGTCGTTTACCTGTCAGTCAAGCTGTCACTTCTTGTGAAAGTAGGCGGGGCTTGGCCACATTTATGGACAAACTATAGGAGAGCGGTGCTTAATGGAAATGATTAGTGACCAGGGCTCGGGAATATGACGATATAATATCGATATCATGATAAATTATGCCACAATACAATTTCTGAGCTATCGTGATATCTTTTTTTAAATAACATGTAATTAATTAATTTATTTATTTTAAATAACAGTAACAAACTCTGTATGAAAGCAGCTAAGATGTAATTTAGTTCTGAATATCGAAAGTGATAAAATGTTAAAAAAATTTTATTACATGATTTCCTTTTTTTTTTCACCCTGGATATTAATTTATCTTTGTAGACTTTTTAAAAAGTACAAAAGTATAATGGCACTAATTTTGTAAAACTTTATTTTAAATGCAACCCTGTGCTGTACTGTGTGTCTTCAAGTATCGTGATACTGATACTGTTATCGTATCGCTCACCCCCCATCAGCGTCCTTTTTAAACCTTTTTTTAAGCTGACGTTACGCTCCGTTTGGACGTCCACTCAAATCTGATTTCATTTTTTTCAGATAACTTTTCACATCTTATTCTTTCTTAGAGGTCTAATTACCAAAACAGTCCCATCCAGCCGTGTTTAAGCTTTTAGGAATCTCATTTAAAGTCCAAACAAACAAAAGGTCACAGCAAACCAGATTTTTTTTTTTTTTTTTTTTGCAGCACTAATTCAGAGCATGTCCGTATTCCAGCATCACAATCTGAGCAAAAGCTTCTGGCACGAGCACGGTAAAAAGAATCTCATCCTCGATCTTATATTAATCGTATAAATAATAAACGCTGTGGTAAACTGAGCTCGAGCCACAACCCGAGCCTCCCTGCCTCGTCTGGAATGTCCTCTAGATAACACAATTTGGGTCCACGGGGTTTTTTTTTTTTTTCTAGGTCACACTTTTCTCGAGTTACTCTTCGAGCTTCTTTCTCTCTCTCTCTGTCTCTCTCTCTCTCTCTCTCTCTCTGGCAGCCCTTAATCTAAACCAGATGCAGCCCTGTGATTCACACTGCATTAAAACAGAAAGCTCTATAGCAGTGAAACACGAGATCAGCATATGAAGAAAAAAAAAAAAAAAAAAAAAGAAACTCTAAAACACATCTGAGATTCATAAATACAGATCTGTATTTTAAAAATGACTCAGGAAATAAGATGGGAATTGAACTAAGGCACAAATTCCAGCTGTTAGAAAAAAAAAATTATTGTCCAAAATCCAAAAGCAGGGTGAGAAAACGTCGCGCTGTAAAGATACAAAGATACAGGAAATGGGTTACGAGGGTTCATGCTGACGAGTCCTGCGTTTCCCTGATGGGTTAAAACGGATTAAAGTGTAAATGCACGCTTTAGTTTTTCGGTTTCTGCTTAATGGAAACCAAACGTGGTTAGATCATAAAAGTTACTGAATTTAAAAAAAAATGCTTTCAAAGACTGTACACATGTGCACATACAAATAAATCGGAATATCCACTAAATAAAAATCTTAAAAACTTTTTGTCGGTAACTTTAAATCTTAAAAAAAACACAATTAAAATTAAAATAAAAAATAAATAGTATTATTATTTTTTTCTTATTTTGATAAGAAACTTTTTTTTGCCTGATGTTATTGCTCTGTAATTATTCTGAATTTAGGTTTATTGAACACTAAATGAATTTGTACTACAAAAAATCCCCGAACAAAACAAAAAAATTTAAATTTACCAACAAAAATATTTTAATATGTGGATATTCAGAATTGCAAATTTTCTATTATTTATATTATTTATAATACTATTATCTGATATTGATGTTAAGTTTTGCTTGATGTTATTAGTCAGTAAATTATTCCGATTTCAGATTTCTTGAACACTAAATACCCATATAAAAAAAAGAAAAATGAAAAAACTAGCAAAAAAAAAAAAAGGATGTCTTTATTGTTTGTGTTACAAAATGGAAAATAAGAGTGAGACGTGCTGCATTTTTCAGGCCTCTGTTTTGATTTGTGTCTAAATATTACGTCCTGCACGTGTTCCTAATCTTTCCTGTTTAAAAGATGTGATGGGAATGTCTATTAAAATTTCCTGATTGTACACATTCTTCCAGGATCGCGGAGTTTAAGGGTTCCTGTCCGTTTCTTTCTTAAGCCTGCTCGTACATGTGCAGCGCTTCCTCCAGTTTGGCTGTGATCCTCTGGAAGAAGGAGATCTGCTGCAGGAGGTAGTGCTGCATCTGGGCCTTGAAGTCGCGTACTCGAGTGCGGTGGAAGTGCTGGATCTCGGCCAGCGTGGCACAGGAAATGATGTTGCAGCGCTCGTGGATGTCGTGCGCCGCCGGGACGTCTTTGTCCTTCTGGCTCTCCTTCGCTTTGGTCAGAGCTCCTGGGGGAGGGGCATAAACAAGAGGTCAGAGGTCAGAGGTGCTGACGGATGTCACTTTTATGCTGCTTCGACTACTACTAAGTTCACGACACCCGGGAACTTGGAATTTTCCAACCTCCTTTTCCAATGTCCTACTTCCCACTTTAGAGCGTTCCTTCGAACTCAGCCGTCTGAAGTCGGAATTAAAATGAATATTCACTATAAGCTCCCTACAAAAACTGGAATTAAAGAGTTGTTTGGTTTGTGCTAAATATATTTTCACAGTGGATGTAAATGTTTGTGAATTGATTCCAAATATAAATATCAACTCAAAAGACTCGGAGAAGTCGGAGCGTTCGGAAAACGCCAACTTTCCGAGCAGGAATTATTTGCTGGAAAGCCATTCTCCTCAAAAGTTGCAAACTTCCCAGTTCTCACTTGGTCATGAACGCAGCATAAAACTCGTAACTCGGATTTCCAGCTGCTAACCAGGATAAAACAGAGGAAACACCCCTCAACTCGGAATTCCTACTCGGAAACTCGTTCAGCAGGAGTTCGGCAAGTGACGTCAAATCAACAGCAAACAAAGTAGCCCTTTTTGGGTTTTTTTAACGAGCTACACTGTACATACACGTATTAGCTTTAGCTCGATCAACATACAAACATATTCGCTTGTTAAATCTTTAACACTGACTATACAGGTAACTGTTTTTAGCTAGCTAGCTAGCTTATTGCTATCAAAAGATGAACATGTTTTTTCCCCCCCCACTTTGTGGCTCAAACACATGGTCGAAAGTGACATAATTCCGAGCTCGGACTTCCCGTTTCTGAGGTAAAGCGAATGAAGCATTATTGTTATTCCTTTTAGAACATACTCAGCTGCTTTGAGTTATTCAGTAGAGGCGTTACTTACGAGAGGAATGTAAACCGTTCACACTAGCAAGCGACCTTTCATTTTCTACGTATAAGTGAGTGAAATGGAGCTGACCGTTTCCTCTGATCTGTCTGTCTATGGCCCGTGTGGTCCGACGTTTCTTCGATTCCCTGCTCACAAATTTAGTTCCTATCTTCAGTTCCAATTTTCTGCCATGTTCCAGCTTATAACCTCATTGTAGTTTCATCTTATCCTGTCATATACGAGCTCTCATCGACTGTGTATAGAGACGTTACAAAGAAAAATAAAGCTCGGAAGGAAGTAGCAGGGGTCATTAGTGCCTCTGGTGTGTGTAGATAGCTGGAGTTAGCTTGCTTTGCTAACGTAAGCTGAAAACGAAGCTTGTACGAAGCCGAGAGCGTAACACGTAAATCAAACTTAAATACACTTTAACCAAAAGTGTGGTGTGTAAACTGTGCAGAGTGCTGTGTCGGCTGTACATACTCTCATACTCATATTCTACCATTTAGCATCAGAACACTGGACAAGGAGGCAAACTACAAGCAAAATGTGCGGCTTGTTACTCACTCGTGTGAATGTAGGGTAATAGTTTAAGAAGTTAAAAAGGAAATTTCTGCCATAATGTGATGCATTTCGGACTGGAACAACAATCAAATGGGAAATAATTAAACTGGACAAACATGGAGTCCCATCCAGATACCATATTATCAGTTAATATTATTTTTCTCCACCTGCGTGTGCATGATGATGTAGTTATAAAGGTGTTATTAAAAGATTCAGAAGCACAAGAAAAGCATATTGTGAAATAATATCGATATTATATCGTCATATCACAAAGCCATAGTCACTAAGATCTCATTTTTATACAATAAGCTAACAGGTTTTTATTTTAAAAAAGCACATTTTAGTGGCTGAATGTGAATTCATGCATAACTGAGTCGTTACTGGGCATTTCACTGCATTAACTAACACAATTAATAGTTTATTTAAATCTGAAGAAGTTTTAGTGGAGATTCACGGCAAAGAATTTTGTCGTAGAAGTGGCGGATACTGGGACGTACAGAGCCCCTGAAGGGACCTTTGTGAAAAAAACTTTGTGAAAAAAATAAAATCTTGTGAAAATGATCATGTGTGCGTGTGTGATGATTTTCCATTTTTTTCTGAAAGAAAAGGGCATGGTGTAATTTCTTTTTTAGTTAATAAGATAATTTTCTATTTTCATTCAATTTTTCAATTAGTATGTTTTTTTTTTTTGGCAAAAGTCCCTTCAGGGGCACCGTGGGGACACGAATGAACTAAGAAATCTCTAGTATAGTAGGTTTTGTTGTGCTAGTTGTGTTTTAGTAAACATATATATATATTTTTTTTTTTCTTTTGAATTTTGCGTGGCAAAATAAAACTGTTGGAAAAGAATTGATACAAGATCTTTCTGGCAGTGTAACTGCGTATTCTGTGACATCTGAGTCTTCCATGATAAGAATGCTGACATTTTTATTATCTGACTAAGCAGACGCTGATAAATCTGACGACGGCTGGAGATTAGAGGAAAATAGTTTGTCGTGTAGTTGTATTTCTTAGTTGTGACAGGGTTGAACGCCAGGGTTATTTTCCGTCTCACCCGGAGACGCTGGATTTTAACATAGCTGATGTAGTTGTATTTCATATTAAAAAAGGACTCGTGGGCTGGTGAAAGAAAAACCGAGGTGAACAAACTAGACATGAATAAAATTCTCAGACAAAACAGCCTTTTCCACTGCACAAAGAACTGGAATGTTTGGCAACAGAAAACTGGACCTGTGCTTTTTTCCGTTAGCCACTGGGCCAGTACCAAAGGTTCCACTTGGATGGTTTTTTTGGCCTGCTTTTGGGGCTAACACCTTTGTTTATTGCTGAAACGTTACACATCCAACAACAACAAAAAAATCTCGGATAGAAAACGCTGACTGATGACAGAAATAGCCGGGTTTTTTAAAACCTCTGCTGTCAATTGCAGTATGTTACATAGACGCAAGAAACAATGTAAAAATAAAAAAATTTTAAAACACTAATGCGTTAGAAGATGCTGAGCATTGAAATAAATCTAATAGTATCACTACATGAATATTCCTAGTTGTAATTATCAGATTAATCACCGTAAATTGGGTTTAATCTAACAGAACACTCATTATTCAGTAGCTATTATAGAATAGCACTTGATCCAGCACATTTATTTGCCATTTTGCTCAGTCATGATACTCATACGCAATGAAGCCATAAGCTACTAAATAATGGTCATGAACTTGTAATGTGTGCAGGATGTAGGTGATTTTATCAATCTTTTAAGTCACTATTTTGATCTGTCAAATTAGTAAAATAATGGCTTATGGGTTTGTGTTAATTCGATGCACTCTCCTGTAAAAAAAAGTTCCCACGATTTAAAGGATAAACTGTCCGAACACTCATCTGATACATGAACAGCTTTCTTTAAATTCATTTATCATTAAAAATTCAGTCCTTGAGATAATCAGGATAATCTTGAAGAACCTCCGATGTTCTTCGTGTTTAAAAAAACCCTGTACTTTAAACTTTAAAGGGACGATGTTATTAATTAATGAATAGTGTCATAGCTATGTATTTAGTATTGTCTTAGTGTTTTTGAGTGTATTTGCAGCCAAAACATAAATCTCAGCGTGACATATTGTGGTTACATTAAACTGTCAGACACTGGTGCTGGACTTAGGCGAACTCCGCCCCCTGTGCGTAACTTTCGTGTAACTTCTGAATAGCCAGTAGTTACGTGCGCAATTTCTGTATTAAATCCTCACTGTGACTCTGAATAGAAACAGACAACGTGAACTCTCGACAGCATTAAGTATACTATTATACTCTACTATATCAGTACTATACATTAATAGCTGACTAATGGACACAGGCAAATAGTGATTAATGCATGAGGGTTAATTTAAGCCAGAACAAACACAGTGTACGTCACGATGATTCATTTGACCTCCAAACGCACTTTCTGTCATCACTGGGAATGTTTTAGTTGTGTAAAATAAACTAAAAACACGCATTCTGGCGTGCTTGACCTGGAGACTTGATATTTAATCAGCACACGTCTAACTTTTTTGTGTTTCATATGAAATTATTTCAGTTTTTCATTGTTTATGTGTGTTGGAGCTGATTCAGTATCCTGAAACTGCTGACTTTCACTTTAAATATCAGTGAATAAATGAGCTCTTCTAGCCTACACAGCTCATTTAATACCTCCTGAATAAATCTAAAGCAAAAGAAAAGAAAAAAAAAAAAAAAAGAGTCTGGTGCACAGATGTAGAAATTTGAGTTGCAATAGCATACAGATAGCTTCTAGAAATCCTATAACAGATTCAACCTGTTAAATAACATATAATAATGTGCTGATATGATCACTGCTCGTGTTATAAGTGTTTAAATAAACACAAAGGAAATTTCGTTTGCGTTTGAGTCTGTCACGATGAAGTAGTGATGGAGAACAGACGGCACGGTGATGACTCATGACTCAGCTCGCACGATGAGTCAATTTAACCGGGTTTATTTTCTGTCTAACTTTGACTTTTCCTTTATTCTACAGAAACCTGAACTGCACTGCTCCACTCAGAACACACTTTCACATAAACTCGGACCGGATAAGAAACTTTGATTTACGGCTGACGGAATTCTTTGGAATTCAGGCTAAGACGCTCTCAAAACTCCAGCCTCCAAGGCGCCTGAATGTTAGTACACACTCATCGGGAATGTGTGTGGTTTTTTTTTTTTTTTTTCAGTTTCATTGAGGTTTACTAAAAGAAGAAAAAAAGTAAGATTAGTGTTACACTAACCATGGCAACAGAAAAAAGTTATTAAACAGTCAGTCAGTCATGGCATGGGAATTTTATCCAGCACACTTTTTTCAAATCAAACACCAAACTAACATAAATGTCTTGGAACTGTGGACATTTTTACTCGTTCTGCTCACTTTCTGTCGACGTCAGTGTGACCCAGCAGTGAACCGATGCTCTCAATCGCCGAGAGAGGGCTAATTTGTTTGATTTGCTCAATTTGAGTCAAATTCCAAATAAAGGGACAATGGAGGTCTTTCTATCTGAAAACACTCGGATGCTAAATGTATTTTGCTTGCCGTGTACGTGTGAGGCGAATCTTTTTCGGTGCACGAAATCTCTTAGTTTTCAATGGAATCAGGGAATCGACTCTTTTTGGGATCGACTCACAGCACCTTCGATGTGAACCAAAAGCAAGATGGCGGCTTGATAACTTGGGTTCTTGATGACACCCAACATGCATAAAATCATATGATGTATTGCTCATCAATGCTGCTAGATAAAAAAATAAGCTAAATAGCTTCGACGTTCTTCGTAGACCAATAACTAAACAATAATGAAATTCATTGTCAGCTATTTTTAGCGACTCGTTGTTGCAACTCCAGAAAAAAGTTGTGAATTGCAATGACTTGCTTGATGAAACCACGTAGTCGTTCGGTAGATGTTATATACAGAGTGACCTACAAAACTTGCACCATTCTGACGTGAGTACGTCTGCGGAATTTATGTATTTTGAACCGTTTGGACCATCTTATTCGCTCCCAATGCGCTAATGTAAACAGACTTGGCTTTGCAGCCATAGCAACTAGACCTCAGTCATGCAACCGGTCATAAACGCAACCATGCAACTTCCAAAAATTCCCCAAACCTTTCTGAACGTGGATGATGTCTGGAAAGTTTGCTAGATGTCCCTGGTAAATCGCTAAAAGATCCGACACCGGATCCAGATCCTGGCGAGGTTGTTCGGCAAAGTAGTCCCCGATGGTCTCGTAGGCGGCCCCGGTGAACGCCATCGCTTGGTTCAGCTTGACCGAATACACCTGCTGGTCCAGTTCGAAGACCTGCCCGAGCAACCGAAAGGCCTGTCCAACTTTATGATACTCCTTTTTAAATCCGGTCATCTGCTTCCTGGAGAACTCGGCGATGGTCACGTTGACTTGCACGATGTTCTCGTCCATCTTTTTGGTGAACGTCTTGAAACCGTCCACTTTGCTTTCCACCTCTTGGAGGTCGAGCGGAGCAGCCGGTGGGACGATGGTGAGGAAGAAGTTGGCGCCCACCAGGTGATCTTTCTCAGCCTTGCGCTTACCCTGCTTCCAGGCTTTCTCGTCACTGCTGCTGCAGGTCAGGAAGTGCTGGAAAACGTCGCACCTGGATAAAACCGGGTGGCTCGTCATGTGGTTCATCCACCAGATCAGACCCTTCCTGCGCTTGCAAATGAAGTCCTCCTCGAAGCGACCCGTGGCCTGCTTCTCGGGAAGGTGGGGAACGGAGATGACCGGGAAGCGTTCCACGAGGCGCGCGTACAGCCAGTCAAAATGTTTGTAGCGCCGGTTCACGGGGATTTGCGTGTGGCTGGGCATGAGGCCGTATGACATGTAACTCTTCATCCCTTTGAATTTGGTCTGTTTGGTCGGATCATCGATGGTGCACGTGAAAGGATGCGGGTTCTCTTGCCACTCGGGACCGAACTGACCCATGACCACGCAGATTTGATCACAGTCCCTGACCAATCCGGACGCCTCACCCAAAACAAACGCCTCGCCTCCGGATTTCACGAAGGTAGAAAACCTGTTGAGGTTTTTCCCAACCGTTGCTGAGCTTCGGGCTTGCTGGCCACCGCTGCCGCGTGAAGACACCGAGTTGGCGCGACTGGGTTGGTGTTTGTGTTGACGGACGCTCGGGTCGTGAGTCGTCATCGTCGTCGTCGTCGGGTTGTCGTCCCAGTCGTCGTCCCAGTCGTCATCGCTGCCTTGGCTTGTCGGGTAACCGTGTCTCTGAGGAGTGGACTCACTTGATGTGTCCCCTCTCACTTGATAGGCATACTCACTTCCGCTCCTGGGGTTGTAGATGTTTCCAGCAGTCCCGTTTCCCTGCACTGAAAATCCTTCTTCAGTTCTTAAGATCTCCACGTACGACGCGGGGAAGAGTCCCGACTCTCCGCGGCTGTTTGTGCCCTCGAACCAGCCGTCCACCACATCCTCGCTGTATAAAGTCAGAATCTCGTTTTCCACCACTGAAATCTCGCCGGGATTTTCAGAAACGAAGTCGTATAAAGCCCTCGCTCTTAGCGCCATCGTTTTTTAGGTCGTTTTTTGTGGGGTTTCTGGAAAAAAAAAAAAGACGCAGCTGCCAAAGTTCCGTCTTCAAAACTTCTGCGAGTCCTTAAAGTCCACAGAAGTGCCTCGAAATGATGGCGACTGGACTATTTTAACATGATAAAGATTTTAAAGTTACTTTCTGGACAGTTTTGTTATTCCCTTTCCTCCTCCTCCTCCCGCAGTTTGCGGTCTATGGCCGCAGCTAATGATGGACGATTCACGAGTCATGATTCATGAATCAACAAACCGACTCTTTTGAACGAATCCCTTAAAAATAATCCTCTGAATGTTTTTGCTTTGTTTTTTTTTTTTTTTATTTACAGATAACTAACTCTCAAATATAATTCTATTACATTATACTGTATATTTTACATTTGTTATGTTATGAATTATAAAATGTGCCCTTAAACGTGTATTATTGATATTGCCTGTTCAACAGTGTATATTTAAATATAAAAAAGATTGTTATATGGACAAAGTGCTGCTCTAAAGACGTGAATGTGTGTCACAAAATACAAAATATTTCCACACCTTGATTAGTCTAACAAATAAAGTTTGATTCACTTAAACGAGTTTGTGCAAAAGAACCGAATCGGTAAAATGACTCCTGAAGCCCGTCGCTTTCCTATAATCTATGTTGGGGCTAATATTGAAATAATGCGATATAAACCGAATAGACTTACAAGTTCTTTACGATCTCTTAATTCTGTTTACAAAATATTTCTGGATCCCACTGAATCAAACAGGTGAAAAAAAATCCGCACAGTTTGATTCACTTAAACGAGTCTGTACAAAAGAATCGGATCAGTAAAATGACTCACGATGCCCATCGCAAGACTATAAAGGAGGGTGGAGCTAACATCCAAATACTGGGGTATAAACCTAATAAACCTAAATGTTCTTTACGGTCTTGTAGTTCATTTTACATAAATAAGCCTGGAATAACTTAAAACAAGAATGAAAACATAACTTGTTTACCAAATATTTACAAATACATACATACATACATACATAATGCATATTTATTCATAAACTAAATGATTTTTTTTGTATATATGTATATATATATACATGTTCAGTGATTAAAAGAAGATAGTAATGGGTCTGTGTGTCAAACTGGACAAATATCTAATTAATAAATACTACAAAATATTATTACAAAAAATTATATGTTAGACTGAAGGTTGTGCTATGACATGGATGATGATGCAGTCAAAAATTTGTATTTACTTTTTTTTTTTAAATTTACTTTTTTTAAATGTCTTGAATAGGATTTCTCATACAGCCAATGATGCTGTCTCGGCAATATAATTACTCATAATCAGGTTTATTGCACCTTTATGACCTTGAATAAGGCTTCTCATACACACTGCCACGTGTTCATTGATGTTACAGCCTTTAAAATATAACCAGGATATACAGATTACACCATTTTACTTGCAATTCATCTTATACATCTTAGATAATAATAGAATAAACTTGATGAATAAAATGCAAATTATCGTGAAACAAACTTTTATTCAATGATGTTGCTTTACATTTGCTTTCAGATAACGTCTTAATTATTTTGTCCAATAGATGGAGCCACAACAATAACTATTCAACTGAACCTCTTGTCATACATGCTAGCATACATTAGCCAATTCGTCAACGGTTCCGCCATCTTGGAAAGGGCAACATTCAACATACTGTATGAATTTAATATAAAGCACCAACTAATGTTTTCTATAAAAAATCGCTGCAATCTCAAACCAAGAGAACAAAGAAGCACTTTTCAGATATTAAGGCTCAGACAAAATGTGTATTTTAAATTTTTAGACAGGATTAGGATCTTCCGTTACTTCACCTCAGTAATTTACTCACCTAATTTTCTTAATATTTGGTGTATGTGAAGTTCTTGGATTACTTTGTCAGCTGTATCTTATTTATGCCATGTGTATTAGCTTTACTAACACTGTTACTTGATTAACTTCCATATCAACATGTTGCTGAAAAGACATTTGCACATAATCCAACTTAGATTTTTAAATTATGTGATTGTCGCTTGTTATATGTCAGTTATTGTGTTATATGAATAAAAATAAGTCTATTTTGTTTTAAAATTAGGCTGTAAAGTGTGAAGTAGATATAAATTTGTCTAAAAAATTACATATTTTTATCTTGGTAATCATTTAAATGCCTTTAGAGTGCACATTCCTTTTTTTGCAACACAGTTTTTAAGAATTGGGCTCAATTCCACTACAAAGTGTTTGTATAAGTACATTCACACCACTTAGGGATATCTATACATTTATTTTAAGCTTGACCATAATGAGATTTACACCTAATTTAATCAGGATTTCTACATAAACTCCATGAATTCATCATACGGACCTCTCCAAAATGGCGGACGCGTTGACGTGTGGTAGTTGCTAGCAACACTCGGCTAGCTACAGCTTCCCATGAGGCGCCGGGAAACGACCTTGATCACGTGACCAACCCCGAGCTGATTCAGGAACTGTTCAGAATTTACATTTAGGAGCTAAATCGACATCAGGAAGCAGTTTTGATTTACTCAACTGATATTACTTTACCTCAAATATTCAATCTTATCACACTTGATCGAGTTTTTTTTTTTTTTTTTTTTACCGAGTTATCTTGATTAGATTAGCTTGGTCTACGTTCGCGTGACGTCAGGTTGAAGTCTCGCGAGAGCATCGACGTGAAGTCGTTAATCCTGCTTTAAACCCTTAACACACTGACACACACACACGCGCACACGTACAATAATATATACACAGTCGATGGAGTTTTTTGAGTGTTTTTTTTTTTTTAAAGATTAAAAATAAATTGAAGCTGTGTTGATGAATGTATAACAAGACACCTTAAAATTTGAATAAGCCCACTCTAGAGAGAAAAGAAGGTTGATTGTTGTTATTGTGAGGTATTTGAGAGCTAATGTTAATGTTTTTGTGTCACAAGGAGAGGCGGGGAACATAACACACACACACACACACACACACATAGTTTTTTGGATGCAGTCTCTTTACACGGACAATTCTTTGGGAAGTCTGATTCTTCAGCCTGGATTTCACTTTCCTGAGGACGACAGCGAGATTTCGAGGCGTTACATGGATTATCTGGTAAAGTAATAAAACACAACCGCCACTTTTTTGCTCAGGTTTGAAGCTAGCTGCTTTAGCTCGACGCCCTCTTTCCAACGGTCCTCATCTGCCTTAAATTAATAACTACACCTCAACTACAACATTCCCTCACATAAATACACCAAATATCCACTTACTGATTTGTACTGTATTAGATTTAAACCCTGCTTTGTTTAAAAATATCACTTATTTTAAACGAGGCTGCATTTCACTGACTTGTTTCATAGCTTTCATATGTGGCTTGAAAATCCGGTTTCATTTTGTTTACTATTTTTCTTTTTTTTTTTAAAAAAAAAAAAATATCATCCTACTGAAACATTTTCTTACTTTTTGTAAATTAAAACAGTCTAAATATTGTTATTATACACACAAAAAAACGGTACAGTGCACCCAACTTAATCCTTTTGTCAATTCCAAAATTATTGGCACCCTTTATAAACATGCAGATGTTTACTGTATTGATATGAGCATGAATGAATATTTATTTTCTGAAAAAATATATAATTTAAGTATATTTTAGCGTTAAATAATTCAAATAGGTGATGTAATGGATGTTTTAGATATTTTAAATATAAAAAGTAAAAAGTAAATGTTAAAAAAGCTGGAATTTATTTTAAAAAAAATTATAATATTTAAAAAAGATAATATTTAAATAAAATAATCTAATATAATGTATTTATTTACTTAAAATCTAAAAAAGTGAAACACTGCTACTCAAAAGTTTAAAAAGAAAATGAATGAATAATATTTTGGAGGGAATAAAGTCCCTTTCTGCTGATTTTTGTGACAACAATTTCAGTTTTTGGATTTAAAAAACGCGAATTTATTTTCTTGTGTTTGTTTCTCGGCTTCCTCTTTAATTCAGGCCACACGGTTCAAATCCGAAGACTAAAACGCTCGTCACAAAGAATTAAATTTGCTGTTGTTTTGCGTGCATGTTTTGGGGTTCACCGTGAAGTCGTAACCTCCTCGCAGATGCAACCCGGGTTTGTGATTAAGCGATCCTGGCGCTTTGCAGCGTTGTCAGTCTTCACAAACGTTTTGTATTCCTGTCGTTTTTTTTTTCTCTCTCTACATGCTACATGCTAAGCTATTTCCTGAAACCAAAACTCTTAAACTTTCCCTTTGCTAAAAAAAATTGCGTATACAACCTTTTTTCGGTAAATACGTAAATTAAACAAGTAGCGTATTGAATTCTTTGCCACATTGTAGTACCGAAATTTCAGTACTTTGCTCCTTTGTTTTTGTTATTAATGTGTTATTAATGTACATAAAAACAAGGCTTACCGTTCTCTTTTTTTGTTTTGATCGCAAACAGACCTCTTGAATGCAGCAAGGTCGCGATACTAAGACGCACTATAAACTAGTTACGCTTGCGTTATTAATATAATCCTGTGTAACATCACTACGAGAGGAAAAACTCACATTGTTATATGTGCTTAAGTCATATTTTTAAAGCGTACGGCAGTAAGTGCTATGAAACACCACATGGCCAGGGCAGGTATTGAATTACAAGCTCATGGAAACTGCTAGAATCTTTTTGAAATGAAGTGCTCTTCTTCCTGTCCCTTAGTGTTATTAACGACAATACCGTAATATAGCTGGAAAATAATATATAATAATTTCTCATGTTTTAGAACTGTCTTTTAATATTATTAACAATGATACAGTAATACAGCTAGTAAAAAAATCTGGTGTTTCAGAGCTATCTTTTGGTGTTATAGACAGCAATGTGATCATATATCCAGAAAATAAAAGAGTTTCCGGTGTTATAGAGCTGTCCGTTAGGCTACGTCCACGTTAATCCGGATAGATCTGAAAACTGTGTTTTCGTTTTAAAACGTTCTTCACGTTTTCCAAAAAAAAAAAGTTTCCAAAAATTGCCCGTCAACGCTGAAACGTCTGAAAACGCTTACATCACTATACTGCGCATTGCGTAAAAACGTAAGAAGTTTTGACCCGCGTCGTTTCCATCAGGCGTTTATTTACTTTCCGTCTCTTTGAATTGAATGCGGCGATGTCGAGGAAAAGCACCGAGTTTTTAAAAAAAAATTGGACAGACGAAGACGTGTTGTTGTTGTTGTTGTTGTTGTTGCTGCGGGAAACTAAAGACTGTAAAGTTGTTTGTTTTGAGTCGAATGCGTCACATGACTGCATCACATGACTAAAAATACGCCATTGTTTTTGAATATCTCCGTTTTCTCAGTCCACACTACAACAAGAAAACAGCGTTTTCAAGTTTATCAACTTGGGAGAGCGTTTGATAAAATGTAAAGCTCCATTTTCGCTTGACAAAAACGCCGTCACAGTGTAGACAGGAGGCCAAAACGTAGAGAAAAAGACGCGTGTTCAGATTTATCCGGAATAATGTGGACGTAGCCTTAGTTTCCTGGACAAAAATACCATAATTTTTCTAGTTTTGCGATCGCTTTCCAGAACGTATAGGTTTGTTTAGATCGGGCAGGGGGGTGTGGCACGGCGTATCTCGAACGCTATTGGCCAGATTCAACACACCGTCACTCTGACTTCTCGTTTCGAAAGGAAATACTTACGGAATCACGTTACGGCTGTCGAAGTGATCACGCGTAATCTTGTCAGATCATACGATGAAGATTCTCTAACGATAGACCTATGATTGAAGAAGTTTTTTTTTACGTCATCAATCAAAGTGATCCGGAAATCAGCTTGTGCAGAAAACGGAGTTGCGTAAACATAAACAAAGTGAGCTTGACGTAGTAAGGAGAGATTTCTGTCCATGTTTCGTTCATCGCCATTGACACTAGCGTACATGTAGCTGTCTTGTAAGTTTGCCGTCATCCTATTGGTGGATTTTAGACCAGGATTTGTAGCAATGTTCACACCGACATTTTAATCAAATTCATGTTTCCGATAACGGCAGATCTTTGTCCTCGGCCACTTTCGGTCACAGCAGGACTAAATCGGTTTCTTAACACGCGAGGACGTTTTAACTTAATTAACGTAAAGCCTAAGAGTCCTTTATGTTATGATGTGTGACTTTTGTCCGAGACAGCGTGTACACAGTAAACACTGTGGAAACATACGGATTATTAATTAACAACTTCCGAGTCCGGATACATTTACAAAACAAACCGGCAGCTTTGTGGCTTCTGTACTTCAGCACATTGTCACTAGTGTTCTCAAAATAGAAGCGTTTCCTCAAGGAAGACGACCTGGACGTTCCGGCCTTTAACCAGCGGCAGCTGATTGAGGGTCATAACGTGCTCGAGTGTCCGTGTCTGCAGAAATTCCTCCGCTGAGCGAGGACAGAAATTCCTGCTTTGGTTTGGGATTTTCCCTGATTAATGTCTCGTGTCTTCCTGGGAGGTGGAGTATTAAATAAATCGATTATTTATTTATTTTCTGCTGAAGGTCACCTTGTGACAGAACACATTTTCATGACTTTATGAAGCCTCTTGTGTTTTTGCCCCTAAAAATTACGACCCAAAATGTTCATTTATTTATTTTATAACACACGCTGTGACTCTCTCATGTCTTTGTTTTTACGCTGGAACGCTTGTTAAGTAAAAAAAAAACAAAAACAAAAAAAAAAACCTAATTGAATCCTTAAAACCAGCAGCATTTTAATAAACATTGATTTTATACCATACATGCGGAAAGTGACACTAAGATCCACGGACGCTGTGATTATTTTCCAAGGCTAATAAAATGTATTTGATCGTATGTATGTACGTTAATGCACGTTTATAATAATCTGACAATCCTGAACAATCAATTTAATAACACGATAAATTTATACATTTAAAATTTATATCCGCAATTTATATATATTCCCGTAAACATTCCTTGTGACATTGTTAAAAGTGCTATACAAATAGAATTGAATTCGGAAAGTTTATTTCTGAAATCTGAAAAACATACTTTTGCGTAACAATAAGGAACGTAATGCTAGATAAATTTGTTAGCTAGCATTAACCCGATAGCAACAAACTCGCTAGTTCCGGATACATTTTATCAGTTGTTGCTTCTCTGCTGTTTTGCGATGGTTGTTGATGTAATCAGTTGTTATGTGTAAAGAATAACAATCAACAAAACGTACGGTTATGTGAAAATAATGCACGACAAGGCGGCGTAATATTACAGTCTGGAGTGTGTTATTCCGCTTATACCACAGCAGTTTGCCAATGATTACGATGTTTAATTTGTTTACGAACTACATCTCGCACGTTTTAACGGTTGTGGTTAAGCGTTAATGTTTGTGGAACGTCCGAGAGACGAATTAGTTCCTGTTCTCCCTTACGTTATAACTGCGATAAACAGTCGTTCCTTCACCAGCCTCTCTCTCTCTCTCTCTTTCTCAAAAAAAAAAAAAAAAGCGTAGCTTGTCATGTTTTCACGAAACCAAAAGCGTAAACTTTGGGAAACTTTGCAAAGCACCGTGACTGTCACAAAGCTCTGACACTGGAGACTCCTTCCATAAACGTTAAATAAACGTCACCACATCAACAGTTATACGTTTTACTTTCCTAAACAACACGTTTTTAAAACCCGTTTATCGTTATGCTTAGATCATGTGTAGCGTCTGCCGTACAGGTCTCTGCGAATGAGCTGTTACTATGGAAACGATAACACGTTAATATAAACCTGTCGTTCGTTTTACACCTGGAGCTAGTGTCCGAGCCCGAGTTTTGAAATTTCACTGACGGTTCTACGGAGGAAAAACAGCGTTCGTGTGTTCATAAGCTCTGAAGATGAAAATAACGAGTCGGCTGTGAAGACAGGAAGATCAGACTGGAGCTAAAAATTGAGCCGAAGGTCTCGTCGCATGAGCGTAGCCTTGAACAGGAAAGAGAGATGAAGTGTTTTCTTTGGAAATTTGCACCGTTTTGTTTTTTAAGAGGCCTGTCGGGAATCTTTCTCTGCTTTTTTTTTTTTTTTTTTTTTTTCCCTTCCTCATTGTTTCTGCGTCATTTCTCCAGGTCAAATTTTTTCACAATTCAGTTTAACCAACGAAAAAAAAAAAGTGCTGTGACTGTGTTTTCTCCATAGATACATTTCCACGGTTTGACGTCATGGCTTTCGATTTGACTGTTTTTACAATTTGAACTTGTAGCATTGAATTTGTGCCACTATTGATGGACTAATGAGGGTTTCCACATCATATTTATTTTTCCCCTCCGTTCCCACGTCACTTTGGACTCGTCACACCGCCGTCCGTGAAATTTTCCACGTATTTTCAGCTCGCGTTCCTGACGCTCGTCTGCGTTACAGGTGGATGGGAGAAAAAAAAAAAACGTCCCGCGGTGTTCAGCAGGGTCTCAGCGTGAGTTTCCTTCCCGGTCGGATGGATTATAAGCCTCAGCCTGCGTTGTTGGCACAGAGATGACTTCTGTTTTCTGTTTTCTCAGACGCTCTGAGTTTCCCTCACACTGCTAGTCACGTCGGTTTAATGGTACGTCATGATATTTAGCATGGATTGTGTTATTATCATGGACAGCTAACACTAGACTAGGCTTTATTCATGGTTAGTTTTAGCTAGCTAATGGGTAAATGATTGGGATGCACCAAAAATAACGTAAAGTAAAGATTGCAAGCGGTGTTCGGACGATCGGTGCTGAATATTTAGACCTTTCTGTGTTTTTTTTTTGGGTACTTTTGGCACACCGTTGTCACATGATCACTGTTTTTTTAAAATTTTTTTATTGCAATACGTTTGTGACTTTTGTCTTAATATTCGTTAGGGAATCTTCACGTGCCTCACGTTTCGATTATAAAATGATTCTCAGTGCATCTCCATCACTCCAGCGTCAGAAACAGCTGTGTGTGTTGAACGAATGAACCCCAGGACGGAATATCGTACCTCGGCTTGCTTCTTTTTTTAAGACTGTGTCATGGCGCAGATCCTTAGCAATAAATGTTGCGATCAGAATCAAGACGAGTGCTCAGGGGTTAGCTACGATGATTTTTCCTGCAAATGCTAGTTTTTTTTTTCACCATTGTCCTGATAAAACCCAAGGTATCTTCTTAAATGTTTCTTACTACTCATCTTCTCCGAAGCCATTTCTTTGTCTTTTGTGTTTTGTGCTAGTTCAGGGATTAAATGAGTCAGGGATTAAAAGTCAAGAACATTTTGTGTTACTGGTGTTAATAAAAGAATATAAAAAATAAAGAATGCTACCCAGCACCAACTCATAAATTAAGACAAATAAAACTAATCATTTAATTATGACAAAGGAAATGGCGGCGTATAAACGGAAGACGGGGCGGTCTCTCCGCGCAGAGCCGTACGCCGTAAACAAATGCCTCAGCTGATGGGAGATTTAGCGTTTGCTTATTATTATTATAATTATTATTAAATATCTTATTGCCAGAGAAGCGAGTCAAAATAACTTCCACTTCTGATTTTCAGCCTTTACCCTGATCATTCATTTCGTGTTCACGGCTGTCTGTTCACTTTACCTTTTATGGAGTTTTGTGGGCGTCACTATATGCAAATGAGCTGTGTCGAAAACATGCTTTGCACTTCACGTGTGATCAACAAACGCACACGTGTACGAAGAAAAACAAATAGAAAACGGCGTTTCTGAAACTTTTGAGGCCCGATTACAAAAGAGATTTTACGTTAATGACGTTCTCGAAATTATCTTTCTAAAGCCCTGTTCAGACTGGATTAGTTTTACACGATGAGGTAATTAACGTAATCGTTATCGGAATCATCTTTGGGAGTTTATTCTCGCCTACAGGCATGTTACGGTCACGTGACCTACTAAATGAAGACCACGCCCCCTACAACAAGCACTTATAATAATAATAATAATAATAATAATACGCGTGGAAATGTCCACGTATCCCGTATTGTCGTATCAATCAGAATTACTACAGACGTTTTGTACCACACGTATCACCACAGATCTAAATCCCGCGGAAAGAGGAACCGTTAAGGGCTTTGATTGTTGTTGTTTACTTTCGTTTCGTAATAAGTATTTACTTTCATTTTCACCACCGGGCCTGTGTGTGTTAAAGTGGTTGATTAATATAGTCATACTGTCATGACGTTATGTTTTTGTAGACTCCGTTATCATACTTTCATACGCTTTAATAAATACGTTAAATATTACAACAGCGTTAAAACAACAGCGTTATGAGCGTTACGTCTGGGTTGTGATGGATCTCGATGGATCCCGTGCGTGTGAGGAATCCGACACGTCCTCACGTGTTTAGACGCGTCCTCGCTATGGTCAGAGTGAAGTGGAATCTCTCTCTCTCTCTCTCTCTCTGTCTCTGTCTCTCTCTCTCTCTCTCTCTCTGTCTCTGTCTTTCAGAAATGTCTCCTAGCAAAAAAAAAAGTCACTACATCAATTACATGTTTCTCTTTGTTAAACAACAAAACGCTTTTAAATCCGTTTGTTATTAGTCTTAGATTACGTGGTGTTCCTTTCTTTCTTTCTTTCTTTCTTTTTTCTTTCTACATTGTTGACATCTTGTTGAATCTTTCTTTCTTTCCCTCCGACCGTTACAAAGCGCTGACACTGGAGACTCCTTCCATAAACGTTAAATAAACATTTACTCTCCTTACAGAAAATTTCAACGTATCAACAAACAATCACGAATGTTTTTTTAAAATCTGTTTTTCGTGGAGCGTCTGCCGGACGAGTCCCTGTGAATGAGCGTTACCATAGAAACGATAACAAGTGCATTAATATAAATCTGAGACCTTAATTTCATCATGCATTTTGTTTTGTTCAGCACGCTTCTATTTCCACTGCTGTTATTCCATCCACTAAACGCACGCGTTAAGGCTAAATCCACGTCTAGCGAACTTTAAGATAAATGAACTGTGGGAAAGCTACGCACTCAGTCGTGACGTTCTATAAACTTCAGAAAATCACTGTTTCTCCACATCTTCATTTTCTTTTCATCCATGTTTTCCTCGTGGAGCGGTAAACCCCTTCCACGAAATGGAAAATGACTAGAGGTGGGGCGATATGACGAAAATATCATGTCACTATTCTCAAAGAAATTTCTACGATACACGATTTTGTTTTTTTTTTCGTTTTTTTTTCCCCCTTAAAGAAGCTACCAGCAAAACGGTATTGTTGCTTTTTTTTTTTTTTTTTTTTTTTTTTTAAATAAAAACCGTTCGATGATGTTCTGTTTAATGCCTACAAAAGTAATTCTTTTTAAATTAGAAATTTTTAAGAATTATATTTATGAGAACATATTGAAAAAGAGAAGAACATTAGAAAAAAAAATAGCTTCAAATCAGCTGCTTCCAGTCAGTTTAAAAAAAAAAAAAAAAAATTTAAATAAATAAATAAATAAATAAAAATATCATAGCTACATTATCTCAGAAAAGCGTATTTGGACAATTTATCACGATATCGTTATTGTATCATCGTATCGCCCAGCCCTGCTTTCACATTTAAATAAAAATAGATTTTATCATTCTGTTGTTCTGAACTCTTTATGGATTATGTAAATCCATATATATATATATATATATATATATATATATATATATATATATATATATATATATATATATATATTTTTTTTTTAATATAAAATAAAATAAAACATTTGGGGAAATGGTGAGTGGAGTTCTCAATCTAGAACAGTGTCTGTTTGTGTCTCTG
>CM075019.1:21773327-21815603 GCA_037576675.1 Pangasius sanitwongsei | reverse complement strand
GGTGGCAGAGAGCGCTGGTCATTCACTCCCCCCACCTACAATCCCTGCCGGACCCGAGACTTGAACCCACGACCTTCGGGTTCTCTAACCATTAGGCCATGACTGCCCACCCCTCGTAGCGTGTTTGATTTTTCTGGCTTGTTTGCTAGATTTGAGCAAGACACAGTTCAAGCGGGAATGCATAGTTTTGATAAAAGCACCATGGGAGGAATAAACAACATCAGCTGTGTGGTTGGTGAGAGCTTATGCAAGCTTTACCCAAGAGTATGATCTCTGGCATGTAAACGTCATAAAGTCAACAGTTATTTTTAGATTTCCTGGGGCTTTAAACAGAAAGGCTTAATTAGTAAGAATGCAGTAAGTGAGTTGCGCAAAATTTGAGGTTAGAAGTGGTGAGATTTATCATTACAGTGAGTCAGAGGGTGAAGGATGTTGACAGGAATTCCCTGGTTGCTGGTGAAAGTGATGACTCGCTGATCCCATCGGCACAGATGAATGGGATAGCAAAATCCCATAAGCTCTGAATGGTAAGATGAGAGCAGCCTCGGGGTGGTGACTGCAAAAGCACGGAGACCTTTGAGTTTCAGCCAAAATCAGCAGACCTGAATATCTCGGAGATCCTCTGTCTGAAGACATCAGTGATGTAAGGAGGCGCAAATCCATTAACGGTTTGAAAATTAAACAAATAAAAGAATCATGTCATAAACATTAGCAAAAGAGTCGTCCTTCCATGTGCAAAACCATCACAGTCCAGCAGTGACAGGCAGACGGACCAGTCACAACTAATCCAGAGCAAATATGTCAGAAACAAACAGGTCTGCTCAACAGAGCGTTCCAGAAGATGGACAAAAAAAAATTGAGTCCTTGTCATGCCATGTTAGCCAACCCATTCAGCCAATCACCAACCAGTCAACAAGGCAAAAAATAAGAATTAAAAAACCAACAGCAACAAAGAGACGTGCTAAATCAGAGCTTCTCTACCTTGAACCTCGAGAACCATCTACCTCGGTGGAACTATTCAATTTCTTAAAATGTGGGGTGGGGGGGGGCACTAAAATGCACAGAGCACTGATTGTCTGTTAGAGTCCAAACAAAAATTAAGGCGAAAAAAAAAATTCCAGACAGAAAACATCTAGTGAGATACAACAAAATTGGAGGATCTTGATATTTCCATTTCTTTTATTCCAGCGAATTGAAAAAAAATAAATGGCTAAATAGCAAATCTAGTTTTTTAAATCTTAACTGTCGCAGCTTCTGTAACATTGTGTTGTGGCCACATACACATACATTAATGTAAATTATTAAGCTGAAGGCCGTTCGTCGAGAAATATATATATATATACACACACACAGACTTTCATAGATTTTTAGAAAAATTTTATTTACTCTTTCTCTGGTCTGATTGATGGAGTGAAGACTTGGTAAAAACCTACAATAACGAGAGTTGAAAGATGAATGGACAGAGAAATATGTGTGTATTCTCTGCTTCAAATTCAAAACCAATGTCTCATCTGTTCTGAGTCAGAACAATGGTAACATAAAGCGGCAGTGAGAAACAAAACCACTTCATATCGTCTTACAAAAAAACCATGAACACTGTCATTAATGGTTAAGCGTTCAGCTGGAATTGTTGTCGCTGTTCAGTCGTGTTTGTTGCTTATTCACATTCTCCGTAGATCAAAATTTCGTGACATGATTCTGTCATGAAATTTTGTGAAATGTTCTCTAAACATTTCTATTTGGTCTCATGGAAGATTGGAATTATTAGTTGCTGGAAATGATTGTTTATGGAAATATGTGGAAGTTTCCTAAGCCTTCTTTAGCCTGGTTTATGCTTGACACGTGACTTTAGGTGTATCCGAAGAAACAGCAGCAACATGAGTGACAAAGTTCACACACACACTCGCCTGTGTATCTTATGTATCTTACATTTGGGGGATTAAAAGTGACATCCACTAGTCGGCTCGTCAGTGCCAAAACATCCCTGTTCATCAGGTTTTCAAGTGGAATTTTAACATATTTAATGATTTCATGCACAGCGACGTCAAACAAGCTTTTGTTTCTCTCAAAACTTTACGCCGTCATCGTGATTGTTGTCATGAGCTGCATTTCAAATCAAAAAGAATTATTAAAAGAAGTATTAACTAACTTAAAACCAAGTATAAGTCTGCCTTTAGTGTTGAATAAATCAGTAACCTGGGATAAGCAGATTGCAGATGCATTCGAAAACTTTGTTAGAAGAGGATATTATTCATAAGTTTGTCTGTTTCCCAGTCGGTATTAATACACTTTGCTAGCTAACCAGCTTGCCCTGCATTATTATTATTATTATTTCTGGGACTGGGCAGCGCACTGGAACTTGTTCTTGCCCAGTGGCCTTGCTAATAAATTTATATTTTGTCCGCTCTTGCTTTGCTCGCTGTAGTTGTTCAATGCTCTAGTGATTCACACCCGAATCGACTTCAGCGTCCTATCACGAGCAGGTCGCAGATTGGATCAGGGAAAAGACGACAGACTGCGTCGTATATCAACACGGCTTTACAGATTCCTCCAGCTTTCCACCAGAAGCCTGTAGGAGCTGGTTTAAATCACGTCAATGAGATCACGCTAAGCGATCCCAACTAGCGACCCTTCACTGCTCGCCACATTAAGAAGTCTGAAAAAGAATATATAAATATAAATTAAGTAAAATCAGAGATAAATCTGTGGAGCGTGAGGATGACTAGCACTGGTCTGGAGATGTTTTGTGGAGCTGTCACTCCACGTAAACGGAAAGAGCTGTAGGGAGTTTGTGATTAATATAGTTCATTATGTTCTGAGGGATGGGAGAGGTTGGAGGCGCTTCGGGCTTCATTTCTTCACAGTTTTGGGTCCGGGGCGCCCCCCCACCAGCCTCCCCCCCCCGCGCCCCCCCTTTGGCGACTCCCTCTAACCAAAGCCATGCTGCGTCTGTGAGTCTTGGTGGCCGCATTTTTTGTACCCCTCTGAAATTGCTCGGCGCAAGAGAAACCATATGTGCACTGTAAAAGCGGGCGCATTTGAACTGTGCTGTAGACTGGCCATCATAAGAAATCGTTTTAATACTCTCTCAGGGTCGGCTTTAAAGAAAACACGCCGCAGCAGCGAGAGCCTCTTCCTCTGGACCCGGCTCCCCCCCGCATGCAGGCCCCCTGAGCCGAGGCCGGAGCCGGGGCTGGAGCTGGCACGCCGGCTCGGAGTCATAAAAATACATAACGCAAGAGCCGGAGTGAATATTGGGAAAGAGAAATGCAGACTTTTTTTTTTTTTTTTCCTCAATACGTTCCAGCCACGCTAATCCCGGAGTTATGTCGAAATTCTCTCTGCACTTTCCACCACCATTCGGCTGCCAAGATGTTTTGTGTAACTTGTTAGCGTTACACGTTTTCAGACTTTATTTTTAAATAAATAGGGATCAGATACAATAAAATTTTGGGTTAGCATAAAGGGAAAGTGCAGTTTAGGTTCTTCGTCTTTGGCTCCATGCGAAGGATTGGCCTGTGCTACTGAATGTTGACTTCCTTGCTGAGACTGTCACAGCGTAAAATAAGTAGGAGAAGAAGGACGAGAAGCAGAAGAAGAAAAACTTTATTTATGTAGCATGTTTCATACACTGAAAATTAAAGGTGAGAAGTGAGGAAAAAAAAGGTAGGCGAAAATAAAGAAGTGAAATAGGCGAATAATAAAAATGCAACAGATAAGTGATGGAAAAAAAATCTGAAATATGAAAAATACTTTTTAAAAATTACAATTAAATAAAACTAAAGCACATTATAAAATTTAAGTTAATGCTAAAATTAGCTATATTTTTAAAATTTATTTATTTATTTATTTATTTGACAGGATCAGGAAACTGCGACTTCCATGTTTCGTCAGACAGTAAACAGGAACTACTTGCATGTAGGAACTAAAGTTGTGAGTGGGGAGCTGAAGAAACGTCAGACCACGCACGCTATCGGATTGCTCCAAGGAATCATTCGAGACAATCGTTTGGATTTGTCACTTTACCGCATTGTAACTAATTAGCATAGAAGTGAGAAATTTAGATTCTAATGTCAGCGTCGCCACCAATGAAGTGGTAAAGACGCCGTGGCACGACGAGGATTTCATATATAGGTGCATCTCTGTTAAATGAGCGTGTGTGTGTCTTTCAGGAGCTGACTCCATTAAGAAGTACTGGAGCCGTTACTATCAGGGCTCTCAGGGTGTGGTGTTTGTGTTAGACAGCGCCTCATCTGATGAGGATCTGGAGGCGGCGCGCACGGAGCTGCACTCGGCCCTGCAGCACCCACAGCTCTGCACCTTGCCATTCCTCATCCTCGCCAACCAGCAGGACAAACCAGCTGCACGCTCTGTCCACGAGGTACATACACACACACACACGCAGCAGCATCAGCGTGTATATATGATATACAAGAAATGATGGACACTGTGGGGTGTGACATCACACTTTCTCAAAAGGTAGACAATGTGAATGTGGCATCTCACACGCACACACACACACAGATTTCGTATGAGCAGGGTGTATATATGATATACAGGAAGTGATGGACACTGTGGGGGTGTGACATCACTAAAACCCACACAGCTTATACATAAACAAGGGCTGCACACTGAGTGTGACATCACACACACACACACACACACACACACAGGTTTCAGGGTGTATATATTATAAACAGGAAGTGATGGACATTATGGGGGTGTTACATCACACACACTGCTTGTACATAGACAAAAGCTAGACACTGTGAATGTGACATCTCTCTCTCTCTCACACACACACACACACACACACACACTGCTTAAACATACATAAAAGCTAGACAGTGTGAATATGACATCACACACGCTGCATACACACACAGATACATGGACAGAGACACAGAGAGAGCGAGAGAGATGCACACACACACACAAACACACAAACACAAATGCACAGAAGATCATGAGTTCAAATCCCAGCTCTTAAACACGGCTCTTTACCGTCTCTGGTCCGGGGTGCTGTATGACTGTCGACCCTGCGCTCCGATCCTGCTTCAGAACAAGCGAGGAAAAGAAGGTTACTGTACTGTACTCATGTGTGTGACCGGTTTTCTTTCTTAAGCTGCGTATTTTCAATAGAATACACCTCTAAAGGGCTGTAAAATGTTATCATCATCAGCCAGCACTCTGGATACCAGCCCTGTGCCGCCGTCTTTAAGGAATTAACTTGTTTGCAAACACTGAGAGATCTCACAGCACCAGGGGGATTCCCCACCGTCCCTCAATCTACAAGTCTCTTGGCTTTTTTCGCTATTCACATCGTGATAAAAACAATGCAGCATTGTCTTGGAGAAATTACAGCATGAGCAGGATTATCCCGTTTTCTCATTCCGTGCCGTAACACTTAATTTATGTCTTCGTGTTGTTATATTCCTGTCGCAGCTGTCTTAATAAATGTCAGGTTTGATAGCGGATCCGAAACACACACGATGACACTCGAAACTAATATTAAAATTGTGTCTTAGTACAAATGAACAGTTGGAATGTGCGGTATTTTTCTCCTGTTTCAGATTTTAATATAACAGCCTCCTTTTTGGGATTACTCAGAGCCCGTGTGTTTATTTCTGCATGTGTGTGTAGTTTGAATCATAGCTGAGTTGAGCAGCAGAAAGCTGGAGTGTTGAAGTGTAAGTATGTACACATGCTTGCTCTCTCTCTCTCTCTCTCTCTCTCTCTCTCTCTCTCATATACATACACACACACACACACACACACACACACGCTTACACACAAGCACATCTGTTTTCTGTGGCGGTGGTGAAATTGGCCTGCGGGCTGCAGGATACAAGCCAATACACCGAGTGCTAATTAACTAGCCATGAAGTGATCCTGAGTGAGCAGTAAATATCAGGCTTTGGAGAATAACACATCCCAGTTCACTCGTGGATGTCAGAGTGAGGCTCTCGCAGTTGGCTGCCCCTTTTCTCGCTCCCTACTGTAGATACGGCTGCCCTTTTTTCTGTTTAAACCTAAGCAAAGGGTTGAACTGAATGCCATCATTTTAATTTACAACAGGCCACAATGCAGCGTTATTCACTATTGCGCAATGTTTAAGTTTGAACTTTAATAAACAAAAAAGTCACTGGGAATGACAGGCACATGAGCTATGCCTCCTTCACTGTGACTGATGGACACAGAAGCCACACCTCCTTTAATTGGACTGGCAGGTACAGAGGCCACACCTCCTTCAATGGGAATGACAGGCACTGAAGCCATGCCTCCTTTACGTGGACTGTTTTTCACAGAGGCTACTGATCTTTTCTTTGCACTGTAGGGCACAGAGACCACACCTCCTTCACAGGAACTGACCTGCACAGAGACCACACCCCCTTCTCTGGGAATGACGGGCACTCTAACCATGCTTCCTCAACTTCGAGTGACTTTTACAGAGGCCACTCCTCTTTTCTTTGGACTGAAGGGCACAGAGGCCACACCTCCTTCACTTGAACCAGTAGGCAGGGACCAGAGACCTTTACTTGAACTGATGCCTCCTTTACAGTGACTGACCTGTGGAAAGACACAAAGGCCACACCTTCTTCCCTCAGACTGACTGGTGCACAGGCTACACCACCTATGTTGGGATAGACTGGCTCTGAGACCATGCCTCCATCACTGGGACATGTGGGCAGAGATGCCATGCCTTGTTTACTTGGACTGACATTCACAGAGGCTGCACTGCCTTTACTTGGATAGATCGTCACATAGGCCACGCCTCCTTCACTGCTACAGATGGGCACAGAGGCTGCTCCTCTTTTATTAAGACTTATAGCTAATAAGGCCACACCTCCTTCACAGCGACTAACAGTTACAGAGGCCACACCTCCTTTACTTGGACTGACTTCACAGAGGCCATTCCTCTTTCCCTTGCACTGATGGGCACAAAGGCCACACCTCCTTTTCTGAGACTGATGGCTACTATGGTCACATGACCTTCACTGTGTTTGAAAGATAAATAATCCATGCCTCCATCACTGGGACTGGTGGACACGGAGGCCATGCTTCGTTTGCTGGGATTGACCGGCACAGAGGCCACGCCTCCTTCATCGTAAAGGGAACAAAGTTGCTATTGAGTTTCATTTGATACTGATTCAATTTTGTTTATTCATATTCTGAATATTGAGATATCACCTTCTTTTAAAATCAATAAACCCTAGTTTAAAATCAATACACCCTAGTCCCTAATCAATGCACCATAGGTTTAGCATGTTTAAGATGAAAACCTAGCAGTCCCAGTTTGATTGACGGGTGTCTGTGCCATTGGTTTGATTTTACTATGGCTGGGTCTTGCCTACTTGCTACAGGCATCAGGAAAAAAACTCCACTTGCTGTATTAGCAGATTTGTGGAACATATTCCTGAAACATAATCCTCCCTCAGTTTTCTTTTTTTTTTTTTTTAATCTCACCGGAGACCCCTCCAACCCCAACCCCAACTCACTCAAATATTTCATGTTTGCGATTCGCTCTCAGCAGGGAGTAGTGCGATATCAGATGGAGAGATCTCACACATTGCATGGCCACATCAGAAATGGCTCAGGGTTGTGGTCAGCGAGCCAGCACTACTCGATACTTAGAGATGGTAGATAGTGATGGATCGCGTGTCTAGCCCTGGGGACCATCTGATACTGGTCTGATTCCGGCGTGCGAGACGGGCCCGCAGGACCACAGTTTCTGGAGTGGATGTCTTTTCTGCTTGCCTTTATTTTGACGAGTTAACCTAAAGTTAGGACATGTAAGTCACGTAAGGCCAGAGAAGGGAGAGCTGTCAGTAGATCTCCTCCACTTTCCATATCTAAGTCCATATCTCAGAGTGGAAATGGAAGCACATTGTTTTCACTTTTTTTTGTCAGTCATGATTACATTAGTTTTAGTTGGAGTACAACATACAGTATACTTGTTGGAATCACACAGATATGAGGAAATACGTGTAAGGAAGTATAACTTTGTATTCATATCGTGTATTGCTAATTTGGATAGACGTGGGCCAGTTCTTTCCTAGTCATCATGAAAGTTTTTTTTTTTTTTTTTTTTTTTACTGGACCAACTTGGACAAACTTACTTTGATTGGAAAATTGATTGAACCACCTCTCAGGATCACTTATTACCACAGGTCTAGGTTCAATATTTATGACTGAAGGTCATGTCCATTTAGTCCTGTCTTCTCATCATTCTCATCATCAAAAGAATTGATGCATTTCAGTAGGTTACTGGGATCTCGAAAATAGCTAAAACACATCTGCCTTGTTCACAAAATGTTAGCTTATTGCTGTATGGAATACATGGTTCTTCCCCAGAAAAGAGTGAGATGTTCCCTTCATGTGAGAACGGAGATCTTGCCCCTGGTGGGGCAACTATCTTGGGATATGATTGAAAAGCGTGAAATTGACAAACGAATTGGGTCAGCAACAACGGTGATACAGTCTCTGTACCAGTCTGTGGTGGTGAAACAGGAGCTCAGTTTGTGGACAAAGCCCTGTTTCCTGGTCAATCTTCATCCCTATCTTCAGATATGGTCACAATCTGTGAGTGGTTACTAAAAGAATAAGGCAAGTACAGCCAACAGAAATGAGATTCTCCCACGGGGTTACTTGACAACCTGGGAGAACCTCAGAGTAAAGCCGCTGCTCCTTCATATTGAGGTTGAGGTGGCTTGGGCACCTTAGAAGGATGTCCCCTGGTCAGCTTCTGGTAAAGATTTATCAGGGGCATTCTACTGGATGGAAATAATATGTCTCATAATTGGCTTGGGAATGTCTGGGGTTCCCCTGAGAAGTGTTGGAATCTGTAGTCTGTGCTAGAGAAATCTAGATGGAAAGTCTGGAAGTGAAAGGAAAATGAATGGAAAACAAGTAGAACTCAATACCAATGGCATCGACATGGCTGCCTCTGCCGACATGTCTAGTTCTCCTCCTTAAAATATACCTAAAACATGAAGGAGGCTATTGATAAAAGACTATTTCAGACATTTGACCTTGCTGTAACTTAACCTTCCAAAATCTACTCAGTTCATCTGCAAGTTACAGGTGATAATTCCATATAAATCCTACAAACATTCAACCATTTACGCTTGAGATATCTCGCTAACCAGAATCTCAGACAGACGCACACGGACCGCACACAACACAGTGTCATAAAAATGACAGAAGCATAAAAATGCATTTACAATTTTAATATTAATAAACAATAACAAGACCATGGGGTGTTGTCTTTTTGTGTAGCAGTCTTCAGTCTTGAGATTGATTTCTTCAAAAGGAAATGGTCTTTTAGGAAAGGCAAGGAAATGTTACTAGGAGATGAGCCGGCCCGTTTGTGCTGAAACTTTGTCCTGGCCTTCTATTTGTCGCTACTCTAAGTTGTCTCAATTACCAGTCGGCACGTTCAGTCTGGGTGCTCTGTATGTAAGCCGGCAGTCTGTGTGTGAGTGTGTGTGTGTGTGTGTGTGTGTGTGTCTGCGGTCATTTGACTGCGAGTCTGGCTGGCTGCTGAAGCTCACTACGGACAGGCTGAATTTACATGATCATCTTTTATTGCTGTCTGGAGGTCAGGAGAGGACAAGAGAATAGAAAAAGACCAGAGACAGCGATTCTTTTATTCAGAGAGGTCCTGGCCTTGGACCACGCTTTATAGCCTGTATAACAAAGACAGAAATCTTATACGTTAAATATATTTATACCGTAATAATGTTGAATTCTTGAATCTAATTGGTCAGAAGGTGCTGATTAATGCACTCATTCTAATGCGTTATCATTTGTATAGTAACAGTTCGTTCACAGGGACTTGACCTGCTCCACGTAAATGGATTAAAAAATGTGTAATTGATCATACGGTGAAGTTTTGCATAAGGAGACATTTATTTAACGTTTGTGGAAGGAGCCCCATTGGCAGTGAAGGAGCCTTGTGACAGTCAGCAAGATGGAGTTATTTACTCTGTGTGGGCTCTTGGTAATGAGCTGTGTTTTCTTTTCTTATTAACTTCAAGAAGGAGGGGATAAAAAAGGAGAGTGACTTTATAGCTGCTATAACCTAAGTGAAAACAGGAACTAACTTCATTCACAGATGTTCCCCAACGTTAAATGTAACTCTAAATGGATAAAAAGTACAACATGTCATTCTGTAATAAATAAAAACTGTGAGTATAAGAGGAACAACTGTTGCTCCACTTCATCACACAACCCCATCATTGATTATTTTCCTCTAACAGCACGACATGGAGTTTTATAATTCTTACATTTATCTTGTAAATGGTTTAAATAAGAGCAATGTTTATTATCGAGTTGGAAGAGATGAACACGAGAAGACCTTATCTTGAAGAAGAAGAGGCCATCCTGTTAAAGTATGACAGCTTTTCATCACCCCTCAAGCACGGCTTATCCAAAGCAGGAGTGATGGAGTAGAACTGGATTTATTCTCTGCTTTTTCTGTCTGCCATCAGACTCGGCTGATTAGCCGTGGTGTTTTACCAGAACATTGGCAGGACAGTAAGTTTGGAAGCAGAGCTTCAGTAATGCCATCATCTTCTGCATGCTGTAACGTGCAACCGTGCAGATGATTCTGACTCTGATTAAATGCCACAGATAGCTGAGCAGAAGAGAAACGTTCTCATGATTGTTGTTGCTGGAAGGTTGAAGACATGTAGTTTGGAGTTTGTTGGAAAAGACGAATTACAGCAGAGTTTTTACTGTGCTGTACGACGAACTGTTGCGTCTGATTAATCTCTGTACTCACATAATATGCCAAAATATTAGGATTATAGTTGTTATATAAATTTATACCACAGGGCGTTTGAATTCTGGATTTTGATTGGTCAGAAGGTGTTGATTAATTTTCTCTGAGAGCAGCTCTGACAGTAGCGTAGGTTTATATTAATGTATGGTGGACGCTCCACATAAACAGATTACAAAACCTTTGTATTGGTTGATATGGTGATGTTTTCTGTAAGGAGATGTTTGTTTATTTAACATTTATGGAATGAGTCAGCACTTTAGAACAGTCAGAGATAAAGCTGTAACTTTGTTTTCCAGCATCTTCAGGACAAAAGAATTTATGCTTTGTGGTATAAGCTCTGTTTTTTTTTTTTTTTTTTGTCTTATCAAGAGAGAAATAAGAGAGGCTGGTGAGGGAACAACGTTCCACAACATTAAATGTAACTATAAAAGGACAAAAAGTACGACCTGTCATTCTTTAATTAATGAAAATTGTAATCGTTGGCAAATTGCTGTGGTGTAAAAGGAATAAAACACTTGCTCTTTATAGGAAGAGAATCAGCTTCAAGGTAGTTACAGTCACTTTGCTCATTCACTTTTCCCTGTTGTTGATTATTTTCCTATAACAGCACAGCACAGAGTGTTTTATTCCGTACATATACGCTCCGATTTCTTCTGCTAATTATGTGTTGCGCATTGGACATGCAGAGGCTTTTTACTGTGAGTATATTCGGTGGTACTCTTTTGGTCCGACTAAGACATTAAATTTAGAATGGCTAGTTTGTGTTTGCTTGGTGAAGTGATTTTGAGATCACTCATAAGGTTAGGTGTGAAAGCGTTTCGCAGTACTTCCTCTCCCTCACTGCTGGTCACTGTCTTTAGAGCTGGTGTGAAGATGTGAGCATGTGTGAACAATGTGGGATATTAGGAATGCCTCACAAGGGAACGATTGCATTAAAAGTGAATAAAGCAACGCATTCTGGGCCTCAACAACCACATGAAAAATAACTTCTAATGGCTTCTCTCTGAGAAAAGATCACCCACAGCCCAGCTTGAGTGTGCTCCAAGGGACGGCTTTAATTTCCAAAAGGCCCGCTGAGAGTTGTGGTTAGTCTATTAATATTCATGATGGAACTGCAAATGTGTTTTTGTAGCTTTGCAAAATGGAAGAGAATTACTGTCCACATACGGGCCTCCGAATAAAGAAAGAAATGTCTCGCTGAATCAGGGATGGACAGATTGACGGTTGGATAGATAGATAGACAAATAAATGGATAGATAGGTTGGTAGATGGCTGGGTGATTGGATAGGTGGATGGATAGACAGATAGATGGTTGGACAAATGGATGGATGGTTGGACGGATAGATGTGATTTATTTTTCCAAACAAAAGAAAGAAATGTGTTTTTTTTTTTTTTTTTGACTGTTCATCTTGCAAGATCTGCAAACTGTTTGAATTTTTTTCTTTATAAACCTGTACAAATCCTGGATCGATGGAAATCTTTTGTAAACGTATCTAGCGTGACTTTCACACCAAGCTTTTATTAGGACGGGAGTGTGATTGAAGAGTGTGTGTGTCTGTGTGGATGACGGAGCAGACGGAGATGCTGATAGCCGCCGTGTGAATTCAGTCCGAGTCTCCTCCTTCATCTTCAGCGCTGGTGGTCAGACTGCACTCTGACGACCCAAACAACAGACTCGTTTGTTGTTTTCCCCTGGGGGCTCGGAATCCGCTCAGCCGACATTGGCATGGTTTCCTGCTCTGGGTGCCAAGGCCAGTGACTGATCAGCAGGATACACACACACACACACACGTATTCACTCTCCACTGTCTGGGTGTCTGTCTGGCTCTGCAGCCTTTCCTCCATCTCTCATGACATTTGCTATGGAGAAAAAAAAAAAAAAGATCAATGCCGCCTCTTTTCTTTTCACGCTCACTCTCTCAGGTTTCTTTAAGTGTACAAAATAAGCGCTCTGGGTTATTTCCTGTTTCATTTGGAAACTTCAAAGTGGAGGTTGCTTAGCTGCTGTGTCGTTTCAACCACATGTTCACATGCCACACCAGCAGCAATATCATTTACACTGTTGTGTTAACCTTCACGCATTCTGCGTAGGACCGCCACATTTTTTACAGGGTATACTACGAGTTATAACTCAACAATACAGCAAAGGTCTAGTTTTTCCTAAATAAAAAATGGCAGATGAACCAATCAGTATCTGGAATGATTGACAGTTGCATAGGTGTTGCCTATTCCCTGATATTAACCGATACCCCTCAGGAAGCCCTGCCCCTTTCCCCCCTTTTTATAGAAGTAATCTTTGGGCTGGTTCTGTTGTCTCGGTTACATTTTTTCAACTGAATGATTTGTGACACAGCGTCCCTGCTTTCTGCCATGGTAAATGGAGAAAGTTTGAGTTTATTAATGTGAAATCTGACAGAAGAATCTGATATAGCTAACATTACCAGTTACTAAAAATTACCAGTTACCGTAAAATCCCGTATGTACACGTACGCCAGTTTCTACTGCAGACAAGTGATGTGTAAAACAGCGATATCGATAATATACTGAGTTTTTACCCCTCAGATATTATGCCTTCTGGGTTTGCATGTATTGAAACCTCATCCTTGTCCTGAAGGAAAGGTCCTTGATGTATAGGCACTCTAACGCCTAGGGGTCTCGGTAACTAAGGACCCAGCATCTGAAACTCTACACTGTGGACTCTCAGTCTCTGGGGTAATTTACCATCACCGTCTGCTCCTTTTTGCCTTGTGGAAGTTGGTGGTGGAGGTGGTGTGCTCCATGATATCTTTTAAAAGGATTCTGATCCCTGCTTCTCACACACACACGCACATATGCAGGCACAACCCTGTGACCTTGCTCCCCCGTGACCGATAGCGCTGGGTTGTGATTTAGAGCAATAATAAAATTACCACGTCTCTGGAAGTAGACAGGGCACCCGCAACATCTGGCTCTAATAGAGTTATGAGTGATGGAGATAGATGCCCAACACTAACTCGTGAGGCCGCAGAGTAGGAGGCTCCGTGAAGCACGGACTGACCTGTTTTCCGCTCTGTCTTTGCCATGATGTCGGCTTTACCAAAGCTGTGGATTGTTGTCTTACAACTTTGGACAGTTCTCATGTTTAAATTCTGTTCATAGGGGTTGCTGTCATGTGCTAACAATGAGCTAACTCCTCGTACTCGTCTCGTAGGGCAGTGGTTGCTCAGAGATTAAGGCATTGGGCTGCTGATTGTAAGGTTGTGAGTTCAAATCCCAGCAGCACCGAGCAAATCAGCAAACCCTCAATGCTTGGTGTCAGTGCTCAGTGCTTGCTGAACTGAAGTGCTCTCTCTGATGTGTTTAAGTATCATTCAGTATTAGTACTTCGATCAGTATTAGTATTGATGCAGCCTCACAGTATTTACCTAAAAGACGGAATCCACATGGCCAGCAGCACTGATTTCTTCTCCTCCTCCCATCCCACAGGCCATGTCTTAAGCAGCATCACATTTTTGGATTTTCTCTCTAATTGCCAATAAAGTCCATTACACCACACAATGCACTGCAATCACTTGCCCATTTTTAAACAAAAGCTACACCACGTAATGAGCTTTATGTAACTTTATATAACTTGTTGACTACATTGGACTCCACATTGTCCAAACATTCTGAGAAAAACCTGGAAAACTGCTCATTGCCATCAGGCGCCATCTATTGAAGAATGTCTCTCAGGAAGTTGGAATTCTTCTCTCTCGCCTGTCGTGAAAGCTGCGTTTGAGACAAGCAGACAAAGGCCATGTTGTGTTGTGAAGGAGGGTGAACTGTGACAGGACTGTCTGTCTGGCCCAGAGAGAAAGCGAGCCGACCCAGACGCTATTGTTCGCCCGTGGCGGGCAGCCTGACTCGGCCATTCTGCGCAGAGTGAGAGAGGTCATCGTTCGAACCATGTGGATTGGCTCTGCCTGTGCTGTGGCTGCGGTGCCCAGAACCACCCGCATAGATGCCGGGTGGACCTGTGGCCTAAAATAATGACAAAAAAGTGGAAAAAGCTAGAAGTGAGTAAGCCAATGTGCATGAGACTTTGAAATCGAGTGAATTTAAAAAGTTACTGTTGCTGACCTGTAGTCAGTTGCCAAGACATAAAAGCGTGTGAATCCAAACTCATGCTACCCTTATGACAACTGGGAACTTTGGGAACTTTGGATTTTCTGACACTGAGGTATCTACTGTCCATTTTAGAATATTCAGCCAACCTCAACTGATTGAGGTTTGAACATTCAAAGGAGCACTTATCTGGTTTGGGTGTGAGTAAAAACAGTCTTAAATAGCTTTTTAAAAATGCAAGAATTGATAGTGGTTGTAGGATGTAGGCTACAGTATTTCTGTGTTAATAGTCTTGGGAGGGAAAAAATATCCTTTACAAATAGAAACTTGTCTGCTTAGGAGATATAAAATTCTACTACTACTTGTTCTTTTTTTTGCACCATGTTGAAATGGCGCCATGAAATTACAACTTGCAAGACTCTGAGCTTCCCAGAAAGTATGAATTGAAAGTTCAACAACAATTCAAATGGATTTTTATGAAAAGCTGGAAGTGGCAGCACAGTGTGTCTTCTCACAGCTCCATGGTTCCCGGTTTAATCCTGACCTCTGGTTACTGTGAGTTTCTGTGCCTGTTCTCCCCATGTTTGTGTGGGTTTCCTCTGGATTCTCCGGTTATTCCTCCCATCTTTGAAAAACATTCCAGTCGGTTGATTAGCCATGTTAAATTGTCCCTGTGTGTGAACATATGTGGCATATATTCCCTCCTCATGCCTGGAGTTCCCTAAGCTCTGGATCGAGCACAATTGTGACCATGATAATGTACTTACAAAAAAAAAAAAAAAAGACTGCAGAGTTTGGTGAAAATCTTGCATAAAATTCTTTAACCTTCCGATGATCAAAAGGTCCTTGTGTATCGAGTCATTTTAAAACGTACAATTCACAAATAAAAACTCGCCTGCTTAGGAGGCTTAAAACACTACTATTTCTTGTTTCTTTATTTGCACTATGGACGGCACTAGGCTCGTCAGATATAACAATTTAGCATCTCTACATGGTATAACACTGCCACAATGTCCAATGTTACTCTCATTATATTATATTACCGTTCCTGCCAATCTTTACGCATTTTGCATAGGAGCTGCACAATTTGACGTCAGAGTGTGCAAGTATGAGTTATCAATTAAAAAATGTGCCCCCAATGATCTGAGGCAATCAAATCTGGTTTCGAATATGGAACGATTGGCACAGGCGTTTTAAGCTCTTATATTAACCAACACAGCCTGGAAACCCCGCCCGCTTTCCCGATTTTGCGTACTTTCAAGGGCTTTCAAGACTAACATTGAGATGGCGTCATGGAACTGGCGTTAGATGTCCGAAAAATCAGTGCCTTTAGGGGAGAGAAGGGAATTACAAGTTAAAGAACCATTCAGATGTACTATATGATCAAAAGTATGTGGACACCTGACCATCACACCCATATGTGGTTCTTCTCCAAACTGCTGCCATAAAGTTGGAAGACCACAATTGTATAGAATGTCTTTGTATGCTGTAGCATTACAGTTTCCCTTCACTGGAGTTAAGGCCTCCTCGCCTGACCTCACTAATGCCCTTGTGGCTGAATGAACACAAATCCCCATAGCCACGCTCCAAAATGTAGTGGAAAGCCTTCCCAGAAGAGTGGAGCTCATTATAACAGCAAAGCAGGGACTAAATCTGGAATACAAGTCACTTCACTTCACTTCTTCACAATATTCAAAAAGCACATACGGGTGTGATGATCAGGTGTCCACGAACTTTTTGGCCTTGCAATATATGATGGTGTGCTGGAGAGAGCCTGTTTAGGGCCAATTGGCAGACATGGGTTTGTGCTCTGAGCTGTTCTTGGTCATACTTCAGGTCATAAGTAGCTCAGCCTGCAATCTGCACATTGCAGCTTCCTTCAGGAAGAAGTTGGACCCCAGGCTTGGATGGAGAATCCCACACTGTTACCTGTCGGTTTCATTAACCTTTTAACGTCAGGTGTTTTTCCAAATGAATGATAGCAACTGCTTCCTCCAGACATGATCTGAAAAACTGGATTGCATGTCCCATTTGAGACTTCCCAGCTTCTTTAAATGCATCACAGCCCGTGTGGGCAGCTATCACTCTGGTCAATTAGATGTATTTAAACTAATTTAATTTACATGTCTTAGGAGCATGTCTAAATAGCAGGAGTTTGGATGTGTCTGTCTACGTGTCTGAAAACACGTCAGGTTATATTTTTGTGAGCATGCGAAACGGAGCAAGAGAGAAACTGGGTCAGTATGTAAGGAATTCTTTCCCAAAAATGCCAATGTTGCAACAAATCTGTGGCGTCTTCCAGGAGTAAGTTGGAGTCCTGAAAATCGGATCGTGCTAACTCATGCCACTAGCTTCCGTTCATATATGTCGAAATTAACAATTCTGTCTGAAGTGCACAGAAACGTTTTAGCCACATGGATGTAGCTTGTAGGAGTGTTATGTGAAGCATGTGGCTCCAGGCTCTGTGAAGTGTAGGAAAAGGTATGTGAAAATCCAGTCGACTTTCCCCATAATATGTTTTTAATGTTCTGGGACGAGGGCCTTGAATAACTGTCTGAATGAGTTATGAACGTTCCAGACATCACTGTAACTCAAACACTTTGTTATGTAACAGCACACTATCATGCATCATGCTGGTATTACTTATCACTGCTTTGTGGAGGTTTTGTTTTTTCTCAGTCAAAGAAGAAGGTAGTTCCAGGTAACCTTGATGTTGACCCCTGATAAGCCTGATGGTCCTGACAATGTTTAGTGCTTTTCCGTATTGATGTATGTATTTCGAATTTATAACTGGATATCTCCTTCCCCATGGTCATAGCCATTACCTACGGCTAGCATTGTTTGTAATGTCTTCATTTACAGAACTTACAACAGGAAAAGCGTTTTCCTGTTGTTTCTCAATATGACTGTTTTTATTCATTGAAAGCCAGTCCACATGTAAATCTGATACTCTGCTGGCTGAACGAGCCAAACTATATTGCGCTGAAAGCAGGAAATCAAGCTGACTTGAATACAACTCTCTCTGGATCTGGTTTTCGTTATCTCTGACCTTTCGTTCGCCTGGACTCTATCTTAACTATGTTTTTCAAAACTGTTAACAATTTCTTGGCTATGAAAAATTGCACTGACATTTTTTCTCGTTGACTACAATGTTAAGCCATACAGAATGTAGAAGCTTTAGAAGGCTTGATCGTGCCATTAGTTTTCATATAATACAATGATGTATTATTTCAACATTCTCCTTTTTTTAGTGCATGTACACATGTATATCTGTTGTTGAGAAATCCATCATGTATACAAGGAACATAAACAATGAAAACCCTAAAAAAAAAAAAAAAAAACTAGATATGTTCATCTAGAAAAGCTCTTGTAAACCAGTTTATACCACAGCAGTGTTGAATTCTGGTTTCTGACAGGTTTATATTAATGCGCTCGTTCCAATATGTTATCGTTTCTATAGTAACAGCTCGTTCACAGGGACTTGTATACTGGACGCTCCACAAATGGATTAAAAAAATTTGTGGTCTAACATAGAAAAACCTGTACTTGTTGATGTGATGAAGTTTACAGTTAGGAGATATTTAACATTTATGGAAGAAGCGCTTTGTAATGAACAAATTTCCCCGAAAATCTTCAAGACAGAGGAGTTTACGCTTTGCCGGTCGTCTGTACCATGACAAGCTGTGTTTTTGTTTTCTTTAATTTCGAGAGAGGAAAATAAAATGCTGGTGAGGGAACGACTGTTTATAGCTGCTGTAACATAAGTGATAACAGAAACTTGTTTCATGGATGTTCCACAACATTAAATGCAGCTATTAAATGTATGATGTCCTAATAAATCCAGTTGTAATAATTGGCAAATTGTTGTGTATAAAAGGAAAAAAAAAAACACTTCAGGAAAGGAAAATAATCCCTTTCTGGGTTTTGTAAAAGTAGCTATGCTTCATATCTAGTGCATCACACCACCCCAGCGTGGATTATTTTCCTATAACAGCATGCCCTCAAGTGTTTTATTCCTTACTTACACAGCTTTCATGGGCAGAATTTAAGACACCTGTACTGACATTGGTGTCGAGCAGAGAATCACATTCGGAGTCTGCTGTGTGAGGAAATCACTTTTAGCTACAAGATTTTTAGACATCAGAGGATAATGCATAGCTAACCACATACCTATTGATATTGTATTGATTATAACCCTGCCCCTTTTTTACATTTGCACCGCTCTTTGCCAGATCATCGCCTGCAACCAAGAAATTGGCAAAGATATTCAACGCTACAATTTGATACCCTATTTTTGCGCTTGCACCATAGGGGCCTTAATCGAATATGCATTTCTCCATGGTTTCCATGTGGTTAAATTCTAAATGGGTTTGGCTGCAGGAAATATTGTCTTAAACAAGACTTGTAATGTAGAGGCTTTAGAATAAGAGTTCCAACTGTTACATCCTGCAGGGATTTTAAAAAATGTAGAGCATAAGTTCACGGACTTCTCGGCACTCTTCAATTAGTGTCTTAAATGTCCCAATGCAGATTGAGATGCTCCTATGCCAGTGGTTAGGCAATAGTTCCATGGACGGGAAACGTATGAGAAAACATATAGTCACTCTGCTTGGCTAGCACATTTTTGTTTTGAAACATGAACACGATTTTGTCCAAAGCTCCAACTCATGAGTTGCTTCATCAGGAATGTTGCTCCTCCGAGAATTCCCCAGCAACGGACCTTTTTGCAGCTCTTCATGAAATATTGTTCCGTGTATGTAAATGAAGAACTCCAGGATTTGAGTAGTTGTGGACAGCTTTGTGGTTTGCCTTGAAACGAGTCTTAACACGCACTCAAGCCACAGGAATACAGCTAGCCATACCACAAGCTACGTAGGATCTCTTGATTTCCAGCCTAATGGTTTTGTTTAGGAATACGTCGATACCGTTTATTTTCAGGCCTAATACGTTTGCGCGTGCACTCTTCTGGTATTTGTCAATACCAGTCCCAATACTGATACTGAAATGAGTTACCTACTTAGTATTAATCAGTCAGTGACATCACATTGATGAACATTTTATTGAGCTCTGTTTGTTTCCCTGGTTTAAATAGTGGCCATGAATATCACATACAGTGCGTTAGCTAGCTACATAAATTAGCTTGGAGCAAATAGGATTGCTGTGCAGAAGACCGGGTTATGTTTCAGTTCTGTTGTCATTGCTTTTAGCGGATGTTTGCTGCAGTGTTTATTGCTGCTAGCGAAGAACTCTTCATGCTGAGTTTTATGATTATGATGTTTTATCAGGTTAGTTGCATTGTGGGGAAAATGCGGTAGTTTCTCCTGTTGATTCCTCTTGTTGAGAGTTTGCAGTCTGCTTTGCTTTGATTTCCATCATTAATCATGAAACGCATTCAGATCGCTGTCAATTCTTGTTAGTGTGATAGTGTACACTAGGATTAAATCACGTAGTACCGCCTGGTATCTGATGTTGGTATCAGAGCATTTTTATGAGTAAATAAGCACAGTATTGGGTGGAAATCTTTATACCAGTATTGGTATTGAGGCATCCCTAGACTTGTTCAGCGACAAGAATTGACTGTAAGTAAATCATTCCTGTGGTTCTTGGGTAGTGGTTCTGAACAGAACAATACCAGTCACATAGAGCAGAGCTTCCTGCTCTCACGCCACTGATTCAACTCAGGGAGGACTTGATAATTAGCTCATGATTAGCTGATGAACTGCTCAAGCTCAGCAATTCCCAGCCCAGTCCTCAGGGCTCTTCAGCCAGTCCAAATGTTTGTTCCAGTCCAGCTCCCAAATCAACTGTGCCAGATATTCAGCACTTAATTACCTGATTTAGGTGTTGAGAGCAAAAATGTAATGACACAAAAATGTGGAAGTCCTCTGGGTGTTTCTGTTGAGGAAACCATTGGTTTAGTGTAAGGTAATTCACTGGAATGTCAAGGCTGTCCAAGTTGGAGTTCCTGACATTAATTATCCTTAAAAAAACTGCAGGAATACATGGTGCACATGGCTTGGAAAAATGGGGAAATTGAATGTTTCTGCTATTGCTCCGTGTGTGTGTGCTGTGAGGTAACAAGCCAAATCAGTCATGAGCTATAATTTCATTACATCGTGCAGGAGCAGGAATATGAAAGGAAGAATACTCAGTGCGTGGGTGGGATGTCTGTGTTTGCTACGGTTGCTTGATGGATTTCAGATGAACATTTTGATCGTATCCAGAGTATTGCGTGTACATGTGAGCTTGCCAGAAGGTCACCTGTCAGCACTCGGGGACACATTGTGGTTCCGCTTGTCGATTTGTTTAGCGGTGGTGTGTTTGCATATGGAGTAGGTTATGTGTTTCTTAAGTATGATAGAGTGGATCTTCTAAATGTTCATGACAACAAGATGAAATGCCACCCAAATCTTGAGTTTTTACTCAAGTGACACGATGTAGAGTGCCAGGGATTGGGGCAAGCTCACAAAACAGAAACCAGCATTGGTCAAGGAAATGATGGTTGATTTGCTTCAAGGTAACAAGAGGAAATGTTGTATATACAGAGATTAAATACAGGGTTTTCCTGAATCACCGTTGCATCACGAAGACGAGGTGGGCAAATCACTAGCCCGGGTTCCCGGGACAATTAGTTTTCATGCCCATATCGTTTTAACTTCGTAGTTGCCCCCGGGCAAGTAGGTTCAACAACCAGCAGACGAAAAAAAAAAACATTCTGTATATTAACTTTAGGAAAATAAACAATTTCATTTGGTGTGAAATCTAATGTTTAAAGTTTAATTCACTTTGTGGTGGTGTAACTACAGCACATGTCTTGTTCCATATATTATCGCCTGCTACACTAAGGCTCGATCTTGCTGTCGGTAGAATGATTTTTACTATGCTGATTAATGAATGTGACCAGATGATGGAAAATTTTTTTAGAATTGGGAACATGCAAACCAAGCACAGTAAATTCTAGCACAAAGCTGTCATATGACTCTCCTGCAGTCACCACGATGCTCAAATTATATCTTTTACGTGTGATGCAAGGACAGAACGCCACATCACATAGTTGATGATTATTTTGTTGAGAGCAATGTTTTACATTACCTTAGTCTGTATTAGTGCACTAGCTAACTAGCCAGTTAGGTTATGAGGCAATGAAAACATGGGACTAGGTGGCATATTGTGGCTTCAGCTTGCCTGGTAGGCTATGAATAAATTTGATTTTCCCATCCTTGGGAAATGTACACTATCATGTACATGTACAATGTACACTATCATCTCATCATGAATCAGCTGAAACTTAATACCAGCAAAATTGAACTGCTATTCATCCCAGGTGTTTCATCCCCATCTCAGGATCTTGCAATCTCCCTAGACAGCTCTCTGATCTCGCCTTCGGTTACTGCACGCAACCTTGGGGTAACCACGGACAATCAGCTGTCCTTTTCCTCTCACGTTGCTAATCCGCCACGCTCATGCCGATTTCTCCTTTATAACATCAGAATAATTCGTCCATTTCTCTCCACACAGGCCACACAGGTGCTTGTTCAGTCCCTTGTCGTTTCATGACTGGACTACTGCAACTCGCTCCTGGCAGGTCTGCCTCTGAGCACCATTCGTCCTCTGCTACTGATCCAGAATGCAGCTGCACGACTGGTTTTCAACCTTCCTAAGTTCTCCCACACCACCCCATTGCTACGCTCCCTCCACTGGCTTCCTGTAGCTGCCCGCATCCGATTTAAAAAACGGACCAGCACCCACTTATCTCAAAGCACTTATCACACCTCGCGTGGCACCACACTCCCTCCGATCCTCTAGCACTGCTCGACTGGTCCCACCATCTGTGAGGGTACAAGGAAGGCATGCATTGAGACTCTTCTCTGTTCTGGCACCGAGGTGGTGGAATGAACTTCTCCTAGATGTCCGAACAGCTGACTCACTGGCAGTCTTCAAACGACATCTAAAGACTTACCTCTTCCTACTTAAATTAGTACTTAAGTTAGTACTTTAAAAAATGTATTGTCTAAGCGCTTGTCTATTACCTCCCCAACAGTTTTTGGACTGATGGTATTCCTAGTTTGTGACCTAGTGAACCAGTATCAGAATGTATTTTTGATAGACTTGAAAGCACTTTTGTAAGTCGCTCTGGATAAGGCCGTCTGCCAAATGCCATAAATGTAAACGTACACTGATGACACAGACACTGTAGGTCTGATTTCCCAGTTGACCTATAATATGCCAGAACTATGTTCATTCTTCTCAGTCCTTAGACCCTAAAAAGAGTACAAATGCACACAATGTCAGGACATCTTTCCCTTGTATGTAGGTATGAAGCAAAACTGCACTATGCCAATTATAATGCAGTCAAGTTTAGTGAAATTGTGAATGTCAGAAGGTTGTAATTACCATAATTCCATCATGACATCAACACACGATTGGTGTAGTTGCAACAGTTCTTATAATGAACTTTTGTAAAGATGCCCGAGCTCCTCTGCTTCTGAACATTAATGACCAGGAAGTAGAAGATGTGACCAGTTTTAAATCTGAAAGAGTTTTGTCACAACAGTCTTCTTTACTGCCATATTTATATCCATAACGCCAAGTAATGCATCTCTAAAACATCTCTAAAATTTTTCATTTCCTGGTCACTTTAAACCTCAACTGCTCAGTTTAGTTGGTGTACATTTCAATATTCATTAAAGATGTATTCCGTAAAATTGTGTGATCGTTACACCAATAGCGCATTATAAATTGACATATCAACAAGCCAGCATTTAACAAAGTCACCTTGTTAAGGTGTGAATTTTGGAATTGGTAAAACTGACTCCACACCGTTCATACATGACCTTGTAAACACCACGGTGACCCACTAATGCAGCGTTTAAAAAGTTGTGTCATGGTCGTCTCTGGGTTGCCACCAGAGCATCAGTCTGACATGTAATACTGCCAGTGATTATTCCAGCATATCCCAACGATAAGCTCCAATCTAAATGTTCATTTCAGCAATATGAAATTGCTTCAATATTGCTGCAGACGGATTTTTTAGCCAGGTTAGCATTATTCACTAAGTAGTATTGACGGGTCCCGGCTGTCTTAAGTTCCACCGTGTTGTCTGAATTTGATACTGTTTCGCTGTGGAATTGAGCAGAGTGAAATACCAATTGGTTACATGCCATTCTTGAAGGACAAAAGTAGTAAATGCTGCATCATCACATCTCACTAGAGACTCACTTATTTAATTTGTTGGAAACAAAATGGCTGGCTTGTACTTGTAACAAGAAAATCCATGCTTTAAGTACAAATCTCTGTCTGAAGAATTAAAGTTAACAAAATAATAATAGTACAGCAGATTGATTTTTAGTTCTCCTAAGCCTTATTGACTTTGACCTGAACTAACTCTAAAGCTGCTATTTCTCTGACAGTTTGGTCCATGCTCATGTAACTCATAGTGCAGTTTTTGGCTCATGCACCAGTTTGCGTCAAAGCCCATTTCAGCAAGACCTTGAGTCCATTCCTCAGACATTAAGCAGCACATATTAGGCCATTTTTGTAGATACGTGAGGAGAATCGTCGCCAGCCTCCATGCCCTCTGTTACCCTGGCTGTCTCCAGACAGCTTATTATCGCAGTGGTGACGACAAGCTGACGTTTCACTGCTTCATTGTTGGACAGGCTTGACATTCCGACATCCCATCGCCTTCTTTTCCTCTCGTTTCCTTGTTGCATTTCAGTTTTTAAGACTTAAATGTGTTGCACTCAGACAATAGACAAACACGTCCATCCTTTCCAAGTCTTTTCAGGATTGTGTCCATTTGTAGCAATGAAATCTCACACAGGGAAATCTTAATCAACATTCTTGGCATGATAGGGCCACTTTGCCTCAAAGGATGTTTTGTTTGATTATTTTTTTTTCCTCCCCTAAAGGGCTGACACACTCTCTCTCTCTCTCTCTCTCTCTCTCTCTCTCCCTCCCTCCCTCCTTTTTGGACGTTGTTTGTCCATTGCCTGTCAGGACAGATGGGGTGTTTATGAGAATGCAACACTGATGTGTGATGTTTGTGTACTATGTCAGGGAGTTTGATGGAGCTGAGGGCATGAGAGGCCGGGGTAAGGAAGTGTAAGCTCACTAGGCCCCCTCCGTATGCAGGGGAGATGGTTTGGAACAGCGCCAGCCAGGCAAGGAGATGACAGACCCACTTCCAGAAATCCAGCCAAAGCACGCAAGTAGTGTGTTTCTCCAACCGCTTGGTGTTTCGGCCTTGTCTATATCCGGTGCCTTGGCGTGCAGTTTTTTAAATTTATTTATTTTTTTAAAGACATGGGTGGGATGCAAAGCTTTGAAAGAAATCCACAAATGAATGCAAACCCCTTGCAAAAGCATGAAAGATGTTTATTATATTACTGAGTCAGCCCAAATATCGGCTTGGTAACACCGTCAGCTGAGAAGACTTTTGCAAGCAAAGGGAGGAGTTTTGCTTGTTTATTCATGGTTCCTGGTTGTCAAAGAGGTCAAAGGTCAGAATGGAGGTGTAACATTTTGTGAGTTTAGAAGCAGAAAACTCAGGATTGTTGGTATAAAATTGAGGTCTTTGTTTGACCTCTAGGTGCTGCCTTGCAGATGGACAATTTTATTAAAATATAACTTTTGTTGCCTTTGCAGCCTTGGCTCAAGTGAATTGATTTCCAAACAGGCCTATTATTGCTTGTACTTGGCTGTGTTGTGTTGTGCCACAGATGTTCTGCAAAAACAGCAACAACGTCATTAGGTTCTGTATTAAAGGCCAGAACCTATTGTTCTTGATTATTGCGATACACTCTTTGTTTGTGCTATCATTCTGTGCAGATGATCACCACCTGGTTGCTCAACACTTTGCTTGGCATGTTGTGTGTGGCTTCATATTGCGACATCCGTGGCAGTGGTACCCAATGGCATGGCGTGACATGACATCGTCAGCATTCAGTGGGAGGTTGTGTAATATTTGATCACAGCAGCATTTTGAGGAATCTGCAAGTCATGTTTTGTTGGGAATACTCTGGATGTGATGCCAGTCCATCGCAGTGTGCCCCACACACACACATTCATGTTCATTCTCACTTCGGAGTAGCCGGCATGGTTTTGAGAGGTCCGAGAAAAATGGAAAACCTGGAGGAAAGCCATGCAAACACAGGGAGAACATGTGAAACTCCACACAGGCAGTAACCTGAGCTCAGGACTGAACCGAGGACCCTGGAGCTGTGAGGCACCAACACCTTCCGCTATACAACCGTGTGCAGACTTTCTGTTGTTAAATGTTAAAAATTGTCGCTTCAACTAATAGCAGCACTTTACTGTGTGATGTCCATGCAAAATCACCGGATCTCAATCTATCAGCAGTTTCAACACGCTGGTGGAATCTTTACCCAGAAGGATTGGCGCTGTTATGGAGTCGAGGGAAGGTGTAACCAAGTATTAGCAAAGAAATGTCTAACATGTTGGTGTTTAACCTGCTGTTGCAAATAATCTCACCAATGTGCCATGGGATTGATGTGTTGATGATTGTGCAGGCTCATCAAAGTGTCCCAGTGTTCCATCATGCTTAGCGAACATGACAGATTTCGTCCTCTGTGTCATGCTGGAAGGTGGGAGTGTCAGCGTTGTGATATTCTTGAACATGTAGCTTGAAATATGACTTCAGAATCAGACCATCCACTTTTTATGCTAAATTACATTAGACAAACTTTTGACGTTTTACTGCTGTCGAATGTGAGATTTTGGATTTGCCGAGGCTGTTTTCTTGAGTAAGCCATGGAAGAAGGAGCCAAGTTTTGAACTGGTCCATTTTTGTCCTTCAACTTTTGACCGGCCGTAAGCTCTCATGTCGGAATACTGCATCCCAGGGAATATTTAATACTGCAGTTCCTTAATAGATCCGCTGTGTATTACCTCAAATTTGGCCAAGTGTTCCGTGTTTCTGCAATCCTGTTCTTTTTCTTCTTCTTTATCGCCTCTCTAGTGGATTTGTGCTATGACTGCCTTTGAGCAGTATTGCCAAAGCAGTTAATGACAATTGATTCGACAAATCACTATTCATTAACTTTCTCTCTTGGTCTCTCCTCTCATGATCTCTCTCATGCTCTCTTTTTAGCTCTGGCAGTTTTTTAAGTAGACTGAGTGCTGTTTGCAGGACTTGCGGTTGAGTGTTTGGCACTCTCTTTACTTTTGCTGGTATATTAAAATCTCTTTATGGCTGAATGCCTTGTACTGGAAACATTTGTACTTTTGTAGGATTAAGGTTTTAAAGACAGGCGTATTACAACTGCTGTTTTTGTGAAAGGACACGCAAACTGTTATATGAAAATATTTTTGGCTATCTAAATTTATCCAGATTTCACAATCCAAATCCAAAAATCTGTTTACACATATGCTAAAGTTTGCAGTCTGTTAAGTGAGACGCAAAATACATGGTGCGATGAAGTGGGGTTACTGTTACTACCTTAAAGTTCCTGTAACGGCACGTTCTGAAGCGTTTTATTTTATTTATTCAATAATGACGTCATATTTTGTATCCATTTATAGTTGCGTTTAATGCTATGGAACGTCTATAACACGTTTCTATAGGAGCTGTAAACAGTTGTTCCCTCACCAGCTTCTCTTTTTTGTCATGTTACAGCGAAACTGCAAAGCGTAAACTTCTCTGTACTGAAGATGTCGGAAAAGACATAGTGTTAAATCTGACTGTTACAAAGGGCTGATACTGGAGACTCCTTCCATAAATGGTAAACAAACATGGCCTTACATAAAACTTCAATTCGGTTTGGATTGAATCCTGTTTTTGCATCCTATACTCTTTATAACATGGGAGTTCAGCTACAATTTGAGAAGATCCATATACAATTCCTTGCTTACAATGAATTTGATGTGGTTTTGCTTAGGTTCTGACTGAAGCGTCATGTTATTACCAGTATAGCCTCTGAACACAGAACTTCTCTGTCCCTTGTCTTTAAACATTCTGTATTCTTCATCAGTTTTGTTTTTTTTTTTTAAACAAGATTTTCTTTAATGGCTTTCCTTCTGTTCGTCATACAGAGATGTTACTGACATGTTCATTTTCAGGAACTCAGGGCTCGTTTTCTGGCCATATACGTTCTACGAGCCGTCCGTGTGTCTGTCCGAGATTCTCGTTTCAAAAACGAGTGGTTGAATGTTTGTAGGATTTGTATGGAATTATCACCATAACCAGCAGATGAACTGATCCAAACAGGGTCAAGGTCACATGTCTGAAATAGTTTTTTTTTTCCTTCTTTGTAATTATTGGAACAGCATGGCCAGTTCTTTTTTTTTTTTTTTTGTTTTTGCTATACACTGAAGACATTTGGGTTTGAGATCAAACGAAGAACATGAGGCAATAGATCAGAATTTCAGCCTGAAATTTTCTGATAGTTACCTGATATAAACAAGAGCATGCCACCTTTGGTAAAAGAGTAAAAAAAAAAAAAAAAACAACACTTAATATTTGGTTGCATATCCCTTGCTCGCAGTAACTGCATCAAGCTGGCGACCCACTCACATCACCAGAGGGTTGCATTCTTCTTCTGTGATGCTTTAACAGGCAACCGAAATTATTTTATTTAAAAAAAAAAAAACAACAAAAAAAAACAATGAGGATACCTCTGCAGCTACTTCTCTCTAATTACCTCCTCTGTCTCTTCAAACAGATAAAGAAATACTTTGAGCTGGAGCCTTTGGCTCGGGGGAAGAGCTGGTTGCTCGAGGGAAGCACGGTGGACAACATGGACGCCGTGAAGGAGAGCTTCAGCCAACTCATCCACCTGCTGGAGGAAAAGGACCAAGAGACAGGCAGGATATGAGCTGGGAGTTTTCTCCAAATCCCAGCATCCTCCAGTTCGGACAGTACAGATCTCCACCTCAACACAGACGAGTGTGTGTGTGTGTGTGTGTGTGTGTTACTCTGACTCCAACACAGCAGGCTGAAAGGTATACGGATTCACACAAGTGGGGTTTATATCGTATCATATCATATTTGAGGTATGATATGTTATTAAGTTGTTCGTATCAGTACCACAAGTTAACCGACTGTCGAGTCACGCCGTCAGTAAACACGGTTCTATGTTATACGTCCTGTGTAATACACACCTAGTTGCACATTGCTACATAACTGATAAACACTTTTCCTGGTATGTAGAGAAACTGGATAGTTTTTCTTAATATGTATATTGTTCTATTTACTGTGTGAATGTATACGTGTGTGTGTGTGTGTGTGTGTGTGCGGGTGCAAGATGAAAGTTTGTACTTTAAAAGCCTTAAAGTATGTGATGGTGTGTGTGTTTTTTTTTTAACCAAACTACAGTGACTTATTAAACTATACAACAGTCTTAAATAATCGCGGCTGTGAAATGACCACTTTATTCCCAAAACCACAAACAAAAATTCCAAGATTCCAGAATATTGGAATTCCTCTGCATGTCTCTCTGGTGTACTTGTAGAAATCATGCATCATTCAGAAGGATTGTTTGAGGTTTCAGTGCTGTTATTCTGTTGTTGTTGTACTTTTTTTATAACCACAGCATATCAAAACCGAAGTGTTTTGTCCATCAGATATCTATCGTCTCTCTCTGTCCTAGTGACTAATCACGGTAATTTATCACCAGAACGGTGTAGTGATAGTTACGCATCATGATCGTAGTATTATAAGGTTCTGTTTGGGTTTTGAGATCAAAGTTTTGACATTCCAGTTACTGACGTCTAAAATTTACATTTACAGCTAAACGAGGACTACATTTTAGTGTAACTTTTACATTTGTGTTATCAAAATTAAAAGGTAGGCTTTATGTGATATTGCCTTTTCCATGCTCACGATTTTTAGTCATCCAGAACCGATTTCAGGATTAAGGAGAGTAACGACGGGCGTAATAATATTGCGTAAACATAACAGCACTTTTTCAGAATAATCCTTGTACACATCGGTTGTCTAATACCCCCATGGCCGACATTTTCCCTGTTGATCGCACGCAAAGTGTTTGAACGTGTCTGAGCGTATTTAATCACTTTTTAATCATCACCACCATTGACTTTATTTGTAAAATATTAGATTTGACGCTTCATTGTAGGGATGTTTAGTCTCTTAAGGTCAAAGTTTTCAGCAATTTTTTTCTCTTTCAGTTGAAAGTGCTGACCATTTTGACCAGTTTCAGCCGGGAATCTAAAAATATAGCTAGGTATAGCTACCTGATGTTAACTAATATACTTTTCTAATATTAGCGAAGTCTTACATACTTAGATTCGTATGTCGATTAGCTTCCAATTTCTTAGGGAAAAAAAGACGTATTTTTTGAGTGATAATTCGTACGAACATACTCGGATGTTTAAGTTGTGGCGCTCCTACACTAAATGCATGAATGTTGGCAGGTCTGATAATATAATATAATCAGAGTAAGCGTCACTAGACACTTGATATTGGCCACAATATTAGCTTTCTGCTGCGATGAAGACCTTTATGGATGATTTTGTAAAATCAGCGATTACAGTATTGTACAGTAACTTTTTAATTACTCTACATCTACAGATAAAAGTTACTTTTGAACGTGGATTTAGATCGTTCAAGGCCGCCTATGTTGCGTTCATCCTGGATGATGATTGGCTGGCAGATGGCACCTTATAAAATCTGTGACTTTGGAAATTTAGAACTTTTTTTAAACTTTGCAAAAGAAAATAACAAGACAATAAAGTGATGAAATTTCTCGACCAAGCTTCCAGATAGAACCTTAATAATACGGAGGTCACGATACATCAGCGAATTCGCCTTCACTTTTCTACGTCTTGTTAGATTTCAGTAAATTTTCTTACTGTTGCCTCTGAATGTAAAGCGCTTCTATCCTAATCTCTAACCATCAGTAGTGCCTCTTGTTTAGATGGAGTGTCCTTCATCTAATCTGTTTTTTTTTTTTTTTTTTAAAGCTCCGTCTCCCTTCCCAACTTCCCAATTCCCTTCCCAACCTTCCAAACTTGAGTGCCAATCCAGTCGCTTTCCAATCCAAACAGTTCCCGCGCCATTAATTATGGTGTCTCTCTAAAACCAAAAGAAATCCCGCTTAAGCCCTAATGAAACCCGGGACATCTAGTCTTTGGAGCCTATGTCCAGCGTTTATACCGCTTGAAAACACTTTAATAGCCACCTGGCTGTTTAGCTGCCTTTTTATAATTCACACAATTTGTACATTTGTTACGGAGTATTCTCTTTTTATGTTTTGTTTTTTTTGTTTGTTTGGTTTTTTTTTTGGTTCATTTTAGTTTGATTTTGTTTTGTTTTAGTTTTTTGAAGGCCACGTGCCTGTCTTTGTACTGGAGCAAATCTAAATACATCTAGAAATTTAGATCATGGAGGCCGTAATGGTCACAAATTGTTAATTGTATATATATAAATATAATTTATGCATAATTTCCACTGAGCAACATGAACAATAAAGACTGAAGTAGGAGAAATGATTAGAATCTGTGATGTTTGATGTTTTGTCATGAAATGTTGTTAAAGCAAGATTAAAACATTTTTTACTTCACTTGGTTGAATTCTTGCTGGTGCTTCGTACCACCACATGAGTTTTATTTGTTTTCTTTCTTTCTCTCTCTCTTTTTTTTAATTTTTTAAACAAATTATTACAGAACACCTGGTGGACAAATCAGTAGCCCAGGACAAGCAGATTTATTGTCTGGGCTGTCAGTTTTTTAATTTCTCTCAAGTGGTGCAACAGAAAAGTCTTTATTTAACTGAGCAGTTGAGGGTTAAGGGCCTCGCTCAAGGGCCCAGCAGTGGTAAATTGGCGGTGTTGGGATTTGCACTCATGACCTTCTGCTTGTTAGTCCAACATCTTAACCACTGAGCTACCACTGCTTTATCGTCTGGAGATCACAAGTCCGCATCCCAAAATCCACAGCCATCCATAGCTGCAAGTGTAGAGTGCAAAAACTGGTTGTGCTTTCTGAGTGGGAGGAGATTATTCTCTCTCCCCTGTCAATCACAATCAGAGACAGTAGCCAATCATGATCATCGGTGAGCTCATGTATGTGGAAGGGGGCGGATAGCGATTTCCTCAGTGTGTGTTACGCAGCATGAGCAGCATTCAAAAAGATACAGTTGGCTTCATGTGTCTCCGAGGAAGTCTTAAAAAAGTCTAATATGCTTCTTATTGACTTTGGTGAAAGAAAAAGGTTTTCATTTGATCTGTGTAAGTATACTTCCAAATCCCACACAACATCGGTCAGATGTAGCACTCGGATTAATTAGAGTGCACTGAATGACAGACAGTATTGTAGTCCAACCCAAAGCTGTCACATAAACAGTTAAAGATATCCAGAGAAAATAAAGATGCTAGCCAGGGTCAAATCACGTCTTAGCCAGTGCACAACACCAGAACATTGACCAGCGACTGGCTGACTTCCTGCTGATGGAGCAAGCACGATAGAACACTTCTATTTATGCGTGTACGATAATCTTATACACATTATGTTTCTCTTAGGTAAGGAATAAAACATTCAGTCTGGTGCTGTTATAGGAGATTTAAATGTAAAAAAAAAAACTATTTAATCTATTTATTTATTCGAGGTGTAGAGCTTTTTAATTATCCCTGAACTTTCTGCTGACAGAACATCATAGGTTTTATTCGACGTTAGTTATAGACCGACTGGTTTTTGAGGTTTGGAACTTAAAAACTTCTCGAGTGACCAGTCAGACAGGCTGATTTTATTTACAGGTTGTGATTTCCACCTCCAGGCTATGCTTCACGTATTCCTGGGAGTCTCCGGACCCCAACTTTGAGGAATTTACCACTTTGGGGATTTACCTTGAACCCAAAATGGCGAGTTTAAAAACTTTGTCCTAATTACACTATGGGTTTAGACATTAATCTAACAAAGCCTTTCATTTTCTCACTGATAACAGAGTCACTAGAAGGCCTTGATGCACTTCCTCTGTCTGTTTACCTTTACTGATTCTTGCCATGTTCTGATAATCTGGGTCATGCTGATCCCTCTGATGACTCAGATGAAGGGAACCCTTCCCCTCTAGGCTTCCAGAGCTCTTACTCTCTCAGGATTTCCTCTCTTGCCGATGAGTCATCTGCATTATGGGCTTTATCTGTCCAGCTTCCTCGGGTACACAGCGCTGCATGCCATTTCTCTTCATTACCACATATTAGCTCATAAAGGTTACCGCGCTCTCCGTGCAGTGATTTATCGTCACTCGCTACTTCACAGAGAAGTGGATCGGCGTCACATCAGGCTTTCAAGCTAAAAGCCTACCGGAGTTTTATGTGGAAAATGTGAGCGTTCATGCATGTCCGGGACCACTAACACGCAGCGTCCAATCTGTGTTCTCAGAAAAAAAAAAACAATGCAGTTTGTGTTTTCTCTTCCGAGTAAATCAAGTACTTCATTTTTAGTTTTCGTATGTGCGTCATTCACCGCCTGTAAATATTCAGAGAAGAGAAAATTATATGCCTCAGGGTTGATTGTAGAGACTTTGTCTGCCTCTTTAGTGTCAGAATAAAAAATGCAAATTAAATTTCTGCTCCGAGGGAGTCCTTATTAAAAAAATAAAAAAAACAATGCGTCTGGCTTGAAAAGAACTTTGACAGAAATTTCAAACTGTGCCGTCAAGCGTCAAGTCCCCGACTAATATTAGCATGCAGACGGATGAGCACCTGGGATTAATCCCTAAACTTGAATCATGTCTGAAAAACTTCGCAAAGCTGTCTGCGAGACAGAAACTTTAAATCTATCCTCTTTTCTCTCCATATCTCTCTCTCTCTCTCTGTCTCTGCAGTCAGTTTGGCAGCCAGAATTACGTTAATCTTCTTAAAAACGTCTCCTCTTTGCTCTCCATCACACCTGTACAATAGGAGGCCGTCAAAGTTTTTCCTTTCTGGTTTAAATGAGTTTCTTCTGTACGTCTGAACTTCTGAGCGTTTTTTTTTTTTTTTTTTTGGTAATGACGTACAGCTGATCCAAATGAAGCTGATATAAAGTTTAAAAAGGGTTGTTACTTTGAATGATTACGATGAATCGAAATTGCTGACCTTTTTAATCCTTAATGTTCGGCATGCGTATGAAATAATGGTCCTCGCATACCAAAGCAACGTGGACTCGTTTTATTCCACGGATTATAACAAGCCGACGTTTAATTGAAGTACGCTTTATTCCACCGCCATTCGATGGAAGTGCTCGACCTTGACGTTTATTAAGGACAGAACACAAGGATTGTTTCTTTGTGATCAGGCCAGAGTACGAGAGGTAATGAAGCGTACATCGGAGCACGTGATGCCTATACGAGGCTTGTGTGGGTATTAAACTGCGAAGTGGATGTGAAATTAAAAACTAAAACAATGGACTTGGAATTCTCGTTCGCAGTAAATCCCACATCCAAGACTACGAGAACGCATTGGATGGCTTTTTTCTTTCTCGCCCGAGTGCCATCGCTTAACAAAACACAAGCGACTGCAAACAAATGTCTTTTTACACAAAAAAAAAAAAGAAAAAATATGAAAACCGCCAACTTGTTCCACACTGTCAGATATTTCCGCAGGGCACACATGGTTTTCTACGCTTCCCTGAAAACTGAAAAAAAAAAAAGTACTCCAAGCGCTGAGGAATATTAAACCGAGGCCTGAGTAATGCATGTGGAATCCGTGGCAAAAAAAAAATTCCTTTCAACCTGCCTACATCAAAAACATGGACGATCGGAGACAGACAGAGACAGACAGAGAGACTGTTTCGTCTGCAAAATTTTCAATATGCCCCGAAGTGGATTTCATATTCTATTTTCAGATCCAGCCGTGCAAAAGCTGCGTGCTCAGACCTTGGCTGACCGTTGGCTCTGTCTCGTAGAGATCGACCGGCTCGCACGTTCCGATTGATATCCTATCAGAGCCGGGGGACGACGGGGCGATGTCTGGCAGGAAAAAAAAAACACGCCAAGCTCCAAACAACTGTCAGGAAACGACCTGCGCCGGCCAAAACACTGCTGTTTATTATTATTATTATTATTATTATTATTATTATTATTATTTTGTTTATCTTTTAACACTCTCTTGATGGTTGTGAAGGGTTTTTTTCCCCTCACCTTTTCTCACAAACGTCTGTTGGATTGTTTTATTTCTCTCTGCTCCGATAAACAATCCGTCACCAGAACCCGTCTTCCCGGCGGCGTGAAGGTCACAGGAGTTGCAGCATGGCCTCACAGCCGCCACCATGGGAAAAACAAGCTCTCTCTCTCTCTCTCTCTCTCTCTCTCTCTCGCTCTGTCTCTGACTGCCATGTCAGCGTTTTCATTAACGTAGTTATGGAGGGCGCCTTCCATTTTTCCAAAACACGCTCAGACACCGAGACTCTGATTACAATCTCTCTGCTGTGGTAATCATTTTCAAATATGATTACTCTCTCTTTTTCTGTCTCATTCTCTCTCTCTCTCTCTCTCTCTCTCAGTCTCTCTGTGTCAGGACGGTCTGAACCCTGGACGGCAGAGGACAAAAAAATTCTTGGTGTTCAGAGAAAAAAATGTCCAGAGGAACTCAAAAATGATTTCAAAGGCCTTAATAAACGTCTTAAAATGACAAAATGACACCTAAAGGCTTTTGAGGCATCCTTTTCTGGTGGGGTTTGAATTATTTATTTTTAATTATTTTATATTATTATTATTATAGTTTTGTTGTTTAATCTTAGTTTTTTTTAATAGTGTTTTAATTCTTCAAGTTATTTTATTTTTTATTACAAAAATATGACTGAATTATCACATTTTTTATTATTTTTCATTTATGTATTTGTAATGTTTCTTCATTTTATTTTTATTAGTGATTTAAAAAAAAACTATTTTATTTTTCAGAATTTGGAGTTATTCGTGAATTAATATTTACTATTTTAAAAAATTCTTATAAAATGATAGAATTACAGTTTTGTATATAATTTTGATCTTTTTAATCACTTGTTTAACATAAAAACATTTGATAAACCTGAAAAAGTAGTTGAAACTTTGAATTTATATATATTTGTAATTTTTACGTATATTTATATTTGTAATTTTACACATTATTTTATTATTGTATTATTACATTTTGATTAAATTAGATTTTTTGTTGATAGTTTATCATAAAAGCACTTGCTAAGCCTGAAAAAGGTATTAAACCATTGACTTCATCTTTTTTAAATTATTTTTTTTTATTATTGTACATATTGTTTTTTTTATTTTAATATTAAATTTTGATGAAATATTGAATATATTACTTTAAGCACTTGTCTATAGTTGATCATAAAACACTCGATAAGCCTTAAAAGGTGTTAAACGTGACTTGAGGACGTCTGTTCCAGCCGGTTCTTTGTAGAACCCTGCAACAGGTGAGTACATTTGAACCCTTTTTACAAAGTAAGAACCCATGAGGAACCCTTTATTCTCAGACACCATGGATGGTGTGTGTGTGTGTGTGTGTGTGTGTGTGTTACCACGTGCCCCTCACTTCTGAATAATTATTACCTCCAGTAATTTGGATATTTAAATCTATTAACGATATGAAAAATTTCGTTCCACTAAGTCACCATGACGACATGAGACACGACTTGAGTGGAATTTGGAAAAAGATGCCAGGATATAATCTGGATGTATAATCTGGGAGGAAGTGTGTTCTGTCGGAGATGTTCTCACACACACACACACACACACACACACATACACACACAGAGCATGGAGGATCTCAATTAACTCTGTCTGTACAACTTCCTGCCAAATTAGTTTTCATGCTGCTCTCCAGACAGCTCTGTTTTGGCTACTGTAGGACACCTTGTGTGTGTGTGTGTGTGTGTGTGTGTGTGTGTGTGTGTCTGAAAGAGATAGAGATCAGAGCTTAGGTCTAGAGGTTAAGTTGCTGTTTTCCAGCATGAAGCGTCTTCGTTACATCCCAAAGATTTCATTACATGAGGAATAAAACACTCTGTGTCCTGCTTTTATAGTAAAATAATCAACAACCATCATCTGCGATGTGATGGAGTTACTGCTACCACTCCAGAGTGTTTTATTCCTCTTATACCACAGCACTCTGCCAATTATTATATATATTCATGCATAAATAACTGATAGATCGTACTTTTTATCCGATTATAGTTACATTTAATGTCGCAGAACAGTTAGTTCCTGTTCTCACTTAAGATCTAAAAACGCAGCTTGTCGTCTTACTGAGAAAACGCAAAAAGCGTAAACTCCTCTGTCCTGAAGATGTCGGAAAACTTGAAGTAACAGCTTTACATCTGACTGACACAAAGCGCTGACACTGGAGACTCCTTCCATAAATGTTAAATAAACGTCTCCTTACAGAAAACTTCACCATATCAGTGTTTACACAATGTTTCTGTGGAGCTTCTTTTCTCAGTACATGACAATGAGAAATGCTTGTTCTGTCATTTGGCCACGTAAAGAAGGAAAGGAAAGGAAAAGAAAGAAGCAGGGAAAGAGGGGAAGACAGAAGGAAATGAATAAGGAAAGAAGGAAAGAAAAAAGGAAATGAATAAGGAAAGAGGGGAAGAAAGAAGGAATGGAAAAAAGAAAAGAAGGAAAAGAAACAAACAGGGAAGGGAAAGGAAAGAAACATGGAAAGAAGGAAAGGAATAAAGAAGGGAAGGAATGATATAAGGAAAGGTAAGAAAGGAACAAACCAAAGAAATAAAGAACTAGAAGGAAAGAAATAAGGAAGAGAATAAGGAGATTGTGAGAGCAAAGGAAAAAGAAAAAAAAAACAAGAAGGGTGAGGGAGAGGAAATAGGAAACGCGAGATGAGAGTAAATAAACCATGAGATAAAAGTGAAAAAAGAAAAATGAAAGGAAGAAGAGAGGTGAGAGAAAAAAATAAATAATAAAATATTCACTTTTTGGCTGGATTTTTTTCCAAGCATTTTGAATTTTTTGCTCCAAAGCAACAAATCAATAAAAAACCAGCACAAAGAATCCACAACAGACTGTAAAACTGTAAAGGACACAAAGAGGTTGTTATATTTCCATTTTACTCGTATTGCATGTTTACAAACAGCATTGTTTACTTTTATGTACATTGAACAATAAAAAAGAAACTATACATTAATAACTCTGAGATTATAGAGACAGTAATGAGACGTAGTGATAAAGTTCATCCTTTACGTTCTGGAATAAACCGAGCCGAGTCGCCTACAAACAGCCTCCGCTGTGTTAACGGCAAAAAAAAAAAAGCATCCAAGCGTTTATTATGGCACATTTTTTAATACACTAACAATCCTTCATTCGTACAACGCAGGAAAAAAAAGCCCACGTTTAATGTTTTAAACGCCGTCACATTATTTCTTTCACATGAAAAAGCGTGTCTGTGTGGAAAAAAGAAAACAGAGCGCTTATAAAGAGTTTAATTACAGACCAGCTTTGAGTGTAAACAAAACCAGATCCATTTATTAGTGAGCTACACACCAACACACACACACACACACACACACACACACTGCAGAACGAAAGTATTGTTCAGGACGCAAAAAAGCTGTAAAAATAAAAGAAAGAAATAGAGTATAAAGATTAAAAGAATTAATAAAATAAGGAAAAGACAAAAAGCAAAATAAAGACATAGGAAGGAAAGGAGTGAGCGAGAGAGGAAAGAAAGATAGATGAAAGGTGGGAAGGAAGGGACAGAAAAAAGGAAAGGAAAGAAATGGGGTGAAGATAAAAGACAAAACAGAAATAACACTATAGGGAGTGAGGGAGGGAGGGAGTGAGTGAGTGAGGGAGGGAGGAAAGGAAAGAAATTGAAGGGGAAAAAAGATAAAGGGAGAGAGTGGGTGAGGAAGGAAAGATAGAAAAAGGAAAGGAAATGAAAGAAAATATTAACAATAAAGATAGGAAGTAGGGGAAAGAGGAAAGGAAGGAAAGGAAAGAGAAGCAAGCGAAAGAAAGAAAGAATGAATGAAATAAGGAGAGGAATGAAAGAAGAAAACTAAAGGATGAAAAAAGAGAAAGAATGGAAGAAATAAGAAGAGAATTAAAAAAAAGGAAGGAAGCGAAAGAAAGAAGGAGGAAGAAGGAAGAAATGGAATGGACAGCAAAGGACATAGAGAAGGAGCGCAATAAGGAAGGGAAAAGACTACAAAAGGGAGGGAAAGAAGGAAAAGAAAGAAATAGAGAGACAATGAAGGAAAGATTGGATGGACAAAATAAATAAGGCGAATACAGAAGGAAGGAGATGAGCACACACAGGGTGTGACACGCGGGAGAAACTGAAATGTTCAGGAATCTCGGTTCTCTGTACATCACACATTGCACCTTTTAAATAAATAATGCTGCTCTTTTCTGTGGATATTATACACGAGATAAAAGATAAAATTCAGTCAGACTTTTTATAAGTGTATAAATAAAAAGTAATGTATAAATAAACATCCAGAAGACGGCTATATGAAATCATCTTCTTCTTTTTTTTTTCTTTTTTCTTTTTTGTAATTCTGGAAAATAAATTAGCGTGGATGTCTATACACAGTCTGAATACTGACTCTGCCCTGGAGCCGAGTCGCACTGCTTCACACTCTACAGTCACGTTAATCTGTCTGTCCAGACCTTCATCCTCCTCCCCTTCCTCCTCGTCATCCTCTCTCTGCTTGGGGAGGAACACAGCAGCGCAGGAGCTCATGGCTTTAGAAGGGAAGAAAATAAGTCTCTTTTTTGAAAATGATCAATTTTGTTCCTTCCCATAATAATGCATCTGAAACGTTGATGCTTTGTCTGATTCACGTGACGAAGCGGGCCGGGATCCACGTACGACGGGACGAACGAGTCAGTGGTCGACGCCTGCAAATGAAAAGAAGAGCGATTTCAATTCTCAATCATTCACATGCTCCATAAATATTCCATTATTAAAGGTGCAATCAGTGATTTTAGCACCAAAGCCACACCCTCCAAAACATGCCCTGATCAGAACACCTGATGAAGGCGGAGCTTTCTCGATCAACAGGTAAGTACAAGTGTCTGGTTCTTCTGATTGGCTGGATGCCGTTGGGCCACATAATGTTTATTATCTCTTTGTTTTCACAGCCTGGAGGTCGCCATAGAGACGAGGAGCCTGATCTTCGTATGTGAAATGTTGATGATTGGACACGATCTTGGATTTGTCCGCTCTTCAAATCAGGCATTTATAATTTTTTTTAGAAAATCGCATGATTTATTGCTAAATAATATTGCTCATTTTCTAATTTCAAAGTCATGTAATTGCTATTGTGATTCCTTGAATTAAAAAATTGTGCAAACAAAACACAAAAAACAAAAATGCCCACGATTTGAGTGAGCAGCTTAACTTAGGTGGAGTTAATATGGAGTTAAGTCTTTGCTAGTTACATATATACATTTTTAAAATAAATTGTTAGCATAAAGATATGAGATATATCGCTATTGCCACCCAGGGCATACTTGTATGAGGACTTTTATTTAATGTTCACACTATGTTCACACTAGAACGCGACTAGTGATTGATGATTTTCTACATACGTTCACGAGCAGCAACACGATAGCAACATTTGAATTTTCTCACTTTTTTCTAAAAAAAAAAAATGTATGCAAATTAGGTATGACTCCGTAAAGCGACAAATCCAAACGATTGTCTCAGCTGATTCCTCGGGCCGATCCTGTGGCGTGTGTGGTCCGACGTCTCTTCGCTTACTCACTCACAACTTCATTTCCTACCTGCAGCTAGTTCCTAATAATTCCTTCTGATCAGAAGTTCAGTGTCTTACGTTGGTGCTGTGTACATTGCCTGTACAGTTAGCTTGATTTGCTAATCTAATCTGAGAACAAAGTACAAAGCAAGGGCATGTAACATTTAAATCCAACAACCAATTTGCACACTGATTAGTTCAGTATTTAATTTGTGTTTAACAAGTTAGCTTTAGAATATATATATACATATATATATATATATATATATATATATATATATATATATATATATACACACAGAGCTACTACAGAAAAAATGCTATACCGGCCACGCCCACAAGCAACAACAGTAACGGTCCCACAAAAGATAAACTAAAAGCAACATGAGCAACTTGACACTTCCTTGGGTGAGCTTGAACAACGACTACTACTACAACACCTACTTAAATTCAATTCTGTTCACAATTTTTTTACACGATCAAAAATAAACCAAAACAATTCATAATAGCAAACTGAGCAAGAATAAAGTAGCTAAATCTTAGCACTGTTTTCCTGTCTCCGATTTAGTATCCTGTACCCATGAAACTGCAAAACTGTACAAGTCATACTACAATTTTTTTTTCTTCACTGAGGTTTGCTCTCCTCATTGAAGCTTTTTTTTAAATAATGGCCTCTCTAGGGTTCCGTACCATTCACATTAGCCAATGATTTGGGTTTTGAGTCTGAATATATCAGAGAACTCAATCTGGCTAAATCAATCACATTTCTCAAGTGTATTCAAAGAACCGAAACCTGTTTTACATCAGCTTATGTTGGATTTGCTGAATGACATTTTTAGAGTTTCTGCTCTAAACAATAATATTTTATTACCAGAGATGTGAAATATGCCAAATATTGCCAGAAAAATTTCAGATTTATTGAAAATCACTGACTGCACCTTCAATGTTGTTTTTATTTGACATTTTTGTGAAGGTCACATCTTTTAACAGAGACACTGAACACTAAAATGCTAGCTCTGTGCTAATGACCAGAAGGTTCGTGAGTTTTACATCCCTGAGCTGCCAGAAAGCCCCTTCTGGGGCTCGAAAGACCCTCAAGCAAGACTCGTAACCTTCAAATGCTCAGCTTGGATTGGATCCTTTCTCGCTCAGAAAGCATCTGCCAAATGTATAAAGGCGGGTAATAAGCACATAAATCCTCTAGAGCTGTGTTAATAACATGCCGTCCTGCCATATCACATAATCACCTCGTATTTTTCAGTTTCAGGACTGAAACCAAAACACGCCTGGTCATGGGAGAGCTACGCTACCGCTACTGTAAATCTCTCCTAGCCCTGGACTAGATTTAATCATCGCCAGCATCTGGAAATCTCACCGATGATAGAGAACACTGCAAAAGTTTGCACGCTCTTAGAACAAAATGAAACATTCTGCTTTTTTTCATATACATATTATAGTACCTTGCATAAATATTTACAATTACAATTTACGATATTGTAATTTTACAGTTTGGAACTGAAATGGAATTGATTGTGATTATATATCATGAATCTACACAAAATAGCTGTTACTATTGAAATGGGGGTAAAAATTAATATCGTTTGCCAAATTATTTACAGATAAAATAATGTAAAAGTTTGACGTGATTGCATAAACCTTTGTGGGGGGGGGGGGGGGGGGGGGGGGGGGGGGGGGGGGGGGGGGGGGGGGGGGGGGGGGGGGGGGGGGGGGGG